>VDFB02271358.1:626615298-627188324 GCA_007258455.2 Sequoia sempervirens | reverse complement strand
GAAGAAGTGTACAAAGAGAGGGAACATCAAACACACGTTATGGGGGAACACGATACACACATGATAGTGCAAAAGGAAAAATAAAAAGAGAAATGAAAAAAGGCTAGCTAGGTGAATGCGAGTCAACCATCTAACAAGTCATATGCCTCCCAATCATGTTCAGTATAATGTGAGGGCAGTTGACTTTCCAAAGGAAGAATTGCAAGTGCTAAACTAGGAGTCATACAAGGTTCTTCACTTGGTTGAGAGGATTTATCATTTAACCTCATGGTAGATGAAAATAAAGAGTTTAGATCATTGTGTACTTCATCTATTTTTGGTATCACTACATCATCATCATCATCGATATTGATGACGATGAGAGGATGAAGGGTGATTTCTAAGGAAGGATGTGTCAAAATTTGTGGTTGTTGGATTGGTTTAGTTTGTTGTGAAGGTTGGGTTGGACTATCTTGTGGCAGGTCAGGAGGAGGGTGGCCACCTATTATTTTTGTCAAAGGTGGAGGTTGATTTTCTTTATTTTCGTCCATGCAAGATTGACGAGCAAGGAGACAATGATGACACCTACATTCCCTAGCACCATGATTTTGTTTAATTTTGTTTTGAAGTTGTTGAGGTGTAAGAGCATATTAAATCATCATAGGTTCTTCTACTTCTGAAGGGTGAAGAATAGAAGAAATTGAAGAGGATGGATCAATCACTTTCTCTTTGGATTTATGCACTTGTTTAATGCAAGGTAGCATGATAAGATTGGTTTCATTTTTCTTAGTCTTTTAAATGATGGAGGGAAAGTGGATAAGGTTGGCTGTATGGTTTTCTCAATGTCGGACTCAGGCGGAAGCATGGTTTCATCTATGATAGGAGGAGTGGAAGTGGACGAAGACATGTTACGAAGAGACAATTTGGCTATTTTCTTGGCTTTGAACTTTTTATAGGCTATAAAAAAGAAGTCCTTTCGAGGGGTGATGGGTTCCATAGGTTCAGGCCAAAAGGCTTCTAAGGAAAAATTACCTTTAGAGGATAATGGATTAAAGCCACTATGGTGTATGGTAAATATTTCATTTCCATGTGGAAACTTCAAACATTTATGAACCACTGATGGGACCACTTTCATTGAGCAAAGCCAAGGGTGGCCTAGTTGCAAATGAAATTGATTTGATTGTGGAATAATAGAAAATGTTGCATCTGAAGTTTTGGGTCCTATCTATAATGGGAGCATGATCGATCTGATCGTAGGGCATGGAAAACCAGTATGTGTCTTAATCCATGCAATTGATTTATTATAACCATCTTGATAGAGATCATGTAATAGTAAAAATTCTTTTGTGATCACATTCTCACCACAGGTAGGATCTATTAATATCCCATTGGTGGGCTTATCATAGATTCTAATGGCTATGTAAAGAGGACCATTAAGAAGTTTTTGAAGTATATCTTTAGTAGAAAAAGTGATATTAGGGGATTTATTGGTTTTTCCCTTATGAGGGATAATGTTTATCACACCCACAAGTTTATCCATAGGATTAACTTGGGTAATAGTTGGAGTTAAATATCATGTTGTTCACTATTTGTATCAACATTCATTACATCAGTGTTTGAAGGTTCACTAGCATCAATTGACAAATGAAATATTGTGTATAGGCATGGGGTTGGAGAAATTTTATAAATTTTGATTAGGGGGTGCAACGGACTTATGGCCTTGATCATTAACAGCCATAATGGATAGACGGCCCGAATTAATGGGATCTTGAACTAAATTTTTGAGACACTTACAGTGTTGAGTGTCATGTCGATTTTGGTGATGAAAATGACAATAAGCATTTGGTTTAAAGGTAGGTGGTAAGGGTTGGGCAGGATCAAGTGGTTTAACAGTTGGAAAAGTGATCATTTGTTGTTGAAGCAATTGGTTCATTATGTTATGAAGGGTATCAGGTAAGGGGGTAAATTGTCTCTTCAGGTCCTTATAGGTATAAGGTACCACTTCTTTAACAACTACCACTTGATTTGGAACTAGTTGGGTTGGTGTTTGCAGTTGAGGAGGCAGATTGAACTATAAAAGGCCTCTATTTGGTTTGCAATTTTTGTGTGTATTGTTTTGGTTTTGTGGTTCAGATTTTCTAGCTTGGTTAGAAGTGGACTTTGAGTTTCGACTAGAAACCAAGTTGTGATAGTCACATAAGGTTGTACATAAATGCATAAATGAAGGGAATTTCATCATAGTTAATTTATCCTAAAGGTTTGTGTGCAAGTTTTCGATAAACATCTTCTACAGATGTGTGTTAGAAATTTTGACATCAATTTGAGCATACAAGGACTAGTATTGTGAGATAAAATAAGTTATTTTTTCATCTATGTTTTGACTATATCTCATGAGGTCATCCATTGTCTTTTTAGGAGTCATGTGAACTTGAAAGTGACTTATGAAAGCATCCAACAATTCATTGAATGATCAGATGGAATGATTGGGCAAGTTGGAAAACTACTCTAATGCAATATCTTTCAAGGTCCTTGGAAAAAGTTTGGCTAAGAGTTTATCAACAAGGAGAAAATCACTTCATAAAGTTGTATAAGCATTAACATGGTTGATAGGGTTTCCTTTACCACTGTATTTCTCAAACTGAGGAATTTCTATCCCTTGTAGCATTAGAGTTTTTCAAAATTTCTAAGGATAAGGGGCTGATACAAACAAGATATGTGAGTGGAGCATTTTGAACTTGGCTAATGGTGGAAAGTTGTTGTTGCATGGATGAAACAGTGTTAAGGATTTGTGTAAGAATAGGGTCGGGGTAAGTGGTTTGAGGTGGAAGGGAAAATGGTGGAGTGTAGGTGATGTTAGGGGAAGTGAAAGGAATACTCAGAGGGGTGAAGGAAGTGTGGATTTTTGATGCCACAAGAGAACAAGGAATGCTAGTTAGAATTACGAAAGAAGGAGCCATATGACTAACATGTTGCATAGTTGTGGTGACTTGAGTAGTATAAGTTGGTATGAATGCTATGGTTGAAGGGGGAGGAACTTGAGGTCCTCCTTGGCTTACAAAAAAAATTGTGGATTGGGTATTAGAAGAGGCATGTTTATTGTAAATCTCAACAATTATTTTCATAACTTGTAAGCCATCATCACTTTCAATCAAGTGATGAAGGTTTTCGATTGCAGGTATGGTGGTGCTGGAAATGTTTTCAAGGGACAAGTATTATTGTAAATGTGAAAAATACTCATGAATATTAATGACCTTTTCTTCTGGGATAGAGTTGTTTTGGGTGTCAACATTCGTTGGATGGAAAGGTGAAGGCATAAAAGTGGTATTGTCAATGCCTAATGCACCATTTTCCATACTAGGAGTAGGAGCTCTTGAGATCCCAAGGTCCACAATGAAAGTGCTATCATGGGAGGCCATGAGTCTAGAACTTCATCTCACTAAAGTATTATCAATGGGGCACCAAAAAATCATTCAAGTACCCCAAAGGATGGGGTGGATGTAAATGAAATCAATCTAGAAGTTCTAAATGAAAATAATATAATTTTTTCCAAATGTACCCAACAAGTAACTACAAAAAACATAAATGCAGGAAAATGCCAAAAAAATGCCAAAAAATGTTGTGTAAAAAGTGCAAGTGGATTGATTCACCCAGGGTGGCGAATGAGTCCTAGTATGAGATTTTTTTTGTGTTTTTCAAAAATTTTAATGTGATTTTAATGTTTTTCAAATTGCAATTAAGGATGCAGAATGCAGATTTTCAATTTTTTCAATGATATGCAATGCAAAAATGAAATCTAAACAAAGCTTTCACTAATGCAATATGAGAATTTCTAGAATGCAAGAACAAAACACTATTCTAATTGAATGTTGATGCAAATGTAATCGAAGATGTAATATGAAAATGAAATTAGAAATGCAAAGTGTTCAAAATGTAGATTCACCAAAATAAACCGTAGATTTTTGGCACCTTGCACCCTTCTAGCTCTTCTAGGGTTTTTCACCTAAAAGGAGAGAGTAGGGCCAAAAATGCTAAGGGGTTCATTCAAATTATGTTATGTATGATGTTATTTATGCTAAATGAAATGAAATAAATGCAATTGAGTGATCTATATGAATGAATTTGAATGTAAAAATAAAGATTTAAACTATGCTAGAAAACATAATGTGATATGCAAACAATGAACTAAGAATGAATAAATTCAAAATAGGAAGAAATGGACTGAATCAGTGTGCACCTAGAGGTTTGATGAAGATTCTAGAATCTGTGGAATGCTGTCTAGAATCACAGAAAATCAACAGTGGGACTCATTCGCCTAGGGTGGCGAATTACTCCTACTTCTAGTGAAAACTGTTGGGAACCAGTTTTTGACTGTCAGGATCTAGAATCTGACAAAACCTATATTTTCAGTCTTAAGGTGGGACTCATTTACCACTGGTAGTGAATTAGTCCTCTCCCAAAATTCTAAGAAATCAAGAGACAACTCTACAACACTAGATCTAGAAATGTTTGCTTGTCAGGTTATCGAAGTCAATTATGCAAGAAATAGACATAATACCTTCTCCAAGCTTGAAAAATGATTGATTTGACTTGAAGAACCTAGTTTATTTTTTTACCACTCTTCAACACCTCAATGCTTTCTAAATTTCCATACAAAAGTTTATTTGTCAGGAATTATCTTGCATTTAATGTTATTTGTCAGGTTTACATTAAAAAATGCACTTAAATAAATCTTATAAGGGCATAAAGGGGTCAAATAAAGCATATGAAAGGTGTAAATAGTGAAATTATGCCTAGAAAAGTGTGAAATCTTGTTACAAGACATTACAACACTTCAAAATAGGACTTGATAAGTGATGAAAAGGTGATTTTTAGATGATATGTAATGAATAGAGTCTAGAAGAGTGTAGAAATGTTTTACAACACTTCACAACACCTTCACAAGATGTCATTATTTGAATTTTAGTACCTAAATATGCATGTTCAAGCCATGTTATGACATAAAATCAAAGAAAAATAGACCAAACATCATGAAGCAAGGCCTAAAAGACCATGAAAATTACAAGGGTCCATTTTTCTACGGTGCAGGGCGATGGTTGCAAAGCAACATAAAAGTGTTAGTTGTGATAACTCTTTGCAAGAAGGAATATGTGCATTTGGAGCAAGTAGGAAGAGGTGTGGGAGCATGTGCATACTAGAAAATTGTTTCTTGAGCCATTCGAATACAGTATATGTTATTTTCTAAAGGGAATTGTTGATTATTCTTCTATAGCTTAGTCTATATTGTTTCACTCATGCTTTCTGTGTAGTTGCAATAGGTGGAAGGTAGTATTGTTTTTTGTGTTGGTTTGTTACTATGAATTCGTATGTTTTTTGTGGGTTTTTCTGTGTTTTTTCTCAGCTATCTTTTGTAGAGTACAATAAATAATGCATATATATATGCATCTAACTTGATATGTATATATATATATATATCGGTGTAAATTTTGGTTTGTAGTTGCATAAATATGTATTGCATGTGTCAAATACACCTTTTTGGATAGCCATGAGTGAGGAGGCCAAGGCTCTTTGAAGGTGCAAGTGCGATCGCCAACTATGGAATTTATGTCAAGGTGGTTGGAGGTAATTTTTTTTTTTTTTGCATGGGGTTATGGTTGTGATAATTCTTTCACATTTTTTTGTAGGCAGTAGAGAAAGAACTGAGCATAGAGAAAGCAAGTGGGAATAGGTGCATTTGGAGCAAGCGGGAGGAGTTGCGAGAAGAGGTGCATATTCAAAAAACCATTACTTGAGTCTTTCAAAAACACTTTATGTTATATTTCAAAGGGAATTATTGATTATTTTTCTATAGCTTAGTCTATATTGTTTCGTTTATGGTTTCCATGTAGTCGCGAAGTGTGGAAGGAAATATTGTTTATTTTTTGCATTGGGTTGTTACTGTGAATTCATGTGGTTTTTGTGGGATTTTTTGTGTGTTTCTCATGTGTTTCTCATGTGTCTTTTGTTAGAATGATAGACTGTATAGTAAGTGTAATAAGGAAGATTGATTTGACCATTGATCAGAGTGGTGAACAATATATGCTTTTTCTTGGGGGTTTCGTGAGAACCCATCCGGCTCAATGTCCCAATATGTAGGGTCGAGAGCAGGTCCCATTTTGTTCTGTTTGATTTTATATTTCCTATCTATAGGTTTTTTTGTTTCTGACATTAGACATAGACAACATTATTTTATTTGAAGCAAGTGGGAAGAGTGTATATTGTCTACATCTAATCCCATGTACATACATTTGTACATGCACTTTTTTACCGTGTATATTTCCAAACAACAAATTCCTAGATATGCATCCAATGCATTATGCTGGATTATATTTTTATGTATTTGTGTGAAACTAGATGTAGAAAACATTTATATGCACATCAACCTCTACATCAAATGTAATAAAAAGCATCGATATCATAATTGATTACTGTGGTTGGAAATGTATTTTTGGTCTGCCACTGTAATCAATAGCAAGACCAATGTTTAATCTCACACTTAATATATAGACTGCCATTCTAAAAAATCCTTATTAAGGCCTAGACAAATAAGAATCATCCTTAAACACACACAAAAACAACTAAGAATTCCTTATCAAGAAGAACATGAATCAAATAATTTATTCAAGGCCACAGAAGAACAATCAACAATGCCCTATGGAAAATAGCATAAACTATTTTACTACTTCAACAAGTATTAAATGCAAGGTCTACAAAAGTGGAATGCAACATATCAACCAACAAGAGAAACACATATGCACCTTTGAGTCATTCTATTTTCCAATAATTAAATTATGAACATATTATTATAAGAAAAACTGCCAAGATCATCTTCATTTAACCTTAAGGTCTTTATTTTGAAATTCAATGACTAAATCTTTGACTCTCAACACCTTGTTATGCTAATTAAGGATCATATGAACCATGAATGGAATTATTTTCAATAAGAATTATATATTAAACAAAACATTATTTAGAAAGGAAAACAAAAAATTCATATGGTTATGTTGCAAGCATAACCACAAAATGAAAGCCACAAATGAATAAATGACATATGTTATTACAAACCATACAACAATTAATGTTGAAACTATCCAGCGTTCCAAAGAGAAAACATCCACACTACATTTTCTCTCAATTGACTAGCTGACAAGGCTATGAATTCAAACCTTTTGTTAGCTATAATAATTCCTTGCTTCGGACTAGGAAATATATTATAGGAAACAAAATATTTGAATTCGTAGCCTTCTCGCTGAGTCAAATGAGTTAAAATTCAGTCTAGATGTTTGCTCCCTTCATAAATTTGAAGGAGAGTAGTTGCATATCATTGAAAGAATATGGTATACACATATATTTAGATATAGCAGTCTGTATATAAATAGATATATACATGTGTGTATATATATATCTCGCTATTTGTGTGTGCTCTTGATTGACCCTTAAGGTATTTATTCTGAATTTCAATGGCAAAATCTTTGACTCTCAACACCTTGTTATGCTAATTAAGTACCATATGAACCATGCTTGGAACTCATTTTAATAAGAATTATATATTAAATAAAATATTATTTAAAAAGGGAAACAAAACATTCATCTTTATTATTTTGAGAAGTGTAGACATGCACAATTAGCATATTGCATTTAACTAAGTCCATCCATTAAATAAGTCAAGTTTATTTGATTTATCTATAAGGTCCTCCATTTAAATTAATTAAAATCATCTTTACCACTTAAAACATCCTCTTTTATTAAATAAATAAAATCTTTGTTTAATCAAATCTTTATCATTTTCTTCTCCTTTTGATTTAGTTTAATCCTTAAATCTAAATCAAAAGGTCAAATCATCTTAGAACCTCCACTTAAGTTAGCTAAATCATGATTAAGGCTAAATCTAATGCAAGTCCCATCCTCTAGCTTTTCCCACTTGCACAAATAAAACATTTAATTGATTTATTAAATCTTCTATTTTCAATCAACATGGCATAAAAGTGGAATATTCCCTCATATCAAATCTCCCTCTCAAAATGACTTGTCCCTTCCAACATAGCATTAACTCCCCTCTTACATGTCCCCCACTTGGCATTTAAGACTTTCTATCTCCCTCCAACAAGCCATCTTTTGAATTTCAAATCCCCCCCTCTTTGGGACATTGACCAAGATGTGCACAACCTTCCTCCTTTGAAATGTTGACAAGTGGAATCTTGTCATTGGTTTGTCTTTTGTCCCATATTCTTCATATATATCATTCTTTTATCCTTCTATTCTATAAATAGAGACACTCTCTATTGATTTAATCCTCCACAATTCCACCATCTTATGCACAAATGCATCATTGTCATTTGAATCCATATTATCTTAAAAGAAGTTTCATCATATAGCTTATCTAAAGGGGTTGGGAAAGGGCTACTTTACACATCAAAGTAGCACCAATCCCCCTATGAGATGGTGTTTGAGTTGTTTAGGAATAGATTTAATGCTTATCTTGCTTGTAATTTCATATTATTTTGATGATGTTATTGTTTCCTTTACATTTTCTCAACAATTTCATGGGGAGGGATATTATCTCATTTGTTCAATATTGACTGATTTAACTCATATCTTTCAATCTTTGATCAATGTAGATTTTGGTCTTCACAAGAAGATAGTTATTTATTTGGAAAAAAAGTTGTTATTTGTTTCATTCTCAAAAAAGAATTCTTACAACAATAGGATTTATATTAAACATAATAAGGAACACTAGTTGTGTTGGAGTTATGGATAGACACTGAGAGGGGGGGTGAATCAGTGTCTACACTTTTAAAAACTTTGACCAAGATTTTACAATATGATTTCCTTTTCTTTCAAGAATAGTGTAGAGTAATCTCATTTGAAAGCACAAAGATATGACAACATAAACTCAATCTATTAGACAACTTATGAAAAAATGATTTGAGTGAGATATCTTGCATTTCCCAAAACATAGCTCAGATTAGATCTCAATATTATTCTGATTAAAGCATTCATGAGTTGAATGTAATCATTCATAAATAGAATTGAGAACAACACTAAACCAAACTATGAACTGAAACAACAATCAACACTGAAAAGAAGTGAGCACATAGAAGAACAAAGAGACAGAAGATTTGCTGAGTAGAAAACCCTCCTGGGGTAGAAAAACCACTCCTAAACTTCCTTATTGGCTTATCCTTCAAAAAACCACTTTTAACAATGACTTATAGGCTAATTTCTGAGCACCAACTCAAGGATCACCAAACACTCATTTAGAGACACCAATCTCAAGGAGTGCCAACCCCTCATTTAGAAACACCAATCTCAAGGAGCACCAACCCCTTACACAGATTACAAAATTACAATCATAATATATCAGAGCATCACTTTGTTTACAGTTAAGCTCATATTTCTCTATTCTCACGTCTACAATATACCCTAAGGATTACAACCAGAGAATTACAATAACCAACCTTTTCTGTTTTCAACATAGGTTTATTTATACATTTCAAGTATGTCTGTTATCAATAAATCTTCAACAAGCATTTTTCACAAGATTCTGAAACTCTCTTGCTATTTTTAGAATCTGAAGCTGGATAATGATGATCTGTAGATGATGGTAAAAATCAGAGTAATACATATCCAGAAAGCTTTTAATTTCTGCGCTGAATCAGGAGACTTTAAATTGTAACTAAAAGATTTTCATCAAAGTTATGACAACCCACAAATAGAAAATCATATCCTCTGAAATCTCAGAGAATATTTTCTAGAGAATCGATACCAACCAAAGAAGTTGCGATGTAACTATACTTAGAAAATCACATGTCGGTCACAGAATCAGAGTTTGTTAAATGTTCGCTGAGTCATCCAGACAAGTATGCTAAAGGCAATTATAACTTTGATTGTTCCTTTGTCCCTGTGTGTCACCATGACTTTTTGCCGTCGGGGATAAACCATATCGAAGACCTTTTATGTTTCCCGAGATCACATTTTTGTTGTATTTGTTTTAGTCGCTGAGACACAAGAGTCAGAGAGATGTTATATCAAATTCATAACGTTACACCGAGAGCTAAGAGTTATTTTCTTTCCAATTGCTGAGACGTAGTGAAGTCGGGAAGACCTCTTGTAGATCATTCAGTGTCTTACCGAAAGACCACGAGATAAATCCTGTCGCCGTGACAAATCACTTTCGAGGAGACCTCATATAGACTTCATAAAGTTTCATTGAAATTAACTTTATACACATAGTCGTCGTAACATATTGTTTTTCTTACCAACGAGACCTTCTATCCCAAGTGGGTTGCTGTAGCTTCAAACCATCGGGGAGACATCTTTTCGATCATTTCATGTCATACCAAAACACCCCGAACACTTTAGATCGCCAAGAGAATTCAATTCTCATACCGATAGAGACCCTTTTGTTTTCCATTCACTATCGCTATAGCCTTTTGATATCGGAGAGACCTCTCAGAAATTACTTTATGTCATACCGAAGTACATCCTTTCATCCTGTGTCACTGTAGCCTTCAACTTTCAGGGAGACATCTTGTAGATAGGTCTTTGTTTTACTGAAAGACATTCGATAGACATTGTCACCATGACAATCCATTACCTGTGCCGAAGGCCTTTGTCAATATCAAATCACCAAGACATTATCATACTTACACCGAGATGTATCCTTCATCTGCGTTCACCAAGATAATACACAGTCGGTGAGACAATCCAGATCTTATGCCAACAAAATCCCTTTATGTTTCATCGGTGAGACCTGCAGGGTTCATTATAACATTATACCAAAGAGGTAACCTTATACCAAAATGCTTTATCCACTATGATTCACTAAGACATTAGAAACCTTTTGCCGAAAGCCTTAAGTTCTTGCCGATGAGTTTGCATTTTAATCTTCAATCGGTGTGACATACCAATGTCGCTGAGACCACATAGCGATGGAATAACTTATGTAAATAGTGAACTCTTTCTGTCACAGAAACAACATGTGTGTCATGCTAAATGATGCCTGGAGATGGATGCCAATCGTTGTGACATCAAATAAGTCTTTCCAAAATGAACTTTCTTGTGTTGGTCACCAAGACACAAAACGCTTGATGAAACATCATGCCGATAGGGATTTCTTACGCCGATGAACCACCTTATGAGTTAGTCAGTGAGACCCGACTCAATCGGTAAAACCTGCCAGTGGTGAACAATCCTCATGCCGATAGACTTTTCTTATGTCGCCAAGACCACAAACACTGTCACGCCGAAAACTGCTAGAATGTTAAATTCAATTGCCATAACATCAGAAATGTCTTGCCGATAGGCAACTCAGATGTTTTAAAGAGGATCAATGAGGTCCTGCCACTCTCACTCCAATATGAGTATGCTTGAGAGGGAAACAACCAAAGCCTGCGATATGCAAGGAGAACCATTCTGACAAAGAAACCATCTTTCAAACTCTGTCAGTCAAAGATGTAGCATTCATAACTTAAACCAGAAAACTCATCACCATGAAAATGAACCATAACAAATAACTTTCTGTAATAGCCAAGAGACATCAAAGAAGTGCCATAATAAATCATATAGATTCAATCTGAGACTGATCATCAAAGAGAACCAACTAAAAGATATTTTGACATCAAGGAAAAACTATATGATCACAACTGAGATCCAACAAACTCCACCTTTGTCCTTGATGGAAAAACACAAATAACTCTCCCCCTTTTTTCCTCAATGACAAAGAATAGAGGAGAATAATGTGTAATGCCAGAAAACACAATTGAGAAGCCAACCAAGTACCATAAGAACTGGCTGCAAATACAGCAATAGTGCAGCAGACATATTGTTTAACTTCACATCACCAATGCAAGATAGAGCATCATTCTGTAACAACACAACTTCACTCACTTCAAATGCACATAAATTATTAGAGAAATCAGTAGTAACAACCTGTGCAATAACTCCCACTTCAAAATCAGAAACTTAATAACATCATGCAGATAATCTATCTTCAAGGAAACACACCAAAGCTTTCTCCTTTTGTTTCTATGAAAACATTAATTCAAGTAGCTTTCATATATATATAACTTGCACCCACTTTCACACACAACACTCAATTACTTCATATCATCTTGCAAAAGACATTGTAAGTATCTTCATTCAGCACACAATCTTAACTCAGCTTCTATATGACTCCACATTCAGATTAATTGCAATCTAGTAAAAGCAGAAATTGAGCACAAACAACCAACCTCTTCTTAGCACAAGTAACCTTAGTCACAACTTACAGCTTGTTCACCATATACCAGACTCAACATCACTACTCTTTTCTTTCCATATATTAGCATCATATTTTCACAACCATCCTTTCTCTTAAGAAATCACTGTAGCTTCAACATGTTTGATTTTCCTTAAGGCACTCAAACAAACAAAGTTTATTACTACAAAAGACAAAAACTTCAAGATAGATTAGGTGTAAAGATTAATACATTATAACTCAGGTAACTCCACCAGCACAACATCAACTTGATCAAAAGAAACAATCCCTCAACCTATGTATAGTCTTTACAGACTTCCTCTCATCATACCGTGCACAAAGAGAACACACATACTACTGTGTGATTATTATCAGACTCTTGCAACCTTCTTTTAGAGACATAACAGGAACTCATCTATATATCTCCACACCGCTCAAAGATGTCATAAGGACATACCAATATTTCCAAAGCTCAAGAATCCAAAAATTTCATTTAAGAACAAAGTGCACAGTCATTTCAAAAACTTTCTGAAAACTGTCAACCATCAGACCAAGCAAAAACATTTCTTAACATCTTATACCACCAAAAGTAAATGCAAGATGCCATACCTCATTCTAGACTCCATAGGGGTAAAATATATTACCATAATAGACTCCCCCTGAGTCTTTGCTTCTTCTCAAGACCTGGAAGGCAACACTTGTGCAAGGAGTGCACAAGGAGTTTTCTCATAAGCATCTTTATTGCTCTTCTTGTCATCTTGATTGCTCTTTCTTCTCCACACCAATGAAAACTTTTTCACTTGTTTGCTTGAAGTACCTGTCTTTCTATTGAATCTTCATTGATGTACTTTATGTCCAATGTTGTTACATCTGGAACAAATGACTTTGTGATTGTTATGAGAAATAGAGGACTTCCTGTAGACTTTTCCAACATTGTTCCCTACATTATCCTCACTTGTATTTATTCTATAGTCTCTTCTCAAGTGACAAAAATTGTTGCAGCTGTAACATACCACATCCTTATTTCTAGGGACATTAGTATGATTCTTATTTGACCATCTTATGCAATTAATTGCCTTATGACCATAGTAATTACAAACATAACAATATCCTTGGAAATAATGATTATACCTGAATGAATGATCATGCCAAGGATGTGAAGGTCTGAAGACATTTTTCCTTTCTCTATGAATACCTTTATACTGTCTTCTAGTGTCAATGTTATCCTTTGATGCAACAATACTGTAACCAAGATTAACCTTCATTCTTCGTGTTTGCTTGGCTGTAAAATTCTTTCCATCTGAAGTAGTAAACACTGTTTCATGTTTGGATTTGTCTGCAGAGCTTTGTCCAACCTCATATCCCACTCCTGTAGAATCTTTAGAATGCTTTTGCCTGCCCAACATGTCATTCAATATATTAGTACTATGATCAAATTTATGAATTTTACCAGATTGAGCATTGATACATTCAAGCTCTTTTCTTAAAGCAACTACTTCTTCTTCAAGTTTTAGACAATTTACAATCTTTTTAATCTCCAAATCAGAACTCACAACATCTACAATCCTCTTATATTCTTCAATTACAATTTTCTGACTTATAATCATATCATCCTTAAGAGTTAGTTCTGTTAACAAGGAATCATTATCTGAATATTTCTTTAAAGAATCAATCTCATTTTCTAGTTTACTACATAGTTCATCCTTGTCATTTAACTTGACTTCCAAAATCTCTTTTTGCTGAAGCTGTCTTGTTAAGAACTGGTTTTCTTTTCTAAGCTGCTTAATAGTATCTAAGGCACACAGGAGTTCACCTTCCAAATCAACCTCACTTTCTGGTTCATCATAATCCAGTTCAGAGTTAACTTCACCCAAAGATTGATCTACATTTACACAAGTTTCTTGATCATCTCAATATTCATTAATGATCTCCCTGGAATTCTTTTCAAAATTATAAAGGTTTACACCTTCTTCACTCTCAGATGATTCACAACTTATTTCAGTATCAAAAGACATCTCCTCTTGTAACTCACTATTCTGATTCATTTCTGTCAACTTGTCCCACACATCCTTAGCACTACTATAATGAATGACTTTTGTAATGAGTTTATCTGGAAAGTTATTAAAAATAGCATTTATAGCTCTGGTATTGAATTCAAGAGCTTTCATCTCCTCAAGAGAGGAAGGAGATGTTGCAGATGTAGTGAAACCCTTTTCTACTGCTGCCCACACTTCAGATCCTAAAGAAAGTATGTTTCCATCCTATTTTTCCATATAATAAAGTTTGTTTCTTTGAACTGAGGAGTTCCAGATCTAGGATACTCTACCATTTTAGAGCTACTGTTTATTAACACTACCTTGTCATTCCTTATACTAGATTAAGGTTGAGCATGATGAATAGCATTTTGCTGAGAACATCTTTTTCCCTTATTCCTTCTGTTCTTTCCCATATTAACCAAACTACTCCAAGAGACCAGGAACAATCCTAGGTGGTTTAGACCTATCAGAGGACCCTATGCTCTGATACCAATTGTTGGAGTTATGGACAGACACTAAGAGGGGGTGGTGAATCAGTGTCTACACTTTTTAAAACTTTGACCAAGATTTTACAATCTGATTTCCTTTTCTTTCAACAATAGTGTAGAGTAATCTCATTTGAAAGCATAAAGATATGACAACATAAACTCAGTCTATTAGACAACTTATGAAAACATGATTTGAGTGAGATATCTTGCATTTCCCAAAACATAGCTCAGATTAGATCTTAATATTATTCTGATTAAAGCATTCATGAGTTGAATGTAATCATTCATAAATAGAATTGAGAACAACACTAAACCCAACTATGAACTGAAACAACAATCAACACTGAAAACCAGTGAGCACACAGAAGAACAAAGAGACAGAAGATTTTCTGAGTGGAAAACCCTCCTGGGGTAGAAAAACCACTCCTACACTGCCTTATTGGCTTATCCTTCAAAAAACCAATTTTAACAATGACTTATAGACTAATTTCTGAGCACCAACTCAAGGATCACCAAACCCTCATTTAGAGACACCAATCTCAAGGAGCGCCAACACCTCATTTAGAAACACCAATCTCAAGGAGCACCAACCCCTTACACAAATTACAGAATTACAATCATAATATATCAGAGGATCACTCTGTTTACAGTTAAGCTCATATTTCTCTATTCTCACATCTACAATATACCCTAACGATTACAACCAGAGAATTACAATAACCAACCTTTTCTATTTTCAACATAGGTTTATTTATACATTTCAAGTATGTCTGTTATCAAGAAATCTTCAACAAGCATTTTTCACAAGATTTTCAAACTCTCTTGCTATTTTTAGAATCTGAAGCTGGATAATGATGATCTATAGATGATGGTAAAAATCAGAGTAATGCATATCCAAAAAGCTTTTCATTTCTGCGCTGAATCAGGAGACTTGAAATTCTAACTGAAAGATTTTCATCAAAGTTATGACAGCCCACAAACAGAAAATCATATCCTCTGAAATCTCAGAGAAAATTTTCTAGAGAATTGATACCAACCAAAGAAGTTGCGATGTATCTATACTTAGAAAATCAAATGTCGGTCACAGAATCAGAGTTTGTTAAATGTTCACAGAGTCATCCAGACAAGTATGCCAAAGGCAATTATAACTTTGATTGTTCCTTTGTCCTTGTGTGTCGCCATGACTTTCTGCCATTGGGGAGAAACCATATCGAAGACCTTTTATGTTTCCCGAGATCACATTTTTGTTGTATTTGTTTCAGTCGCTGAGACACAAGAGTCGGAGAGATGTCATATCGAATTCATAATGTTACACCAAGAGCCAAGAGTTATTTTATTTCCGATCACTGAGACGCAGTGAAGTCGGGAAGACCTCTTGTAGATCATTCAGTGTCTTACTGAAAGACCACGAGATTAATCATGTTGCCGTGACAAATCACTTTCGGGGAGACCTCATATAGACTTCATAAAGTTTCACTGAAATTCACTTGATACACATTGTCGTCGTAACATATTTTTTTTCTTACCGAGGAGACCTTCTATCCCAAGTGGGTCATTGTAGCTTCAAACCATTGGGGAGACATCTTGAAGATCGTTTCATGTCATCCCGAAACACCTCAAACACTTTAGATCGCCAAGAGAATTCAATTCTCATACCGACAGAGACCCTTTTGTTTTCCATTCACTATCATTGTAGCCTTTTGATATCGGAGAGACCTCTCAGAGATTACTTTATGTCATACCGAAGTACATCCTTTGATCCTGTGTCGCTGTAGCCTTCAACTTTCAGGGAGACATCTTGTAGACAGGTCTTTGTTTTACCGAAAGACATTCGATACACATTATCACCATGACAATCCATTACCTGTGCCGAAGGCCTTTGTCAATATCAAATCGCCAAGACATTATCACACTTACACCGAGATGTATCCTTCATCTGCCTTCACCAAGATAATACATAGTTGGTGAGACAATCCAAATCTTATGCCGACAAAATCCCTTTATGTTTCATCGGCGAGACCCACAAGGTTCGTTATAACATTATACCGAAGAGGTAACCCTATACAAAAATGCTTTATCCACTCTGAGTCGCTAAGACATTAGAAACCTTTTGCTGAAAGCCTTAAGCTCTTGCCTATGAGTTTGCATTTTAATCTTCAATTGGTGTGACATACCAATATCACTGAGACCACATAGCGATGGAATAACTTATGCCAATAGTGAACTCTTTCTGTCATGGAAACAACATGTGTGTCATGCCGAATGATGCCTGGAGATGGATCCCAATCACTGTGACATCAAATAAGTCTTGTTGAAATGAACTTTCTTGTGCTGGTTGCCAAGACACAAAACGCTCGATGAAATATCATGCCAATAGGGGTTTCTTACGCCGATGAATCACCTTATGAGTTAGTTGGTGATACCTGACTCAATCGGTAAAACCTCCCAGCGGTGAGTAATCCTCATGCTGATAGACTTTTCTTCTATCGCCAAGACCACAAACACTGTCACGCCGAAAGCTACTAGAATTTTAAATTCAATCGCCATAACATCAGAAATGTCTTGCCGATAGGAAACTCAGACATTTCAAAGAGGGTCGGTGAGGTCCTGCCACTCTCACTCCAATATGAGTATGCTTGAGAAAGAAACAACCAAAGCCTGTGATATGCAAGGAGAACGATTCTGACAAATAAACCATCTTTCAAACTCTGTCAGTCAAAGATGTAACATTCATAACTTGAACAAGAAAACTCATCACCATGAAAATGAACCATAAAAAATAACTTTCTATAATAGCCAAGAGACATCAAAGAAGTGCCATAATAAATCATATAGATTCAATATGAGACTGATCATCAAAGAGAACCAACTAAAAGATATTTTGACATCAAGGACAACCTATATGATCATAACTGAGATCCAACAAGTTGCTAGATACAATGTGCTCAAAACCTTTTGGAAGCTATTCAAGAGAGAATTTAAATACTTTTCCAAATACTTTGCAATAAAAAATGAAACAATATAGCCAAACCTAGACAAGAACACTTGACAACGCCTTATGGAAAACAACATAAGCTGCACAAGATTAACTATTTGGCTACGTTGCAACCATGACCACTAAATGGAAGCCAAAAATGAATAAATGGTAGGTGTTATTACAACCATCACCAGTGCATGGAAAGAATACAACACTTAATGTTTGTCTGAACCAGCATTTAATTTCAATGGCCTTGTTTATCCATGTGATGGGAAATCCTCCATCCTACCTTCAATGTGTGCCAATTGCCTTTGCCACATTTTCCACCCTCCTTAGAAGGCTTAAAAATGGGAAGGAAAACAAATAACTAGGAGGCTAGTGAAATTTCTGACTAGAACTAAAAAACAACATCCACCACCCTTTTCACAGCTACTGAAAAGCTCAAAAACCAGGAAGGTCAATGGGAATTCCAACAAAACTACACAGAAAAATCATGTTGGCTAACAATCTAGGGAACAACAATCAACATAGAATATATAACATTAACTTGAAGCAATATAGCCTTTTCAACAACACCCTATCGAACATGAAACAAGGTAGGCTAAGGAAAACAATAATAATTAGTAATGCCCTATCGAAATCAACATAAACTATATAACATTAACTATATTAAAGCTAGACAACAACACTCAATAAGGCCTTATGGAAATTAGCATAAACTGTAGAAGGTTAACCATTTTATTGCGTTACAACCACATATATATACATATATATATCTATATATATGCATGTATATATATATATATACATACATATATATACATATTTACATATATACATACATATATACATATATAAACTGTATATGGTTTGACTTTTGTAGCGATGGTTTTGCATGGGTTTGTAACTATGATTTTTAATGTTTTGTGGCAATGGAGTTGTATATGGGCTGAATTTTGCGGTGATGGTTTTGTATGGGTTTGTAACTATGAATTTTTAGTGTTTTGTGGCAATGGTTGCAATGGAATAAAATAGTTAATGTTATGCAGTTAATGTTGTTTTGTATAAGGCATTGTTTCTTGTTGTTGTCTACCTTAAGCTATATTGTTTTATTTATGGCTTATGTTTAGCATGAATGGTTGCAACAGAGAAAAATAGGAAATGTTATGGACTATATATATGCATATAGATATATTGATACATATATACATACATATATATATATATATATATATATATATATATATATATATATATATATATATATATATATATATATATATATATATATATATATATATATATATATATATGAAGCACCTAAAATCTGCAAAACTCTAAAACCTCAAACATGCTTAATTGTATACAAACTTTATCAAAATTCTCCTATGAAATAACATGTAAATGCTTACGAAAATGCAACAAATAACAAAAGGGATCAAATAGACATTGCAAAAGCATAACATGTGCCTATTCCATATTGGATTGGTGTCAAATGTGCAAATGACCCTTTCCCAATCCTTGCTAAAACTCACAAGATGCAATGCAATGGTGATGGGAAAAATGAATTCTCAATTGAAGAGAGTAACTTTGCATGAGGGTGTAGATGATTTGATGAAGAATTAGCCCTCTCCTTATAGATTCTCAAGTTGAAAGAATGCTCATAAGAGAGCAATATGGGATAAAGATTGGATCAATTATATGAGGCCACTTGTCACATTATGATAGGTTGAGGAATGTGCAAGTTTTGGCCAATGTGACCAAGAGGGGGAGATTTAAATTTGAATTTGTGAATTAAATGTTGAGAGGGGGACATGAAAGAGAGAAGTTATTGCAATGTTGGAAGGGACAAGTCAACTTGTCTTCATTTTCAAACTTGAGAGAATATTTCATTTTTATGCCAAATTGAAAGAAAATGATGAATTTATAAATGAATTAAAATGATTTATTGGTGCAAGTGGGAAAAGCTAGAGGATGTGATGGGTGGTTAGATTAGGTTAATCAAGATTAGATTAGCTTAGGTGATGATTAGTTGATTTTGACCCATTTGACTTTAATATTTTGATTTATTTAAATCAAGAGGGAGAAATATGAATTTTGAGATTTAATTAAATAAAATTTTGATTTATTTAATCAAAGAGGGTATGATAGGCTTGAATTAAATAAAGTTAATTTATTCAAATTAAGTGGATAATCCTTAGAGATTGAATTAAAATGAACCTGATTTTCCTAATGAATGGATTTAATGAACTTGATTAATTTTATGAGTGGACGAATGTGAACTTGGTTTACTTGATGAATAGAAATAATTAAATGCATAATGCTAATTTTGCATGTCTACATTTTTCCCCTCTTTGAAGCAATGTACTTGTTGCGTTGGTTCAAAGAATAAAATTTCCACGAACAAAATTCAATTTTATTTTTATTTTTTCAGATGCCCCAGTAGAAAGAAGTACACTAGTACATTTCCCCTTGAGAGATTGAGCAAAAAGATTCTATTTGAGGGTTGATCTCATGATAAAGAGGTTTAAAATGGATGGTTATGGATGATGATGCAAATGAGATGATTTTAAGATGAGTAGAATAACAAATCTATATTATCTTAAACAACTTAAATGATGATATGATGTGATGATGGATGAGATGGATGATGTGATATGTTGTGATTATGCAAATGCACGATTTATGCAAATATATGATTTATGAGATGTTTAGACTAACAAATCTATATTATGATGATGAACATGCATGTGGGATGATATGCATAATACTGATGGTTTGTGGATGCAAGATGGATGCACTAGTGATGATGATTAACTATTCATGACGTGATGTTAGTATGGAAAAGAAGAGATTAGATGATGACAAGAGAATCCAATAAGCAAAATTTATGAGATATGATGATGAGAAATGATGATGATAGATGGATGATCAAGGATTGGGATTTTAAAAGGGTCAGTTACCTTATGTTTGATAACACACATAATTATGATGCATCAAGGTATAAAGGACCATGATGGCTTGGTACTTAGTGTGATGTACTTTGACTCAAAAAATAGATAGGATTATTCTTCTTCACACGTGACATACAAAAACCTTGCTAGGATGCACTTTAGAAGTTTCAAACACCTCAGACCAAAACAAGGAAAGGTATAACCTATCAATGCAATAGTCAACAAGTTGGCCAAAACACCCTCCATACATATCTAACAAAGAAAGTATTTGCCAAGGTTATGTTACAAGAATGTCCAACAAGCATAGAAGAAAAAAGGAAAATGATGGTTGCCGCATTCCTATCTCTCTAAATCCTTCATTTGGATATCATGGAGAGGTTCTTGGATTGAGCGCAATAAGATAAGTCAAAAGAAAAAGATAAAACACACAAACAAGTTGATGTTCTTCAATACCGCTAACCAAAAGGGAATGTGTTTTTAAGGATAAGAACCAAAACTATTGCAAAAAGATAATGCCTATTGTAGGAAGGATACATCCTAGGACATGTTAGTGGATGGTGACACATCATTTCGTTTATCCAAAGTGTTCTTTCTGATAAATAATGCCCATTGTAGGAAGGATTCATCCTAGGACATGATGTTATCAAATGATTGATATGGGACTATTTGGATGATGGACTATTGACACAAAGAATTGACCAACTTGCTTACGTACTAACTGAGACCTGAGACTTGACATTTTTGAGTTTTACTTTTTAACCTGCTAGACTTGTTTCTAACTGTTTCACCAAAGGTTGAGGATGATGATCAATTTATTATGGATTGTGTTATTGTGAGTGAAAGTGAGATGAGACAGATAGAGTTTTTCAAATATTTGGATGTTTTTTGACGTTTTGCAATGTTTTGAGGCTATTTTTTGGTGTTTTTTGAGATTTTCAAATTTTTGATTTTTGATTTTCTAATGTTTTGGGATTTTTTGACATTTTGATGAAAAGACTAACTGAAGGACCTATCCTAGGGGCCTTAGGGGTTGATCAATAGATTATCCTTGCCTATATTATACATGCAGATACCACGTAGTTCGACTGACAACTTGACCGATTTACAGATGGAGATATACTTGATGAGATGTCAGTTTATTATGACAGACTCCTAAAGTACTGACCTAAGTGTCTTAGGGGAAGATCAAAGATCAACCTTGCCTAGGTTCAAGGCTTAGAGACCCATAGTTCGACAAGACAACTTTTTTTTTGACTTTTTGACATGTTTTTGGGATTTTGATAAATTTTTATGTTTTTTGGATTTTTTTATGTTTTGATTTTTTGGATTTTTGGATTTTTTATGTTGTTGGATTTTGATTTTTGATGTTTTGATTTTGATTTTTGTTTTTTTGATGTTTTTGGATTTTTTGATTTTTTGATGTTTTTTTTTCTTTTTTCGATGTGTTGATGTTTTTGGATTTTTGATATTTGATGTTTTGGATTTTCTAATTTTAGGAATTTAAGAATATACACGAATCTGATTTGATAAGAACATTCCCCCAACGTGATGCAATAGACTACTCCGATAAAGGAAGGACAAACTAACGTTGAGGATGGGACGAGTAGTACTAGGAGGTACCATGATACGAAAAGAAGACAAAGCTATGGTGTGGATGCGAGTGGTTGAGTGATGGATGCAGATCCAAATGTGATGGATGATGGATGGATGATGCAGAACAAGCCATAAGGATCTTGGTGGATGGAAAGTTCTTATTTACACAAGGTGCTTGTTTGTCAGGTTTTCACCAAGGTACTTGTCCAAAGTGCCATTGAAGTGGTTCTCACTAGAGGACGATTTTTTCTCATTACTATTTTTTATCATTTTTCTGATTTTTTTGGATTTTTTTCTTTTCTTTTTTTTTTTTGCCACCAAGATGCGTGTTTGTCAGGTTTTCGCCAAACTAACCATTTTTTCAAGACATTTTTTTGATTTATTTGATTTATTGGTTCTATACCTTGAAAGACTTAGGCATAAAACTTTTTGAGATGAGAGCTATTCATGGGCTCTTGCAGAGGTTCCCCTTCAGGTGTTGATAACTGATATGCCCCTAATTTTTATCTTGCTATGATGACGAATGGTCCCAGCCAATTGGGTTCAAATTTTCCTTTGTTGCTTGGGTTTGGGACATTCTTTTGATTTTCTTTAAAGACTAGTTCTCTGACTTGGAACGTCCTACTTCTGATTTTCTTATTGTCTCTCCTTTTGAGTCTATTCTGATAGACTTGGAAATGATTCAAAGAATCTATATGTCGCTCATCTAGTAGCTCCAACTCATTTAGTCTTGATACCCGGTACTCTTCATCTATGATGAGGTTCTGCAGTGATATCTTGAGTGATGGGATCTCGATCTCAATGGGGAGTACTGCTTTTGATTCGTAGACCAGGGAGAAGGGGGTGGCTCCAGTGGGTATGCGGATGCTGGTTCGATAGGCCCAGAGGGTGGGATAAAGCTGTAAATCCCAGTTATGACCTGCGTCATTGACTATTTTCTTGAGGATTTTCAGAATGGTCTTGTTTGTAGCTTCTTCTTGGCCATTGCCTTGGGGATAATATGGGGTGGAGAAGCAATGTTGTATTTTGAATTTTTTGTATAAGTCATGAACCTCGCTATTCTTGAATGGTGTCCCATTATTTGAGATAATGGTTTGTCGAACACCATAGCGACAAATGAGATAGTTCAGGATGAACTTATAAATTTGCTTCCCAGTTATGTACGTCATGGGTATGGCTTCCACCCACTTAGTAAAGTAATTTGTTGCAGTTATGATGAATTTTTGGCCGTTAGATGAAGTGGGAATGATTTTCCCAATGAGATCGAGTCCCCACTGCGAGAAGGGCCATGGTGTGATGATAGGATGAAGCTCTTGAGTTGGAGCATGGATGAGGTCCCATGCTGTTGACATTGTAGACACCTTTTGGCATGATCATGTGCTTCTATTTCCATTGTTGGCCAATAATACCCCATCCTTGGAAATTTCTTAGCTATGGTCATTCCACTCGAGTGTGAACCACAGATACCATTATGTACTTCAGTTAGAGCGGTCAATGCATCCTTAGCGTTTAAGCAGCGTAGTAGGGTTCCTTCTATGCTCCTACAATATAGGGTATCTCATAGGATGAAAAATATGGATGTCTTTTTGACAAGGGTTCGTTTTAGGTTTGATGGTAAGTTGGTGGGTATGAATCTTATTCGAAGGTATGTATAAATGTCATGGTACCAAGGATCATTGGGACCAATGATTTCGCACATGAATTCTGATTCTGGTACCTCGAATATGGGCACAAGAAGTTGTTCTATCGATAATTCATATTTTGGAACATTGTTGGGGATGTCCAGTAGGGACCCAATTGTTGCCATGGCATCTACTGCTCTATTGTTGGCTCTAGGAATCTGCTCGAATGTGATTTCGATGAAGGATTCTTTGAGAGTCTCCACCAATTTTTTGTATGGAGTGAGATTTTTGTCCTTGGTCTGGTATTCATCCTTCACTTGATTTATTATCAATTGGGACTCTCTGTATAATTTCAGAGCTATAATGTTCCACTGCACTACTATTCTAAGACCTATTGTTAAAGCCTCATATTCTGCAATGTTATTGGTGCAGGGAAATGCCAGTTTGTATGAGCTTGGTATGTAATCCCCTTGTGGGGTGATGAAGAAGACACCAACTCCTAATCCATGCTGCATGTATGAGCCATTGAAGTACAATTTCCAGTGGTTAACTACGTTGAGGTTGAAAATAGATTCATCTGGAAAATATAAGACAAGAGGATTGTCAGAATAGATAGGTGCTTCTTCCAGTTGGTCTATGATGACTTGGCCCTTGATTTCTTTCCTCTCCACATATTCGATGTCATATTCTATTAATATCATCACCCATTTTTCCATTCTTCCTGTGAGCATTTCCTTTGATAGTAGATACTTGAAACGATCGATTTTAGCAATGAGTTTTATTTTGTGTGCCAACATGTAATGTCTGAATTTCTGAGATGCAAACACTACTACTAGGAATGCTTTCTCTATGAATGAATAGTTTATCTCATGCCCAACCATTGTTCTGCTGATGTAATAGATAGCCCTTTCTATTCCATTTTTGTCATGCTGAGCTAGAAGAGCTCCAAGGGCTGTTGTTGTTGCTAATATGTATAAGATCAATGATTTCTTTGGGATGGGTGGCATTGAGACTGGTGGTGTCAGTAGGTATTCATTTATTTTGTTTAATTCCTCTTCACACTTGGTATCCCATTTCTACGCTACTCCCTTGTGGAGTAGGTGAGAATATGGGTTCTGTTTGTTTGCCAGTTGTGCTATGAATCTTCAAATGGATTGTAGTCTTCCTTGGAGACCTCTCAGTTGCTTTAAGGTTTATGGTGTCTCCATCTCGAGGATTACTTTTACTTTTGTTGGATCCACCTCATTGCCTCTCGTTGACACTATATATCCTAAGAGCTTTCCTGATTGTACGCCAAACATGCACTTCTTTGGGTTTAGTCTAACCTTGTATTCCTCTAGCCTATCAAAGATGGCACTAAGGGTTGCTATGTGATATTTTATCTTTCTAGACTTAGCTAGAATGTCATCAACATATTCTTCAACCGTATTATGAATCATGTCGTGGAATATCAATGTCATGGCCCTTGGGTATGTTGCTCCTGCATTCTTTAAGTCGAATGGCATCATGTTCCAACAATATGTCCCCCATGGAAAACTGAAAGTTGTTTTAGGTTGGTCCTCTTTAGCTATCATGATCTAGTTGTACCCTAAGAATTCATCCATTAGTGAAAACATCTCATGCCCCATTGTCATGTCTACTATCATCTCGATGTTCTGAAGTGAGAAGTCATCTTTTGGACATGGCTTATTCAAGTCCTTGAATTATGTGCAAATTTTGATGTTCCCATCGGGTTTTGAAATAGGTACCAAGTTTGACACCCATTCTGGATATTCTATTAGTCGGATAAATGCTGCATCTAAAAGATTTTTTAACTCCATTTTGACTAGCAGGGCGATTTGAGGGTGCATTTTTTGAAGCTTTTGTCTGATAGGCTTTGCTTCTAGATACACTACTAAGTGGTGAACCATGGTCTTTGGATCAATTCCTAGCATGTCAATATAACTCCATGTGAATTTTATTTCTTTCTCTTAGGAATGGCGCTAGGAGCTCTTGCTCTTCTGATAGTAGTGATTTCACATAGAATGTGATGTGCGGGGTTGCCTCTATTCCTAGGTTGACAGGATTGTATTTTTCTGCCAAGACTACTGACTTTTCCTGATGAATAGCTATTAAAAGAAGATTGAATCCCCTATCCTTGGGCACCTCAGAGAGTGTTTCGCCATTGGATGCATCCTTTCTTTTTACTTTTTCTTGTCGGAGAGTGCCACAGTGTGGTTTTCACTCAAGGACTTGGATATTATTCTTAATTTCTCACTTTTGCGACTGAAGAATTCAATCGTTTCCCCATAATAGGAGTGTGTGTCTAACGTCATTATAAACCCTGCTTTGTGATCCCCATCTGGAATGTTATCCCACAATCCCATGAATTTTGAGAGTGCCTTATCATTTTCAAATGTATCAAGAACTGGTGGTCCTTGTTGGTCGTACTTGATGAGTTGGGGATATACTAGGCAAATCTCATGATTTTGGTGGTTTGTTTCAAAATATAGGGTGCTAATCATGCAAAGAGTGGTATCCTCAAATATCCTAGGTAAGTTAGTAAGGTGATCCTCGTCATCGCTACTACTACAGACATCGGTTATATCATATGTAAAGTTATCTATGACTCTACCTGTAGACACTGGTAATTGTAGTTCTACTGGGGTTGGCTGAGGAGGATTGTTAACTGTTCTAACTGGAGGACTTCGGCCACGTATGGTTATACTCAGAGGGGTACATCCAAGGCCAATATTTGTTAGTGGTCACGTCTCTGGCATGATATGTATTATGAGCCCATTGTCCTTTCATCCAAGTCTTTGATTTCTATCGTAGCCCATTGCGAGCATCATTTGTAGACCCTTGCTTCTATCATCCATTGGTAAATCCGGTACTGGTCTTTCATCTTAATATAGCATATGAGATGGATCCACCTCAATAACTTCTCATCCAATATCTCCCCAACTTGTAAAAGTGGGATAGTTTTTAGGAGACGTTTGGGATGTGGAGGCTTAATTTATTTGTGGGTGTCCTTGTGATCTAGGAGATTGTAGTAACTCTCCTACCAAAAAAGCATTATTAAGGATCTTGTAGTTTCAATAGTCGTTATCTTGGATGATTACCTTAATGTCAGAGATGGTGGGGATAGTAGGAGTGGTGGGTGTCTCTGTCGCAGAAGTGGATACGAGAGTTGAAGGATCGATGTATGGTGTGGATGGGCCGTCATCATTTTTTGGTACTTGGGGGATTTTGTAGTACTTTGCTGCAATATTTTTTTAGTAAGAGAAAGGTTCGGGATCTCCATGGATGGTAACTTCTTGTCCGTTATGTGTAAATTTCACACATTGGTGGAAAGTTGATGCTACTGCTTTCATCGCATGAATCCATGGATGTCCTAGGATGATGTTATATGGCAAGTCAAGGTCCAAGACTTGACAATTAGTTTCCATGATGATAGGCCCTACTTGAATAGGGAGTTTGATCATGCCCTAAGACAATCTTTCTTGATCGTCATATGCTCTTATCGTGATACCCTTCCCTTTGTCGATAGAATCTTTTGATATTTTCAATTGCTTGATGAGGCTGAGAGAACAGATATTCAAACCTGCACCTCCATCCACCAAGACCCTTTTGATTTTTCTCTTATGTACTATGGCTTCCAAATGAAGTGCATGGTTGTGTGATGGTTGAGTGGGGAAATCCTGGTTGGAGAATGTAAGAAGATTAGGCGTAATAATATTTCTAACCATAGCTTGGAATTGCTCTGTATCAAGATCTATGGGGACAGTGGATGAGGCCAATGCTTCTTCAAGGATTTTCATATGGGCAGATGATATTTTTAGCAACTCCATGATGGATATTTGCATTGGTATTCTCTTGAGTTGATCTAGGACATTATAGCCATAAGGAACAGATCTAGATGTAGGTACTTTGTTTGGCTAGGATGATCCTGCGATGATAACTTTTCCGCCTCTTGTGGTGACTCCACAATCTTTGGCATAGGTGCCCTTGATAGTAATGACCATGCAATTTTCATCTAAGGAGGCACCAAATGTTTCATACACATGATTTATGTTTGAGTGGGTGCCTTTCCCTTTATCTTTGTTATTATTATTCCCTTTGTTGCCATGATTTGGCATTGGATTCATATATATCTTAAGATCCTAATTTCCTGTAGGTTGTTCTGTGTTTATGATTCTTTTATCGATGAGATCTTGAATTATGTTCTTTAATCTCATGCAACTATTTGTGGTATGGCCTTGGATTTTATGGAACTCATAGAGTTGATTCTTATTATACCAAGGAGGTTTCACATCTAGTTTTTGGTAATTTTCAAATGTGGGTGCTTTGATGAGTTTCTCGTCTATCAACTTTTTCATTATGTCCTCAAGTGGTTCCCCCAAAGTGGTGTATTTTTGCTTGGGATAACTCTTGCATTGGGGTGGTCCTCTTTGATCATTGAGATTATTGATTGTTGGATTGTTGTTCGGTTGTTGTATTGCATGATGATTTTTTTGGTGTTGGAATTGGATTTTTGGTGTGGGTGTATGTTGGCGAGGGGCCCTAATGACAACCTTGGCATCGACAAAACCATCATTACTAATGTTTTTGTTCCTTTCCCACATGCGAGGTTTATCATTGTAGTTGGATGGTGGGCAGTTGTTTTGTTGTTCGGGGTATGAAGTTGATCCCACAAGTTGAGTCATAAGGGCTCTTTCGATGCTGAGCACCTTGGGGATCAACTGATCATATGTGGTGATGCCTTGAACCTTGAGATGAAATTGCAAGTGGCCTTGAAGGTTGGATATGATGGTGCAAACTTGTTCTTCTGGCATGGTCCACTTACTCCGATTGGCCTTACATCACCATCGTTGTAGGAGTGAGGTGAATGATTCACCCTTTCCTTGTTTTAGAGCTGAGAGTTCTTCTTGACTAACGTCCCTTGTAATGTTGCATGCATAATTTTTAATGAGTGTGTCCATAATTTATTGGAATGTTCTAATTCCTGAAGGGAGATGAGAGAACCATTCCATAGTGTGGCCAGCCAAACTCCTAGAAAATAGCCACATCAGATAAGTATCATCATATGTGACTTCCATGCAATGAACCTAGAATTCCCTGAAGTGATCTTCAGGGTTTCCTGTCCCTCGATAGTTGTCAAATTTGGGGATTTCAAATCCCTTGGGGAATGGTTTGATCACTAGGCTCCTGTCGAATGGATACAGACATAAGTTGCTTGGTGGCTTCGTTGTTCGCCCTGATTGAAGATCGAGGACTTGTTGTGAGAGCAACTTGATTTGTGTCATCACATCATTTTGTGGATCAAGGGGTGGGATGAAAGTGTTTTGGGGTGTTTTGATCATGGGTTGTTTGATGGTATCTGTATGTTCTGCCGAGCTAGGTAGGCTTTCACCTGTTGATGTATGAACAATGCCCGTTGTTGATCTTGTTGTTGTTGTGCTAAGATTTGTGCTTGTTGTTGCGCTTGTTGTTGTTCCAACAATGCTTGTTGTTGCGATTTTTGTTTTTCCAACAATGCTTGTTGTTGGGCTACCAATTCAGCTACTTCTTGATGCTTTTGATATTACATTATTGCTTGTTGATATGCTTGCAATTGCACTACTTGTCTTTGTGCAAGAAGTTTTTCATGTGCTTGCACTTGCTCTGCTTGATATTGGGTGTTTTCCTAAGCTTGAGCTTGTGCTTGCACTACTTGTGCTTGGGCTGCTTGTTGTTGTAATAGAGTTCTTTCTTGAGCATCCTTTTGTGCTTGCAATGCTTGTGTAAGTTCTTGTTGTTGTTGTTGCAGTAAAGCTTGGTCTTGTTGTGCTTGTAATGCAGCTTGGGTTGCTTGGGTGGCTTGAGCAACTTGTTGAGCAGCTAGGTGTATAGCTTTTTGTTTTTGCACTTGTTAGAATCCCCTTTGAAAAAAAGCTTGCAATGTTGCCTTGTATTGGCTTGATGTGGTGGAAGTTGGTGGTGGTGGCGGTGGTGGTGGATTCAAAATGGCATTTGTGGTGAGCAATAATGTTGTGTTGGTGTTTTTAGTTATGGATGGTGGTGCTGATGTGGTTCGTCATTGGGAGACCATGCTTTACAATGTTACGGGGGTGTTTGATGATGTTGCAATTTCTTGTACATTTTTCATCTGTTGTGTTATCAACGACAAATTTTGAGTGTTTGGCATAATTCTTTGATTGATATTTGGGATGTTGCTTTCATTTATAGTTGGTAAAGGAGGAAGCTGTAAAACAAGGAGTGGTGTGGATGATGATGGTAATGGTGGAAGGAGTGGAAATGTAAGGGGTGTGAGTCCTTAAGAAAATGTTGTGGCATCGAAAATGCCCCTTTGTTCAAACATATCTCCCTCCTCTTGCGAATTTGTGAGGAGAGAATTTTGAGGTGTTGTGTGAAAAAATGATGATGATGGATCATGATGGAAGGTGAGAGGAACTTTCTTCTGTAATGGGTTTTCGGGTATGTTTTGTTCCAAGGTGGTGTTTGCATCCAAGTTTTTATTATTAACAAGGGGGTGTGCTCGAATAACATTGAGAAACACATTTCCCTTATTAACGTTAGGTTGGGTTGGAGCAAAAGATGTCATGATTTGCGGAATGTTTTGGGTGATGTTTTAGGATGGTGTAGATGAGATGGGAATGGTGGATGAGATTAGAGGAAAAGATGTCTCCATTATGGTACTCACATCAAAATAGGAAGGTAATTTGGCCCCTTGTTTTGCTAGTTAAAGCATGTATAATGAAGGGTTGAGCCTCATCATGACGTTGAAGATTTTATGGTTCTCCAGATTTTGGAGCATTTTAGTTATTTCTTCGTGGGACATCCCAAAAGTAAGATCTTCTCCTTGGTTTTCTTCTTGTGGATTTTGTGATGATGTTGGAAGGTTAACTGTGAGAATTCTAGACCCAATGGAATTCATTTCAGGAGTGGTTTGACTAAGATCACTTGAAGCGGGTGTTTCTTTGTTGGCTTCCATGCTCTTCTTGTATTGAGATCTAGTTTGAACCATAAAATAAGGATCAATTTTTAAGAATGGGAGATGAATCTCCTGATTCTTTGGATTGGTCTTTATTTTATGCCTCAAAGTAGAATATTTTATGATATCTTGAGGATCGAAGGTGATATCATGATGATGATGCAAAAGATGGATGATGTGGATGTTATGATCTTTTGATAAATCTTGAAGGAGATACTAGGCTTTTAGGACTTTCAAATATGTTTCAGATTTTGATTTTGATTTGATTTTTGATTTGGGATTTTTTCTTGATTGATTGGTTTTGGTTTGTTTTGATTTTGAACAAATAGACCATAAGATGTTGGATGAGTTATCTAAAGGGTAGATCTGCTCAAAGGATGATAATTTAAGTATGTATGGGGAGAAGGATGCATCTACCCACACCTATTCAAACAAGATGATAGTTTAACTAAGCATATGAAGAGGGATTCATCTACATATACTAAGGTACACAAGATGATTTTGCTAACTTTGACTAAGCATATTCAAAATGATGCATCTACACATACCTAGCCAAAGATGATTTTGATGAAGTTTTTAAGGATTTAGTCTGAATGTTTTTTAATGATTTTTATTTTGCCAAAAATTCTAGTATTAAGGATGATTTCAAGATTTCTCCAAAAGGTCATGGTGAGATGATTTTTGTTTTGACGTTTGAAGGATGGATGAAAAATATTTTGATTTTCTTTGATCCTAAGATGAACCTAAAAAAGACACTTTTTTTTCCTAGACCTAGGTATTGAAGAACATGCAAATGCTTCCTAAAGACCTTTATAACGAAAAAATGATTCAATTTGGACATATATTTTCGGATTTCCAACCAATGAACTTCGCTTTGGAATTTTTTGAAAAATCATAAGGCTTCAACACACATGAAAGTTCATTTTGCTTAGCTTTGCTTAATGGCTTCATTTTACCAAAAATACTTTCTTTGATTAAGTTTTCAAACTAAGATGTCCAATGTCTTAATTTCTTTGAACACCACAAAGTTTGTTATGTGGAAATTTGATGAACTAAACGCAAGGGTTTACCTATTGTTTACTTAAGTAGACAAATTGATATTTAATCCAATGTTTAGAAACATCTAAGGATGTGAATCCCAAGGGAAAGCAATAACATATGGATTGAGTCAATTGTATTTGTCTTCAAAAGGGTTTGAAATTTGGATGATGATGTTAAGTGTTTGTGTTCAAGATGTTTTCGATCAAGCAATGCATTTTGTAACCCGAGAATAAGTACAAACCTATGGATTTGTAAGATAATATTTGTTGGATTCCCACTTGGACAAGTCCAACTACGCTTCTCTTTAGCAAATGGTTAGATGCTTGACCCCACTGGCTCCCCTCCACAGCTCATTAACATCAATCGGGGCAGCCAAGCATCAACACCCATGAAACTCCCATGGCATGCTTTCCATTTCTACTAAAAGACTGTAAAAGTGTGGGGCAGCTTCAGAATGACCGTTCTTGCACCAACAAATAGATTAAAGGATTTTGGAAAATTCTAGCACATGCGTTTTAATAAGGACTTTCCATTTGTGGAGATTGACCCATACGAAAAGAGTCCCCTTTCGAATCCATCTTGTCGGAATCAACCGTGTGATATTGGTGTTTACTCCAATACCCATATTTATATCCCGGTTCAAAATACTCTTGGCTTTAGAGTGTTCTCGGTTGAGTCATTCCATTGGGTGAGTACTTTTTCCCCAAGGCAGGCCCTCTCAGATAAAAAAAAAGAAAGCAAAGACAAAATCTGTAACTCGATCAATCTTTGACGACACAAAGAAAGAGAATATATGCAATGATGCTCTACTCACACTCGCACAAGATTTTGTTCAATTTTAAACCCAAACTGAAGTGTGAAGGTGATTGCTTTATCTAACCCTAAAGTCATGAAAAAGGCCTTTTGATTCTCAAGATCGCTATAAAGCGTGAGAGAAGCGCATACGTCCTTTTTCAATTCCTTTAGTTTAAGTAAGCCTTCACAAAAAACAAAGTTGCACTTGTTCTTTTTAAATCCACAAAGAAAAATGTGAGTTCTTTTTAAAACACCAAATGGCAAATGAGAGACATTCGGTTCAATTTTTAACCAAAAAAAAACTTTAGTAAGTTGTATTCCTAATCTTTGTTTTAAATCTTGCCAAAAACTGGAAAGATTCTTTTTAAACCCAAATGAAAATTAGTGTCCTAAGAAAGAAGAGATAACAATTTCCTGAACAAGTGTTAAAAAACCACTAAAGTGTTAAAAAAAACACTTTGATCTTGCGAAATATCTTCCTTATGCTTCTCTTTCTTTCATTTTCCTTCTGCTTTCCTTCATTTTCCTTCGTCTTCCTCCTTCTCTTTCCTTCGTTTTTACCTTCCTCATTTTCCTTCACACCTTTTACCTATAAATAAAGTCAATCATGCAAATATTAAAATCATTTTAAATATTAACCTCAAATAATAAAATGATATTTAAAGACTAATTATTTAATAAATGAAGCATCAATAAGTTTGATCTACAATTATTACTTCTGACTCTATAATCATGAGCATGGACTTTCAACAAAATCTCCAACTAGCACATATTTAATGAATCTATTAAATGTAATTTTAACAATAAGCAAGGACTTTTATTTGTGACAATCACAGCCAGTATGTCCTTCACTCCCTTAATTTCCTTCCAAACTCTATGAAGCTTTCAAGAGGTTATTATCATACGGTAAGCAAAGCTCATATACATCTAGGAATCTAAAAACCCTTGATACAAAATGTAGATAAAAATGCCCATGATAAGATCCCATCCAGCAAAGAAAAGGAACATTTCAAACTTAAAATGGCAGAGCATAGCTAAAGATTAGGCATTTACAAAGGTGAGGATGATATTGACAGAGACATCGATACTATGTTCTTCCAATCAGATTTCTAGAAAAAATTTAAAAAAATTACTGGGAACCGACCATCGAAGATACCCCATGGTCATGCAAAAGCTGCAATATAAATGTATACATGCACCAAAACTTGGAGATAAAAAATTAATCTATTAATGCAATAATGAATGTCAAATTCAAACCATATAGATGCATCAAATAATAACTTCCCAGATCTCTACTATACTAATTATCCCTTTTCTAAAAAGCTATTATGCATAGGTGTTTAAAATCCAACGTTCACGACATAAATGGTGTGAGTAGGATGACAGGGTATCATGTTAATGTAGGCTGTGTAGGATTAAGTAAAAGGAAAAGGCAGGTGCATATAATGGACGGCGTGGATTTCACACTACTACAGACCAAGATATAACATAATATTAATGCGCTTGTAGAGATTACTGGGGGATGACTTTAGATCAGTTTTAGGCCAATAAATCATCACATTTTGAATCCAACTAACACTACATTGATGAGGGATGGGGCTATTAAGAAGAGAAACAGACTAGCTTTTTAGCCAGATTTTTGAGCTTATAACAACACAATAGGTAAGTGAAAAGAAAAAAATACAACATTCATTTAAAGCTTTCAAATAGCATAGAGAAATAATTCAAGAGCAAGCAATTGGTGGGTGTAAAGATAGACTCACCAACCATTCCAACCTCCTCCCTACCTATGCATAAATGAGAAGCATGCAAAGAGATATACGTGTTGAAGAATAAGTCAAGTGAACAACAGCAAATAAAAGCTCTTCTCAAAAGTGCTGGTACAGATATGTGCCCAGACTATATTGATATGTTTTAGCAAATGAAAAAATTTCTAAGTCACTTTATTTTCTTGTAGTTTAAGTTTACTACAGACAACAAGTAAAGCCTAGTTAGCAATGATAAGACCCAATTGCATTGTTTTTAGAATGTCATCGGGTCTTACTACAGATTGCATTGTTTGTAAAATTTTCAAACAATTATGTGAATCACAGGGCACTACTAACAAGAGTACAATGCAATAAATCTCAGATAATGCTTTGGACAAAATTTCAAGATAACATAAGTAAACCACATGTTGCTGATAATTTTGTGTACCTCGTGTGAGTTGCTATCTGCTATCATGATAAATGCAATGTCAATCTCACCATATCTTTGTTAGATCTCATAGAACATTGACCTATTTTTAGAATATTATTGAGCTAAAAAAATAAAATAAATCCATTCATTCTGAAGAATCCTGCCATTAATGATTCTAAACATTTCTCTCAATAACTCCAACATTGAAAATAGAAAAACAATAGCTCAAGCATTAAAAATCATGTGATAGATAAGGCATAGACAAGGAACATTCCAACAAGTACCATTAGTCAAAACACAAAATGGGCGTCGACCTTATCATTACAGAGTAGCAGAAAAGAATTTAATGCGTTTTAGATATCATTTCATGGAATGCAATAAATGCAGTACATGCGCAAAATAGATTTATTGAAAAAAAGGGTGCGAGAAATTTAAAGCAAATGATATTAGCAGCTAAATCCAAACAAACACTTTTGGCAGGTGAAAGGAAAAAGAAACGCTCCCAAAGAAATTAAGATAACTTTCAAATGAATGTAATTGGAAAATGCAAACTCAAAAAGGTGTAGAATTTTAAGGACAGTGTCGCACCTTCAAACTGGGTAGATTTGGATAAGTTTTATTTTTTCTTTACTCAAGATTATGTCCATAAAGATGTTGAATGTTGCAGTCCCTCTATTTGATGCACCTACACGAACAAAAGTTGGAAGACCATGATTATCATTGCAAACACTTTGGATGATAAACTATGTATTTTGTTGTCTCATTCCAGCAAAGGAAATAGCCATGCCTCATGGTTTGGTTCGTGCTTTATTGTCTTTAAGAATAACTCCCAAAGCATTATGTATCAGAGGTAGCATATGTAGAACTAGTAAATCAATAATTTTTAGAAATTTACTGATCTCCCATTAAACATATGATTGAATGGTGTACCAAACTCTCCAATAAGGCTCATGAGTTAACAAATAAAGAATGCAAAGATTTAGAAATAAGTTGGCTGCATGTTTACTGAATCTTAAAGTATTCCTATGAAGTAGTGTAAAGAAAACTCCTGGTTAAAGACAAAACATAGATTAATTTCCATCAAATGTATGAATTGAGTGCCCTCCTTCTAGTGCCATGATGAAGCACCTAAAATTTGCAAAACTCTAAAACCTCAAACATGGCTTAGTTGTATGCAAACTTTACCAAAATGCTCCTATGACATAACATATAAATGCTTACGAAAATGCAACAAATAACAAAAGGGATCAAATAGACATTGCAAAAGCATAGCATGTACCTATTCCATATTGGATTGGTGTCAAATGTGCAAATGACCCTTTCCCAATCCTTGCTAAAACTCACAAGATGCAATGCAATGGTGATGGGAACAATGAATTCTCAATTGAAGAGAGTAACTTTGAATGAGAGTGTAGATTATTTGATGAAGAATCAGCCCTCTACTTATAGATTCTCAAGCTGAAAGAATGCTCATAAGAGAGCAATGTGGGATAAAGATTGGATTAATGAGATGGGGCCACTTGTCACATTATGATAGGTTGAGGAATGTGCAAGTTTTGGCCAATGTGCCCAAGTGGGGGAGATTCAAATTTGAATTTGTGAATTAAATGTTGAGAGGGGGACATGAAAGAGAGAAGTTATTGCAATGTTGGAAGGGACAAGTCAACTTCTCTTCATTTTCAAACTTGAGAGAATATTCCATTTTTATGCCAAGTTGAAAGAAAATGATGAATTTATAAATGAATTAAAATGATTTATTTGTGCAAGTGGGAAAAGATAGAGGATGTGATGGGTGGTTAGATTAGGTTAATCAGGATTAGATTAGCTTAGGTGATGATTAGTTGATTTTGACCCATTTGACTTTAATATTTTGATTTATTTAAATCAAGAGGGAGAAATATGAATTTTGAGATTTAATTAAATAAAGTTTTGATTTATTTAATCAAAGACGGTATGATAGGCTTAAATTAAATAAAGTTAATTTATTCAATTTAAGTGGATAATCCTTAGAGATTGAATTAAAATGAACCTAATTTTCCTAATGAATGGATTTAATGAACTTGATTAATTTTATGAGCGGATGAATGTGAACTTGGTTTACTTGATGAATAGACCTAATTAAATGCATAATGCTAATTTTGCATGTCTACATTTTCCCCCTCTTTGAAGCAATGTACTTGCTGCGTTGGTTCAAAGAATAAAATTTCCACAAACAAAATTTAGTTTTTTTTAAATTTTTTCTGATGCCCCATGAAGAAAGAAGTACACTAGTACATTTCCCCCTTGAGAGATTGAGCAAAAAGATTCTATTTGAGGGTTGATCTCATGATAAAGAGGTTTAAAATGGATGGTTATGGATGATGATGCAAATGAGATGATTTTAAGATGAGTAGAATAACAAATCTATATTATCTTAAACAACTTAAATGATGATATGATGTGATGATGGATGAGATGGATGATGTGATATGTTGTGATTATGCAAATGTATGATTTGTGCAAATATATGATTTATGAGATGTTTAGACTAAAAAATCTATATTATGATGATGAACATGCATGTGGGATGATATGCATAATACTGATGGTTTGTGGATGCAAGATGGATGCACTAGTGATGATGATTAACTATTCATGACATGATGTTAGTACGGAAAAGAAGAGATTAGATGATGACCAGAGAATCCAATAAGCCAAATTTATGAGATATGATGATGAGAAATGATGATGATAGATGGATGATCAAGGATTGGGATTTTAAAAGGGTCAGTTACCTTATGTTTGATAACACACATAATTATGATGCATCAAGGTATAAAGGACCAGGATGGCGTGGTACTTAGTGTGATGGAATTTGACTCGAAAAATAGATAGGAGTATTCTTCTTCACACGTGACATACAGAAACCTTGCTAGGATGCACTTTAGAAGTTTCAAACACCTCAGACCAAAACACGGAAAGGTATAACCTATCAATGCAATAGTCAACAAGTTGGCCAAAACACCCTCCATACATATCTAATAAAGAAAGTATTTGCAAAGGTTATGTTACAAGAATGTCAAACAAGCATAGAAGAAAAAAGGATAATGATGGTTAACACATTCCTATCTCTCTAAATCCTTCGTTCGGATATCATGGAGAGGTTCTTGGATTGAGCGCAATAAGATAAGTCAAAAGACAAAGATAAAGCACACAAACAAGTTGATGTTCTTCAATACTGCTAACCAAAAGGGAATGTGTTTTTAAGGATAAGAACCAAAACTATTGCCAAAAGATAATGCCCATTGTAGGAAGGATACATCCTAGGACATGTTAGTGGATGGTGACACGTCATTTCGTTTATCCAAAGTGTTCTTTCTGATAAATAATGCCCATTGTAAGAAGGATTCATCCTAGGACATGATGTTATCAAATGATTGATATGGGACTATTTGGATGATGGACTATTGACACAAAGAATTGACCAACTTGCTTACGTACTAACTGAGACCTGAGACTTGACATTTTTGAGTTTTACTTTTAAACCTGCTAGACTTGTTTCTAATTGTTTCACCAAAGGTTGAGGATGACGATCAGTTTATTATGGATGGTGTTATTGCAAGTGAAAGCGAGATGAGATGGATGGATTTTTTTCAAATATTTGGATATTTTTTGACGTTTTGCAATGTTTTGAGGCTATTTTTTGGTGTTTTTTGAGATTTTCAAATGTTTTGATTTTTGATTTTCTAATGTTTTGGGATTTTTTGACATTTTGATGAAAAGAATAACTGAAGGAACTATCCTAGGGGCCTCAGGGGTTGATCAATAGATTATCCTTGCCTACATTATACATGCAGAGACCACGTAGTTCGACTGACAACTTGGCCGATTTACAGATGGAGATATACGTGATGAGATGTCAGTTTTTTATGACAGACTCCTAAAGTATTGACCTAAGTGTCTCAGGGGAAGATCAAAGATCAACCTTGCCTAGGTTCAAGGCTCAGAGACCCATAGTTCGACAAGACGACTTTTTTTTTTACTTTTTGGCCTTTTTTTGGTATTTTGATAATTTTTTGATGTTTTTTCGATTTTTTTATGTTTTGATGTTTTTGGATTTTGATTTTGATGTTTTGGATTTTGATTTTTTGGATTTTGATTTTCCGAGGTTTTGGAATTTTTGATTTTTTGATGTTTTTGGATTTTTTTATTTTTTGATGTTTTTTTTAATTTTTCGATGTGTTGATGTTTTTGGATTTTTTGATATTTGATGTTTTTGGATTTTCTAATTTTAGGAATTTAATAATATACATGAATCCGATTCGATAAGAACATGCCCCCAGCGTGATGCAATAGACTACTCCGATAAAGGAAGGACAAACTAACCTTGAGGATGGGCCGAGTAGTACTAGGAGGTACCATGATATGAAAACAAGACCAAGCTATGGTGTGGATGCGAGTGGTTGAGTGATGGATGCAGATCCGAATGTGATGGATGATGGATGGATGATGCAGAACAAGCCATAATGATCTTGGTGGATGGAAAGTTCTTATTTACACAAGGTGCTTGTTTGTCAGGTTTTCACCAAGGTACTTGTCCAAAGTGCCACTAAAGTGGTTTTCACTAGAGGACGATTTTTTCTCTTTACTATTTTTTATCATTTTTCTGATTTTTTTGGATTTTTTCTTTTTTTCTTTTTTTCTTTTTTGCCACCAAGATGCCTGTTTGCCAGGTTTTCGCCGAAGTAACCATTTTTTCAAGACATTTTTTTATCTTTTTTGATTTATTGGTTCTATACCTTGAAAGACTTAGGCATAAAACTTTTTGAGATGAGATCTATTCATGGGCTCTTGCAGAGGTTCCCCTTCAGGTGTTGATAACTGATATACCCCTAATTTGTAACTTGCTATGATGACGAATGGTCCCAGCCAATTGGGTTCAAATTTTCCTTTGTTGATTGGGTTTGGGACATTCTTTTGATTTTCTTTTAAGACCAGTTCTCCGACTTGGAACGTCCTACTTCTTATTTTCTTATTGTCTCTCCTTTGAGTCTATTCTGAGAGACTTGGAAATGATTCAAAGAATCTATATGTCACTCATCCAGTAGCTCCAACTCATTTAGTCTTGATACCCTGTACTCTTCATCTGTGATGAGGTTCTGCAGTGATATCTTGAGTGATGGGATCTCGATCTCAATGGGGAGTACTGCTTTTGATTCATAGACTAGGGAGAAGGGGTTGGCTCCAGTGGGTATGCAGATGCTGGTTCGATAGGCCCAGAGGGTGGGATTAAGCTGTAAATGCTAGTTATGACCTACGTCATTGACTGCTTTCTTGAGTATTTTCAGAATGGTCTTGTTTGTAGCTTCTGCTTGGCCATTGCCTTAGGGATAGTATGGGGTGGAGAAGCAATGTTGTATTTTGAATTTTTTGTATAAGTCACGAACCTCGTGATTCTTGAATGGTGTCCCATTATCTGAGATAATGGCTTGTGGAACACCATAGCGACAAATGAGATAGTTCAGGATGAACTTAGAAATCTACTTCCCAGTTATGTACGTCATGGGTATGGCTTCCACCCACTTAGTAAAGTAATTTGTTGCAGTTATAATGAATTTTTGGCCGTTAGATGAAGTAGGAGTTATTTTCCCAATGAGATCGAGTCCCCACTGTGAGAAGGGCCATGGTGTGACGATAGGATGAAGCTCTTGAGCTAGAGCATGGATGAGGTCCCATGCTATTGACATTGTAGACACCTTTTGGCATGATCATGTGCTTATGTTTCTATTGTTGGCCAATAATACCCCATCCTCGGCAATTTCTTAGCTATGGTCATTCCACTCGAGTGCGAACCATAGATACTGTTATGTACTTCAGTTAGAGCGGTCAATGCCTCCTTAGCATTTAAGCAGCGTAGTAGGGTTCCTTCTATGCTTCTACGATATAAGGTATCTCATAGGATGAAAAATATGGATGTCTTATTGACAAGGGTTCGTTTTAGGTTTGATGGTAAGTCGGCGGGTATGAATCCTATTTGAAGGTATGTATAAATGTCATGGTACCAAGGATCACTGGGACCAATGATTTCACAAATGAATTCTGATTCTGGTACCTCGAATATGGGCACAAGAAGCTGTTCTATCAATAATTCATATTTTGGAACATTGTTGGGGATGTCCGTTAGGGACCCAATTGTTGCCATGGCGTCCGCTACTCTATTGTTGGCTCTAAGAATCTGATCGAATGTGATTTCGATGAAGGATTCTTTGAGAGTGTCCACCAATTTTTTGTATGGAGTGAGCTTGTCATCCTTGGTCCGGTATTCATCGTTCACTTGATTTATTATCAATTGGGACTCTCTGTATAATTTCAGAGCTATAATGTTCCACTGCACAGCTATTCTAAGACCTATTGTTAAAGCCTCATATTCTACAATGTTATTGGTGTAGGGAAATGCCAGTTTTTATGACCTTGGTATGCAATCCCCTTGTTGGGTGATGAAGAAGACACCAACTCCTAATCCATGCTGCGTGTATGAGCCATTGAAGTATAGTTTCTAGTGGTTAGCTACGTTGAGGTTGAAAATAGATTTATTTTGAAAATATAAGACAAGAGGATTCTCAGAATAGATAGGTGCTTCTTCTAGTTGGTCTATGATGACTTGGCCCTTGATTTCTTTCCTCTCCACATATTCGATGTCATATTCTATTAATATCATCACCCATTTTTCCATTCTTCCTATGAGCATTGCCTTTGATAGTAGATACTTGAAACGATCAATTTTGGTAATGAGTCTTATTTTGTGTGCCAAAATGTAATGTCTGAATTTCTAAGATGCAAACACTACTACTAGGAATGCTTTCTCTATGAATGAATAGTTTAGCTCATGCCCAACCATTGTTCTGCTGATGTAATAGATAGCCCTTTCTGTTCCATTTTTGTCATGCTAAGCTAGAAGAGCTCCAAGGGCTGCTGTTGTTGTTGATATGTATAAGATCAATGATTTCTTTGGGATGGGTGGCATTGAGACTGGTGGTGTCAGTAGGTATTCATTTATTTTGTTTAATTCCTCTTCACACTTGGTATCCTATTTGTACGTTACTCCCTTGTGGAGTAGGTGAGAATAAGGGTTATGTTTGTCTGCCAGTTGTGCTATGAATCTTCAAATGGATTGTAGTCTGCCTTGGAGACCTCTCAGTTGCTTTAAGGTTGATGGTGTCTCCATCTCGAGGATTACTTTTACTTTTGCTGGATCCACCTCATTGCCTCTCATTGACACTATATATCCTAAGAGCTTTCCTGATTGTATGCCATAGATGCACTTCTTTGGGTTTAGTCTGACTTTGTATTCCTCCAGTCTGTAAAAGATGGCACTAAGGGTTGCTATGTGATATTTTCTCTTTCTGGACTTAGCTAGAATGTCATCAACATATTCTTCAACCATATTATGAATCATCTTGTGGAATATTGATGTCATGGCCCTTTGGTATGTTGCTCCTGTGTTCTTTAAGTTGAATGGCATCATGTTCCAACAGTATGTCCCCCATGGGCAAGTGAAAGTTGTTTTAGGTTGGTCCTCTTTAGCTATCATGATCTAATTGTACCCTAAGAATTCATCCATTAGTGAAAACATCTCATGCCCCACTGTCATGTCTACTATCATGTCGATGTTGGGAAGTGAGAAGTCATCTTCTAGACATGGCTTATTCAAGTCCCCGAATTCTGTGAAAATTCTGATGTTCCCATCGGGTTTTGAAATAGGTACCAAGTTTGACACCCATTCTGGATAATCTATTGGTCGGATAAATCCTGCATCTAAAAGATTTTTTAACTCCATTTTGACTAGCAGGGCAATTTGAGGGTGCATTTTTTGAAGCTTTTGTCTGATAGGCGGGTGATCCCATAATAGTGGTTTACAATTTTTGGCCAAACTGGACACTGAAATTATTATTTTTAACTAAATCTTCACATTCGGGCACCTATAGCCGCTAAACTGTGAGGAATTTAAAGATGGTGCAAAGTAGAGTCTCATCAAATTTTGTCTGTAGATTCTAAAAATATTTTTTTCAAAATTTTTGGAATCAAATTGCATTTCCTTTTCCATCTCCCATGAAAATAGATTTTTTTCAGAAAACAACATTTTTTAAAAAGTGACGCACACCGTATAACGCATAACTTTTTTTCCCTGAACGATAAAATTCTAATTCTTTCAAATTTAGATTTGTAACTCTGATATCTAGTGCTTCCACTTGGTTAGATAGTTTTTTAGTGAATATTTTTCCTTGATCAAGTTTCAAAGTCAAACGAATTACAATTCAGACACAACGTGACTGTATAACGCGTAACTTTTTTTGTATATGTCAAAATTTAATTTAATTTTTTTTGTTGGATTAAGGACTTCAATATCTGGTGCACTCATATTTTTCAAATTTTTTTTTTGATAATCTTCTATTTTTCCACATGTGAAGAACAAAGAAATTCATTTTCAATGAGAAACCTATGTTTAATAAAACTTAAAAAACAAATACATAACAAAACCAAAACATATTAAAATTATATTCATTGGATAGCTTGTTATGAGGAATACCATAATCATTTGAAATAAATTTTAAATGAATTCATTTTGGTCCCCAAAATCTAAATCAAAAGTGATTTTTCATCAGCATTTTGATAGGTGTAAAGGAGGCGCATTTATAGGTATGGTTTAAAACTAGCGAGGTTCTATCCAAGGGGGTTTGATCTAAGGTGATTTGATCAAACCCTCTTCAATTGGAATCCTTAAAATGGAACTTTTTAAGGCTTAAATCATTATATTTTCTAAAAATATGTGATTTTAGCTAAAATTTGTTCCTCTCAGGAATTGTAAACCACTATTATGACAACACCCAGGCTTTGCTTCTAGATACACTGCTAAGTGGTGAACCACGGTCTTTGGATCAATTCCTAGCATGTCAGTATAACTCCATGTGAAGTTTATTTGTCTTTCTCTTAGGAATGGCGCTAGAAGCTCTTGCTCTTCTGATAGTAGTGATTTCGTATAGAATGTGATGTGTGGGGTTGCCTCTATTCCTAGGTTGACAAGATTGTATTTTATGCCAAGACTACTGACTTTTCTTGATGAATAGCTATTAAAGGAAGATTGAATTCCCCATCCTTCGGCACCTCAGAGAGGTTTTCACCATTGGATGCATCCTTTCTTTTTACTTTTTCTTGTCGGAGAGTGCCACAATGTGGTTTTCACTCAAGGACTTGGATATTATTCTTAATTTCTCACTTTTGCGACTGAAGGATTCAATCGTTTCCCCATAATAGGAGTGTGTGTCCAACTCCATTATAAACCCTGCTTTGTGATCCCCATCTGGAATGTTATCCCACAATCCCATGAATTCTGAGAGTGCCTTATCATTTTGAAATGTATCAAGAACTGGTGGTCCTCGTTGGTCGTAGTTGATGAGTTGGGGATATACTAGGCGAATCTCATGATTTTGGTGGTCTATTTCAAAATATAGGGTGCTAATCATGCAAAGAGTGGTATCCTCAAATATGCTAGGTAAGTTAGTCAGGTGATCCTCATCATCACTACTAGTATAGACATTGGTTATATCAAATGTAAAGTTATCTATGACTCTACCTGTAGACACTAGTAATCGTAGTTCTGCTGGGGTTGGCTGAGGAGGATTGTTAACTGTTCTAACTAGAGGACTTTGGCAATGTATGGTTATACTCAGAGGGGTACATCCAAGGCCAATATTTGTTATTGGTCACGTCTCTGGCATGATAGGTATTATGAGCCCGGTGTCCTTTCATCCAAGTCTTTGATTTCTATCGTAGCCCATTGCGAGCATCATTTGTAGACCCTTGCTTCTATCATCCATTGGTAAATCCGGTACTGGTCTTTCATCTTAATATAGCATATGAGATGGATCCACCTCAATAAATTCTCATCCAATATCTCCCCAACTTGTAAAGGTGGGATAGTTTTCAGGAGACGTTTGGGATGTGGAGGCTTAATTTATTTGTGGGTGTCCCTGTGATCTAGGAGATTGTGGTAACTCTCCTACCAAAAAAGCATTATCAAGGACCTTTTAGTTTCCACAGTCGTTATCTTGGATGATTACCTTAATGTCAGAGATGGTGGGGATAGCAGGAGTGGTGGGTGTCTCTGTCGCAGAAGTGGATACGAGAGTGGAAGGATTGATGTATGGTGTGGATGGGCCCTCATCCTTTTTTGGTACTTGAGGGATTTTGTAGTACTTTGCTTCATTATTTTTTCAGTACGAGAAAGTTTCGGGATCTCCATGGATGGTAACTTCTTGTCCGTTATGTATAACTTTCACACATTGGTGGAAAGTTGATCCTACTGCTTTCATCGCATGAATTCATGGATGTCCTAGGATGATGTTATATGGCAAGTCGAGGTACAAGACTTGACAAGTAGTTTCCATGATGACAGGCCCTACTTGAATAGGGAGTTTGATTATACCCTGAGACAATCTTTCTTGATCATCATATGCTCTTATCGTGATACCCTTCCCTTTGTTGATAGAATCTTTTGATATTTTCAATTGCTTGATGAGGCTGAGAGAACAGATATTCAAACCTGCACCTCCATCCACCAAGAACCTTTTGATTTTTCTCTTATGTCCTATGGATTCCAAATGAAGTGCACGGTTGTGTGATGGTTGAGTGGGGAAATCCTGGTCGGAGAATGTAAGAAGATTAGGCATAATAATATTTCTGACCATAGCTTGGAATTGCTCTATATCAAGATCTGCAGGGATAGTGGATGAGGCCAATGCTTCTTCAAGGATTTTCATATGGGCATATGAGATTTTTAGCAACTCCATGATTGATATTTGCATTGGTATTCTCTTGAGTTGATCTAGGACATTATAGCCATAAGGAACAGATCTAGATGCAGGTTCTTTGTTTGGCTAGGATGATCCTACGATGGTAACTTTGCTGCCTTTTGTGGTGACTCCACAATCTTTGGCATAGGTGCCCTTGATGGTGATGACCATGCAGTTTTCATCTAAGGAGGCACCAAATGTTTCATACACATGATTTACGTTTGAGTGGGTGCCTTTCCCTTTATTTTTGTTATTATTATTCCCTTTTTTGCCATGATTTGGCATTGGATTCATATATATCTTAAGATCCTAATTTCCTGTAGGTTGTTTCATGTTTATGATTCTTTTATCGATGAGACCTTGAATTATGTTCTTTAATATCATGCAACTATTTGTGGTATGGCCTTCAATTTTATGGAACTCATAGAGTTGATTCTCATTATACCAAGGAGGTTTCACATCCAGTTTTTGGTAATTTTCAAATGTGGGTGCTTTGATGAGTTTCTCGTCTATCAACTTCTTGATTATGTCCTCAAGTGGTTCCCCCAAAGTGGTGTATTTTCGTTTGGGATAAATCTTGCGTTGGGGTGGTCCTCTTTGATCATTGAGATTATTGATTGTTGGATTATTGTTCGGTTGTTGTATTGCATGATGATTGTTTTGGTGTTGGAATTGGATTTGTGGTGCAGGTGTATGTTGGCGAGGGGCCCTAATGATCACCTTGGCATCGACAAAACCATCATTACTAATGTTTTTGTTCCTTTGCCACATGCGAGGTTTATCGTTGTAGTTGGATGGTCGGCAGTTGTTTTGTTGTTCGGGGTATGAAGTTGATCCCACAGGTTGAGTCATAAGGGCTCTTTCGATGTTGAGCACCTTGGGGATCAACTAATCATATGTGGTGATGCCTTGAACCTTGAGATGAAATTCCAAGTGGCCTTCAAGGTTGGATATGATGGTGCAAACTTGTTCTTCTTGCATGGTCCACTTGCTCTGATTGGCCTTAGATCACCATCGTTGTAGGAATGAGGTGAATGATTCACCCTTTCCTTGTTTCAGAGCTGAGAGTTATTCTAGACTAACATCCCTTGTAATGTTGCATGCATAATTTTTAATGAATTCGTCCATAATTTATTGGAATGTTCTAATGCCTGAAGGGAGATGAGAGAATGATTCCATAGTGTGGCCAGCCAAACTCCTAGGAAATAGCCACATCAGATAAGTATCATCATATGCGATTTCCATGCAATGAACATAGAATTCCCTGATGTGATCTTCAGGGTTTCCTGTCGCTCGATATTTGTCAAATTTTGGGATTTCAAATCACTTGGGGAATGATTTCATCACTAGGCTCCTATCGAATGGATACAGACATAAGTTGCTTGGTGCCTTCGTTGTTCGCCCTGATTGAAGATCGAGGACTTGTTGTGAGAGAAACTTGATTTGTGTCATCACATCATTTTGTGGATCAAGGGGTGGGATGAAAGTGTTTTGGGGTGTTTTGATCATGGGTTGTTTGATGGTATCTGTATGTTCTGCCGAGCTAGGTAGGCTTTCACCTGTTGATGTATGAACAATGCCTGTTGTTGATCTTGTTGTTGTTGCGCTAAGATTTGTGCTTGTTGTTGCGCTTGTTGTTGCACTTTTTTTGTTCCAACAATGCTTGTTGTTGGGCTATAAATTCGGCTGCTTCTTGCTGCTCTTGATATTGCACTACTTGTCTTTGTGCAAGAATTTTTGCTTGTGCTTGCACTTGCTCTGCTTGATATTGGGTGTTTTCCTAAGCTTGAGCTTGTGCTTGGGCTGCTTGTTGTTGTAATAGAGTTTGTGCTTGAGCATCCTTTTGTGCTTGCAATGCTTGTGTAACTTGTTGTTGTTGTTGTTGTAGTAAAGCTTTGGCTTGTTGTGCTTGTAATGCAGCTTGGGTTGCTTGGGCGGCTTGAGCAGCTTGTTGAGTAGCTAGGTGTATAGATTTTTGTTTTTACACTTGTTAGAATCCCCTTTGAAAAGAAGCTTGCAATGTTGCCTTGTATTGGCTTGATGTGGTGGAAGTTGGTGGTGGTGGCGGTGGTGGTGGATTCAGAATGGAATTTGTGGTGAGCGATAATGTTGTGTTGGTGTTTTGAGTGATGGATGGTGGTTCTGATGTGGTTGGTCCTTGGGAGACCATGCTTTACAATGTTATTGGGGTGTTTGATGATGTTGCAATTTATTGTACGTTTTTCATTTGTTGTTGTGTTATCGACGACAAATTTTGAGTGTTTCGCATAATTCTTTGATTGATATTTGGGATGTTGGTTTGATTGATAGTTGGTAAAGGAGGAAGCCAAAAAACAAGGAGTGGTGTGGATGATGATGGTAATGGTGGAAGGAGTGGAAATGTAAGGGGTGTGAGTCCTTAAGAAAATGTTGTGGCATCGAAAAATGCCCCTTTGTTCAAACATATCTCCCTCCTCTTGTGAATTTGTGAGGAGAGAATTTTGAGGTGTTGTGTGAAAAAATGATGATGATGGATTATGATGGAAGGTGAGAGGAACATTCTTATGTAATGGGTTTTCGGGTATGTTTTGTTCCAAGGTGGTGTTTGCATCCAAGTTTTTATTATTAACAAGGGGGTGTGCTCGAATAACATTGAGAAACACATTTCCCTTAGTAACGTTAGGTTGGGTTGGAGCAAAAGATGTCGTGATTTGCGGAATGTTTTGGGTGATGTTTTGGGATGGTGTAGATGAGTTGGGAATGGTGGATGAGATTAGAGGAAAAGATGTCTCCACTATGGTACTCACGTCAAAATCTGAACGTAATTTGGCCCCTTGTTTTGCTAGTTCAAGCATGTATAATGAAGGGTTAAGCCTCATCATGATGTTGATGATTTTATGGTTCTCCGAATTTTGGAGCATTTTAGTTATTTCTTCGTGGGACATCCCAAAAGTAAGATCTCCTTGGTTTTCTTCTTGCGGATTTTGCGATGATGTTGGAAGGTTAACTGTGAGATTTCTAGACCCAATGGAATTCATTTCAGGAGTGGTTTGACTAAGATCACTTGAAGCGGGTGTTTCTTTGTTGGCTTCCATGCTCTTCTTGTATTGAGATCTAGTTTGAACCATAAAATAAGGATCAATTTTTAAGAATGGGAGATGAATCTCTTGATTCTTTGGATTGGTCTTTATTTTATGCCTCAAAGTAGAATATTTTATGATATCTTGAGGATCAAAGGTGATATGATGACGATGATGCAAAAGATGGATGATGTGGATGTTATGATCTTTTGATAAATCTTGAAGGAGATACTAGGATTTTAGGACTTTCAGATATGTTTCGGATTTTCATTTTGATTTTATTTTGGATTTGGGATATTTCCTTGATTGATTGGTTTTGGTTTGTTTTGATTTTGAACAAATAGACCATAAGATGTTGGATGAGTTATCTAAAGGGTAGATATTCTCAAAGGATGATAATTTAAGTATGTACGGGGAGAAGGATGCATCTACCCACACCTATTCAAACAAGATGATAGTTTAACTAAGCATATGAAGAGGGATTCATCTACATATACTAAGCCACACAAGATGATTTTTCTAACTTTGACTAAGCATATTCAAAATGATGCATCTACACATACCTAGCAAAATATGATTTTGATGAAGTTTTCAAGGATTTAGTCTCAATGTTTTTTGATGATTTTGATTTTGCAAAAAATTCTAGTATTAAGGATGATTTCAAGATTTCTCCAAAAGGTCATGGTGAGATGATTTTTTTTTTGACGTTTGAAGGATGGATGAAAAATATTTTGATTTGCTTTGATCCTAAGATGAACCTAAAAAAGACACTTTGTTTTCCTAGACCTAGGTATTGTAGAACATGCAAATGCTTCCTAAAGACCTTTATAACGAAAAAATGATTCAATTTGGACATATATTTTTGGATTTCCAACCAATGACTTTCCCTTTGGAATTTTTTGAAAAATCATAAGGCTTCAACACACATGAAAGTTCATTTTTCTTAGCTTTGCTTAATGGCTTCATTTTACCAAAAAAAAATTCTTTGATTAAGTTTTCAAACTAAGATGTCCAATGTCTTAATTTCTTCGAACACCACAAAGTATGTTATGTGGAAATTTGATGAACTAAATGGAAGGGTTTACCTATTGTTTACTTAAGTAGACAAATCGAGATTTAATCCAATGTTTAGAAACATCTAAGGATGTGAATCCAAAGGGAAAGCAATAACATATGGATTGAGTCAATTGTATTTGTCTTCAAAAGGGTTTGAAATTTGGATGATGATAAGTGTTTGTGTTCAAGATGTTTTCGATCAAGCAATGCATTTTGTAACCCGAGAATAAGTACAAACCTATGGATGTGTAAGATAATATTTGTTAGATTCCCACTTGGACAATTCTAGCTACGCTTCTCTTTAGTGAATGGTTAGATGCTTGACCCCACTGGCTCCCCTCCATGGCTCATTAACATCAATCGGGGCAGCAAACCATCAACACCCATTAAACTCCCATGGCACGCTTTCCATTTCTACTAAAAGACTGTAAAAGTGTGGGGCGGCTTCAGAATGACCGTTCTTGCACCAACAAATAGATTAAAGGATTTTGGAAAATTCTAGCACATGCGTTTTAATAAGGACTTTCCATTTGTGGAGATTGACCCATACGAAAAGAGTCCCCTTTCGAATCCACCTTGTCGAAATCAACCACATGATATTGGTGTTTACTCCAATACCCACATTTATATCCCGGTTGGAAATACTCTTGGCTTTAAAGTGTTCTCGGTTGAGTCATTCCATTGGGTGAGTACTTTTTCCCCAAGGTCGGCCCTCTAAGATAAAAAAAAGCAAGCAAAGACAAAATCTGTAACTCGATCAATCTTTGACGACACAAAGAAAGAGAATATACACAATGATGCTCTACTCACACTCGCACAAGATTTTGTTCAATTTTAAACCCAAACTGAACTGTGAAGTTGATTGCTTTATCTCACCCTAAAGTCATGAAAAAGTCCTTCTGATTCTCAAGATCGCTATAAAGCGTGAGAGAAGCGCATACGTCCTTTTTCAATTCCTTTAGTTTAAGTAAGCCTTCACGAAAAAAAAAGTTGCACTTGTTCTTTTTAAATCCACAAAGAAAAATGTGAGTTCTTTTTAAAACACCAAATGGAAAATGAGAGACATTTGGTTCAATTGTTAACCAAAAACAAACTTTAGTAAGTTGTATTCCTAATCTTTGTTTTAGACCTTTGCCAAAAACTGGAAAGATTCTTTTTAAACCCAAATGAAAATTAGTGTCCTAAGAAAGAAGAGATAACAATTTCCTGAACAAGTGTTAAAAAAAACACTTTGATCTTGCGAAATATCTTCCTTATGCTTCTCTTTCTTTCATTTTCCTTCGTCTTCCTCCTTCACTTTCCTTCACTTTTACGTTCCTCATTTTCCTTCACACCTTTTACCTATAAAGACAATCATGCAAATATTAAAATCATTTTAAATATTAACGTCAAATAATAAAATGATATTTAAAGACTAATGATTTAATAAATGAAGCATCAATAAGTTTGATCTACAATTATTATTTCTGACTCTATAATCATGAGCATGGACTTTCAACAAAATCTCCAACTAGCACATATTTAATGAATCTATTAAATGTAATTTTAACAATAAGCAAGGACTTTTATTTGTGACAATCACAGCCGATATGTCCTTCACTCCCTTATTTCCTTCCAAACTCTATGAAGCTTTCAAGAGGTTATTATCATATGGTAAGCAAAGCTCATATACATCTAGGAATCTGAAAACCCTTGATACAAAATGTAGATAAAAATACCCATTATAAGATCCCATCCAGCAAAGAAAAGGAACATTTCAAACTTAAAATGGTAGAGCATAGCTAAAGATTAGGCATTTAGAAAGGTGAGGATGATATTGGAAGAGACATCAATACTATGTTCTTCCAATCAGATTTCTAGAAAAAAATTTAAAAAATTACTGGGAACCGACCATCAAAGATACCCCATGGTCATGCAAAAGCTGCAATATAAATGTATACATGCAACAACACTTGGAGATAAAAAATTAATCTATTAATGCAACAATCAATGTCGAAGTCAAACCATATAGATGCATCAAATAATAATTTCCCAGATCTCTACTATACTGATTATCTCTTTTCTAAAAAGCTATTGTGCATAGGTGTTTAAAATCCAACGTTCACGACATAAATGGTGCGAGTAGGATGATAGGGTATCATGTTAATGTAGGCCGTGTAGGATTAAGTAAAAGGAAAAGGAAAGTGCATATAATGGATGGCGTGGATTTGACACTACAACAGACCAAGATATAATGTAATATTAATGCGCTTGCAGAGATTACTGGGGGACGACTTTAGATCAGTTTTAGGCCAATAAATCATCACATGCTGAATCCAACTAACACTGCATTGATGAGGGATGGGGTTGTTAAGAAGAGAAACAACCTAGCTTTTTAGCTAGATTTATGAGCTTATAACAACACAATAGGTAAGTGAAAAGCGAAAAATACAACATTCATTTAAAACTTTCAAATAGCATAGAGAAATAATTCAAGAGCAAGCAATTGGTGGGTGTAAAGATAGACTCACCAACCATTCCAGCCTCCTCCCTACCTATGCATAAATGAGAAGCATGAAAAGAGATATACATGTTGAAGAATAAGTCAAGTGAACAACAGCAAATAAAAGCTCTTCTCAGAAGTGCTGGTACAGATATCTGCCCAAACTATATTGATATGTTTTAGCAAATGAAAAAATTTCTAAGTCACTTTATTTTCTTGTAGCTTAAGTTTACTAAAGACAACAAGTAAAGCCTAGTTAGCAATGATAAGACCCAATTGCATTGTTTTTAGAATGTCATCGGGTCTTACTATAGATTGCATTGTTTGTAAAATTTTCAAAAAATTATGTGAATCACATGGCACTACTAACAAGAGTACAATGCAGTCAATCTTAGTTAATGCTTTGGACAAAATTTCAAGATAACATAAGTAAACCACGTGTTGCTGATAATTTATTGAAAAAAAGGGTGTGAGAAATTTAAAGAAAATGATATTAGCAGCTAAATCCAAACAAACACTTTTGGCAGGTGAAAGGAAAAAGAAACGCACCCAAAGAAATTAAGATAACTTTCAAATGAATGTAATTGGCAAATGCAAACTCAAAAAGGTGTAGAATTTTAAGGACAGTGTCGCACCTTCAAACTGGGTAGATTTGGATAAGTTTTATTTTTTCTTTACCAAGATTATGTCCATAAAGATGTTGAATGTTGCAGTCCCTCTATTTTATGCACCTACACTACCAAAAGTTGGAAGACCATGATTATCATTGCAAACACTTTGGATGATAAACTATATATTCTGTTGTCTCATTCCAGCAAAGGAAATAACCACGCCTTATGGTTTGGTTCTTGCTTTATTGTCTTTAAGAATAACTCCCAAAGCATTATGTATTAGAGGTAGCATATGTAGAACTAGTAAATCAATAATTTTTAGAAATTTACTGATCTCCCATTAAACATATGCTTGAATGGTGTACTAAACTCTCCAATAAGGCTCATGAGTTAACAAATAAAGAATGCAAAGATTTAGAAATAAGTTGGCTGCATGTTTACTGAATCTTAAAGTATTCCTATGAAGCAGTGTAAAGAAAACTCCTGGTTAAAGACAAAACATAGATTAATTTCCATCAAATGTAAGAATTGAATGCCTCCTTCTAGCGCCATGATGAAGCAAGTAAAATCTCCAAAACTCTAAAACCTCAAACATGGGTTAGTTGTATGCAAACTTTACCAAAATGCTCCTATGACATAACATGTAAATGCTTACGAAAATGCAACAAATAACAAAAGGGATCAAATAGACATTGCAAAAGCATAGCATGTACCTATTCCATATTGGATTGGTGTCAAATGTGCAAATGACCCTTTCCCAATCCTTGCTAAAACTCACAAGATGCAATGCAATGGTGATGGGAAAAATGAATTCTCAATTGAGGAGAGTAACTTTGCATGAGAGTGTAGTTGATTTGATGAAGAATCAGCCCTCTACTTATAGATTCTCAAGTTGAAAGAATGCTCATAAGAGAGAAATGTGGGATAAAGATTGGATCAATGAGATGAGGCCACTTGTCACATTATGATAGGTTGAGGAATGAGCAAGTTTTGGCCAATGTCCCCAAGAGGGGGAGATTCAAATTTGAATTTGTGAATTAAATGTTGAGAGGGGGACATGAAAGAGAGAAGTTATTGCAATGTTGGAAGGGACAAGTCAACTTGTCTTCATTTTCAAACTTGAGAGAATATTCCATTTTTATGCCAAGTTGAAAGAAAATGATGAATTTATAAATGAATTAAAATGATTTATTTGTGCAAGTGGCAAAAGATAGAGGACGTGATGGGTGGTTAGATTAGGTTAATTAGGATTAGATTAGCTTAGGTGATGATTAGTTGATTTTGACCCATTTGACTTTAATATTTTGATTTATTTAAATCAAGAGGGAGAAATATGAATTTTGAGATTTAATTAAATAAAGTTTTGATTTATTTAATCACAGAGGGTATGATAGGCTTAAATTAAATAAAGTTAATTTATTCAATTTAAGTGGATAATCTTTAGAGATTGAATTAAAATGAACCTGATTTTCCTAATGAATGGATTTAATGAACTTGATTAATTTTATGAGCGAATGAATGTGAACTTGGTTTACTTGATGAATAGACCTAATTAAATGCATAATGCTAATTTTTCATGTCTACATTTTTTCCCTCTTTGAAGCAATGTACTTGCTGCGTTGGTTCAAAGAATAAAATTTTCACGAACAAAATTCAAATTTGTTTTGATTGTTTCGGATGCCCCAGCAGAAAGAAGTACACTAGTACATTTCCCCCTTGAGAGATTGAGCAAAAAGATTCTATTTGAGAGTTGATCTCATGATAAAGAGGTTTAAAATGGATGGTTATGGATGATGATGCAAATGAGATGATTTTAAGATGAGTAGAATAACAAATCTATATTATCTTAAACAACTTAAATGATGATATGATGTGATGATGGATGAGATGGATGATGTGATATGTTGTGATTATGCAAATGTATGGTTTATGAAAATATATGATTTATGAGATGTTTAGACTAACAAATCTATATTATGATGATGAACATGCATGTGGGATGATATGCATAATACTGATGGTTTGTGGATGCAAGATGGATGCACTAGTGATGATGATTAACTATTCATGACGTGATGTTAGTACAGAAAAGAAGAGATTAGATGATGACAAGAGAATCCAATAAGCCAAATTTATGAGATATGATGATGAGAAATGATGATGATAGATGGATGATCAAGGATTGGGATTTTAAAAGGGTCAGTTACCTTATGTTTGGTAACACACATAATTACGATGCATCAAGGTATAAAGGACCAGGATGGCGTGGTACTTAGTGTGATGGACTTTGACTCGAAAAATAGATAGGAGTATTCTTCTTCACACATGACATACAAAAACCTTGCTAGGATGCACTTTAGAAGTTTCAAACACCTCAGACCAAAACACGGAAAGGTATAACCTATCAATGCAATAGTCAACAAGTTGGCCAAAACAGCCTCCATACATATCTAACAAAGAAAGTATTTGCCAAGGTTATGTTACAAGAATGTCCAACAAGCATAGAAGAAAAAAGGATAATGATGGTTGCCGCATTCCTATCTCTCTAAATCCTTCGTTCGGATATCATGGAGAGGTTCTTGGATTGAGCGCAATAAGATAAGTCAAAAGAAAAAGATAAAACACACAAACAAGTTGATGTTCTTCAATACCGCTAACCAAAAGGGAATGTGCTTTTAAGGATAAGAACCAAAACTATTGCCAAAAGATAATGCCCATTGTAGGAAGGATACATCCTAGGACATGTTAGTGGATGGCGACACGTCATTTTGTTTATCCAAAGTGTTCTTTCTGATAAATAATGCCCATTGTAGGAAGGATTCATCCTAGGACATGATGTTATCAAATGATTGATATGGGACTATTTGGATGATGGACTATCGACACAAAGAATTGACCAACTTGCTTACGTACTAACTTAGACCTGAGACTTGACATTTTTGAGTTTTACTTTTTAACTTGCTAGACTTGTTTCTAACTGTTTCACCAAAGGTTGAGGATGACGATCAGTTTATTATGGATGGTGTTATTGCGAGTGAAAGTGAGATGAGACAGATGGATTTTTTCAAATATTTGGATGTTTTTTGACGTTTTGCAATGTTTTGAGGCTATTTTTTGGTGTTTTTTGAGATTTTCAAATGTTTTGATTTTTGATTTTCTAATGTTTTGGGATTTTTTGACATTTTAATGAAAAGACTAACCGAAGGACCTATCCTAGGGGCCTCAGGGGTTGATCAATAGATTATCCTTGCCTACATTATACATGCAGAGACCACGTAGTTCGACTAACAACTTGACCGATTTACAGATGGAGATATACGTGATGAGATGTCAGTTTATTATGACAGACTCCTAAAGTACTAACCTAAGTGTCTCAGGGGAAGATCAAAGATCAACCTTGCCTAGGTTCAAGGCTCAGAGACCCATAGTTCGACAAGAGGACTTTGTTTTTGACTTTTTGACCTGTTTTTGGGATTTTGATAATTTTTTGATGTTTTTTGGATTTTTTTATGTTTTGATGTTTTGGATTTTTGATTTTGATGTTTTTGGATTTTTTGATTTTGATGTTTTGGATTTTTGATTTTCTGATGTTTTTGGATTTTCTGATTTTTTGATGTTTTTGGATTTTTTTATTTTTTGATGTTTTTTTTAATTTTTCGATGTCTTGATATGTTTGGATTTTCTAATTTTAGGAATTTAAGAATAAACACGAATCCGATTCGATAAGAATATGCCCCCAACATGATGCAATAGACTATTCTGATAAAGGAAGGACAAACTAACCTTGAGGATGGGCCGAGTAGTACTAGGAGGTACCATGATACGAAAACAAGACCAAGCTATGGTGTGGATGCGAGTGGTTGAGTGATGGATGTAGATCCGAATGTGATGGATGATGGATGGATGATGCAGAACAAGCCATAAATATCCTAGAGGATGGAAAGTTCTTATTTACACAAGGTGCTTGTTTGTTAGGTTTTCACCAAGGTACTTGTCCAAAGTGCCACTGAAGTGGTTTTCACTAGAGGACGATTTTTTCTCATTACTATTTTTTATCATTTTTCTGATTTTTTTGGATTTTTTTCTTTTTTTCATTTTTTTTTTGCCACCAAGATGCCTGTTTGCCAGGTTTTCACCGAAGTAACCATTTTTTCAAGACATTTTTTTATCTTTTTTGATTTATTGGTTCTATACCTTGAAAGACTTAGGCATAAAACTTTTTGAGATGAGAGCTATTCATGGGCTCTTGCAGAGGTTCCCCTTCAGGTGTTGATAACTGATATGCCAATAATTTTTTAACTTGCTATGATGACGAATGGTCCCAGCCAATTGGGTTCAAATTTTACTTTGTTGCTTGGGTTTGGGACATTCTATTGATTTTCTTTTAAGACCAGTTCTCTGACTTGGAACGTCCTACTTCTGATTTTCTTATTGTCTCTCCTTTTGAGTCTATTCTGATAGACTTGGAAATGATTAAAAGAATCTATATTTCACTCATCCAGTAGCTCCAACTCATTTAGTCTTGATACCCGGTACTCTTCATCTGCGATGAGGTTCTGCAGTGATATCTTGAGTGATGGGATCTCGATCTCAATGGGGAGTACTGCTTTCGATCCGTAGATTAGGGAGAAGGGGGTGGCTCCAGTGGGTATGTGGATGTTGGTTCGATAGGCCCAGAGGGTTGGATTAAGCTGTAAATGCCAATTACGACCTGCGTCATTCACTATTTTCTTGAGGATTTTTAGAATGGTCTTGTTTGTAGCTTCTGCTTGGCCATTGCCTTGGGGATAGTATGGGGTGGAGAAGCAATGTTGTATTTTGAATTTTTTGTATAATTCATGAACCTCTTGATTCTTGAATGGTGTCCCATTATCTAAGATAATGGCTTGTGGAACACCATAGCGACAAATGAGATAGTTCAGGATGAACTTAGAAATCTATTTCCTAGTTATGTACATCATGGGTATGGCTTCCACCCACTTAGTAAAGTAATTTGTTGTAGTTATGATGAATTTTTGGCTGTTAGATGAAGTGGGAGTGATTTTCCCAATGAGATCGAGTCCCCACTGCGAGAAGGGCCATGGTGTGACGATAGGATGAAGCTCTTGAGATGGAGCATGGATGAGGTCCCCATGCTGTTGACATTATAGACACCTTTTGGCATGATCATGTGCTTCTATTTCCATTGTTGGCCAATAATACCCCATCCTCAGAAATTTCTTAGCTATGGTCATTCCACTCGAGTGTGAACCACATATACCATTATGTACTTCAGTTAGAGCGGTCAATGCCTCCTTAGTGTTTAAGTAGCGTAGTAGGGTTCCTTCTATGCTCCTACAATATAGGGTATCTCCTAGGATGAAAAATATGGATGTCTTTTTGACAAGGGTTCGTTTCAGGTTTGATGGTAAGTCGGCGGGTATGAATCCTATTCGAAGGTATGTATAAATGTCATGGTACCAAGGATCACTGGGACCAATGATTTTGCTCATGAATTCTGATTCTGGTACCTCGAATATGGGCACGAGAAGCTGTTCTATCAATAATTCATATTTTGGAACATTGATGGGGATGTCCAGTAGGGACCCAATTGTTGCCATGGCGTCTGCTGCTCTACTGTTGGCTCTAGGAATATGCTCGAATGTTCTTTCGATGAAGGATTCTTTGAGAGTGTCCACCAATTTTTTGTATGGAGGGAGCTTGTCGTCCTTGGTCCGGTATTCATTGTTCACTTGATTTATTATCAATTGGGAGTCTCTGTATAATTTCAGAGCTATAATGTTCCACTGCACTGCTATTCTAAGACCTATTGTTAAAGCCTCATATTCTGCAATGTTATTGGTCTAGGGAAATGCCAGTTTGTATGACCTTGGTATGCAATCCCCTTGTGGGGTGATGAAGAAGACACCAGCTCCTAATCCATGCTACGTGTATGAGCCATTGAAGTATAGTTTCTAGTGGTTAGCTACGTTGAGGTTGAAAATAGATTCATCTAGAAAATATAAGACAAGAGGATTCTCAGAATAGATAGGTGCTTCTTCCAGTTGGTCTATGATGACTTGGCCCTTGATTGCTTTCCTCTCCACATATTCGATGTCATATTCTATTAATATCATCACCCATTTTTCCATTCTTCCTGTGAGCATTTCCTTTGATAGTAGATACTTGAAACGATCGATTTTGGAAATGAGTTTTATTTTGTGTGCCAACATGTAATGTCTAAATTTCTTAGATGCAAACACTACTACTAGGAATGATTTTTCTATGAATGAATAGTTTAGCTCATGCCCAACCATTGTTCTACTGATGTAATAGATAGCCCTTTCTATTCCATTTTCATCATGCTGAGCTAGAAGAGCTCCAAGGGCTGTTGTTGTTGCTGATATGTATAAGATCAATGATTTCTTTGGGATGGGTGGCATTGAGACTGGTGGTGTCAGTATGTATTCATTTATTTTGTTTAATTCCTCTTCACACTTAGTATCCCATTTGTACGCTACTCCCTTGTGGAGTAGGTGAGAATATGGGTTCTGTTTGTCTGCCAGTTGTGCTATGAATCTTCAAATGGATTGTAGTCTGCCTTGGAGACCTCTCATTTGCTTTAATGTTTCTGGTGTCTCCATGTCAAGGATTGCTTTTACTTTTGCTGGATCCACCTCATTGCCTCTCATTGACACTATATATCCTAAGAGCTTTCCTGATTGTACGCCAAAGATGCACTTCTTTGGGTTTAGTCTGACCTTGTATTCCTCCAGCCTGTCAAAGATGGCACTAAGGGTTTCTATGTGATATTTTCTATTTTTGGACTTAGCTAGAATGTCATCAACATATTCTTCACCTGTCTTATGAATCATGTTGTGGAATATCAATGTCATGGCCCTTTGGTATGTTGCTCCTGCATTCTTTAAGTCGAATGGCATCATGTTCCAACAGTATGTCCCCCATGGACAAGTGAAAGTTGTTTTAGGTTGGTCCTCTTTAGCTATCATGATCTAATTGTACCCTAAGAATTCATCCATTAGTGAAAACATCTCATGCTCCATTGTCATGTCTACTATCATGTCGATGTTGGGAAGCGAAAAGTCATCTTTTGGACATGGCTTATTCAAGTCCCTGAATTTTTTGCAAATTCTGATGTTCCCATTGGGTTTTGAAATAGGTACCAAGTTTGACACCCATTCTGGATAATCTATTGGTTGGATAAATCATGCATCTAAAAGGTTTTTAAACTGCATTCTGACTAGCAGGGTGATTTGAGGGTGCATTTTTTGAAGCTTTTGTCTAATAGGATTTGCTTCTAGATACACTGCTAAGTTGTGAACCACGGTCTTGGGATCAATTCCTAGCATGTCAGTATAACTCCATGTGAAGTTTATTTGTCTTTCTCTTAGGAATGGCACAAGGAGCTCTTGCTCTTCTGATAGTGGTGATTTCGCATAGAATGTGATGTGCAGGGTTGCCTCTATTCCTAGGTTGACTGGATTATATTTTGCTGCCAAGACTACTGACTTATCCTGATGAATAGCTATTAAAGGAAGATTGAATCCCCCATCCTTGGGCACCTCAGAGAGGTTTTCATCATTGGATGCATCCTTTCTTTTTAATTTTTTCTTGTTGGAGAGTGTCACAGTGTGGTTTTCACTCAAGGACTTGGATATTATTCTTAATTTCTCACTTTTGCGACTGAAGGATTCAATTGTTTCCCCATAATAGGAATGTGTGTCCAACTCCATTATAAATCCTGTTTTGTGATCCCCATCTGGAATGTTGTCCCACAATCCCATGAATTCTGAGAGTGCCTCATCATTTTCAAATGTATCAAGAACTGGTGGTCCTTGTTGGTCGTAGATGATGAGTTGGGGATATACTAGGCGAATCTCATAATTTTGGTAGTTTGTTTCAAAATATAGGGTGCTAATCATGCAAAGAGTGGTATCCTCAAATATCCTAGGTAAGTTAGTCAGGTGATCCTCGTCATCGCTACTACTACAGACATCGGTTATATCAAATGTATAGTTATCTATGACTCTACCTGTAGACATTGGTAATCGTAGTTGTGCTGGGGTTGGCTGAGGAGGATTCTTAACCGTTCTAATTGGAGGACTTCAGCCATGTATGGTTATACTCGGAGGGGTACATCCAAGGCCAATATTTGTTATTGGTCGTGTCTCTAGCATGATAGGTATTATGAGCCCATTGTGTCATTTCATCCAAGTCTTTTATTTCTATCATAGCCCATTGCGAGCATCATTTGTAGACCCTTGCTTCTGTCATTCATTGGTAAATCCGGTACTGGTCTTTCATCTTAATATAGCATATGAGATGGATCCACCTCAATAACTTCTCATCCAATATCTCCCCAACTTGTAAAGGTGGGATAGATTTCAGGAGATGTTTGGGATGTGGAGGCTTAATTTATTTGTGGGTGTCCCTGTGATCTAGGAGATTATGGTAACTCTCCTACCAAAAAAGCATTATTAAGGATCTTGTAGCTTCCACAGCCGTTATCTTGGATGATTACCTTAATGTCAGAGATGGTGGGGATAGCGGGAGTGGTGGGTGTCTCTATCGCAGAAGTGGATACGAGAGTGGAAGGATCGATGTATGGTGTGGATGGGCCCTCATCATTTTTTGGTACTTGGGGGATTTTGTAGTACTTTGCTTCAATATTTTTGGACTATGAGAAAGGTTCAGGATCTCCATGGATGGTAACTTCTTGTCCGTTATGTCTAAATTTCACACATTGGTGGAAAGTTGATGCTACTACTTTCATCGTATGAATCCATGGATGTCCTAGTATGATGTTATATGGCAAGTCGAGGTCCAAGACTTGACAAATAGTTTCCATGATAACAGGCCCTACTTGAATAGGGAGTTTGATCATGCCCTGAGACAATCTTTCTTGATCATCATATGCTCTTATCGTGATACCCTTCCCTTTGTCGATAGAATCTTTTGATATTTTCAATTGCTTGATGAGGATTAGAGAACAGATATTCAAACCTGCACCTCCATCCACCAAGACCCTTTTGATTTTTCTCTTATGTACTATGGCTTCCAAATGAAGTGCACGGTTGTGTGATGGTTGAGTGGGGAAATCTTGGTTGGAGAATGTAAGAAGATTAGGCGTAATAATATTTTTGACCATAGCTTGGAATTGCTCCATATCAAGATTTGCGGGGATAGTGGATGAGGCCAACGCTTCTTCAAGTATTTTCATATGGGCAGATGATATTTTTAGCAACTCCATGATGGATATTTGCACCGGTATTCTCTTGAGTTGATCTAGGACATTATAGCCATTAGGAACAGATCTAGATGCAGGTACTTTGTTTGGCTAGGATAATCCTACGATGGTAAGTTTTTTGCCTCTTATGGTGACTCCACAATCTTTGGCATAGGTGCCCTTGATGGTGATGACCATCCAGTTTTCATCTAAGGAGGCACAATATGTTTCATACACATGATTTACGTTTGAGTGGGTGCCTTTCCCTTTATCTTTGTTATTATTATTCCCTTTGTTTCCATGATTTGGCATCGGATTCATATATATCTTAAGATCCTAATTTCCTGTAGGTTGTTCCATGTTTATGATTCTTTTATCGATGAGATCTTGAATTATGTTCTTTAATCTCATGCAACTATTTGTGGTATGGCCTTTGATTTTATGGAACTCATAGAGTTGATTCTCATTATACCAAGGAGGTTTCACATCTAGTTTTTGGTAATTTTCAAATGTGGGTGCCTTGATGAGTTTCTCGTCTATCAACTTGTTCATTATGTCCTCAAGTGGTTCCCCCAAAGTGGTGTATTTTCGCTTGGGATAAATATTGCATTGGGGTGGTCCTCTTTGATCATTGAGATTATTGATTGTGGGATTGTTGTTCGATTGTTGTATTGCATGATGATTGTTTTGGTGTTGGAATTGGATTTGTGGTGCAGGTGTATGTTGGCGAGGGGCCCTAATGACCACCTTGGCATCGACAAAACCATCATTACTAATGTTTTTGTTCCTCTCCCACATGCGAGGTTTATCGTTATAGTTGGATGGTGGGCGGTTGTTTTGTTGTTCGGGGTATGAAGTTGATCCCATAGGTTGAGTCATAAGGGCTCTTTCGATGCTGAGCACCTTGGGGATCAACTGATCATATGTGGTGATGCCTTGAACCTTGAGATGAAATTCCAAGTGGCCTTCAAGGTTGGATATGATGGTGCAAACTTGTTCTTCTGGCATGGTCCACTTGCTCTGATTAGCCTTAGATCACCATCATTGTAGGAATGAGGTGAATGATTCACCCTTTCCTTGTTTCAGAGCTGAGAGTTCTTCTAGACTAACATCCCTTGTAATGTTGCATGCATAATTTTTAATGAATGTGTCCATAATTTATTGGAATGTTCTAATGCCTGAAGGTAAAAGAGAGAACCATTCCATAGCGTGGCCAACCAAACTCCTAGAGGAAATAGCCACATCAGATAAGTATCATCATATGCGACTTCCATGCAATGAACCTAGAATTCCCTGATGTGATCTTCAGGGTTTCCCATCCCTCGATATTTGTCAAATTTGGGGATTTCAAATCCCTTGGGGAATGGTTTCATCACTAGGCTCCTGTCAAATGGATACAGACATAAGTTGCTTGGTGCCTTCGTTGTTCACCCTGATTGAAGATCAAGGACTTGTTGCGAGAGCAACTTGATTTGTGTTGTCACATCATTTTGTGGATCAAGGGGTGGGATGAAAGTGTTTTGGGGTGTTTTGATCATGGGTTGGATGGGTGGGTTGGTCGATGCGTTGTTTGATGGTATCTGTATGTTCTGCCGAGCTAGGTAGGCTTTCACCTGTTGATGTATGAACAATGCCTGTTGTTGATCTTGTTGTTGCTGTGCTAAGATTTGTGCTTGTTGTTGCACTTGTTGTTGTGCTTTTTGTTGTTCCAACAATGCTTGTTGTTGGGCTACCAATTCGGCTGCTTCTTGCTGCTCTTGATATTGCATTATTGCTTGTTGATATGCTTTCAATTGCACTACTTGTCTTTGTGCAAGAAGTTTTTCTTGTGCTTTCGCTTCCTCTGCTTGATATTGGGTGTTTTCCTAAGCTTGAGCTTGTGCTTGCACTGCTTGTGCTTGGGCTGCTTGTTGTTGTAATAGAGTTTGTGCTTGAGCATCCTTTTGTACTTGCAATGCTTGTGTAAGTTCTTGTTATTGTTGTTGTAGTAAAGCTTGGGCTTGTTGTGCTTGTAATGCAGCTTGGGTTGCTTGGGCGGCTTGCGTGGCTTGGGTTGCTTGGGTGGCTTGAGCAGCTTGTTGAGCAGATAGGTGTATAGCTTTTTGTTTTTGCAATTGTTAGAATCCCCTTTGAAAAGAAGCTCGCAATGTTGCCTTGTATTGGCTTGATGTGGTGGAAGTTGGTGGTGGTGGCGGTGGTGGTGGATTCAGAATGGCGTTTGTGGTGAGTGATAATGTTGTGTTGGTGTTTTGAGTGATGGATGGTGGTGCTGATGTGGTTGGTCCTTGGGAGACCATGCTTTACAATGTTACGAGGATGTTTGATGATGTTGCAATTTCTTGTACGTTTTTCATCTGTTGTGTTATCGATGACAAATTTTGAGTGTTTGGCATAATTCTTTTATTGATCTTTGGGATGTTGGTTTTATTGATAGTTGGTAAAGGAGGAAGCCGTAAAACAAGGAGTGGTGTGGATGATGATGGTAATGGTGGAAGGAGTGGAAATGTAAGGGGTGTGAGTCCTTTCAAAAATGTTGTGGCGTCAAAAATGCCCCTTTGTTCGAACATATCTCCCTCCTCTTGCAAATTTGTGAGGAGAGAATTTTGAGGTGTTGCATGAAAAAATGATGATGATGGATCATGATGGAAGGTGAGAGGAACATTCTTATGTAATGGGTTTTCGGGTATGTTTTTTTCCAAGGTGGTGTTTGCATCCAAGTTTTTATTATTAACAAGGGGGTGTGTTCGAATAACATTGAGAAACGCATTTCCCTTATTAATGTTAGGTTGGGTTGGAGCAAAAGATGTCGTGATTTGAGAAATGTTTTGGGTGATTTTTTGGGATGGTGTAGATGAGATGGGAATGGTGGATGAGATTGGAGGAAAAGATGTCTCCACTATGGTACTCACGTAAAAATCTGAAGGTAATTTGGCCCCTTGTTTTGCTAGTTCAAGCATGTATAATGAAGGGTTGAGCCTCATCATGATGTTGATGATTTTATGGTTCTCCAGATTTTGGAGCATTTTAGTTATTTCTTCGTGGGACATCCCAAAAGTAAGATCTTCTCCTTGGTTTTCTTCTTGCGGATTTTGCGATGATGTTGGAAGGTTAACTGTGAGATTTCTAGACCCAATGGAATTCATTTCAGGAGTGGTTTGACTAAGATCACTTGAAGCGGGTGTTTCTTTGTTGGCTTCCATGCTCTTCTTGTATTGAGATCTAGTTTGAACCATAAAATAAGGATCAATTTTTAAGAATGGGAGATGAATCTCTTGATTCTTTGGATTGGTCTTTATTTTATGCCTCAAAGTAGAATATTTTATGATATCTTGGGGATCAAAGGCGATATGATGATGATGATGCAAAAGATGGATGATGTGGATGTTATGATCTTTTGATAAATATTGAAGGAGATACTTGGCTTTTAGGACTTTCAGATATGTTTCGGATTTTGATTTTGATTTGAATTTTGATTTGGGATTTTTCCTTGATTGATTAGTTTTGGTTTGTTTTGATTTTGAACAAATAGACCCTAAGATGTTGGATGAGTTATCTAAAGGGTAGATCTACTCAAAGGATGATAATTTAAGTATGTACAGGAAGAAGGATGCATCTACCCACACCTATTCAAACAAGATGATAGTTTAAGTAAGCATATGAAGAGGGATTCATCTACATATCCTAAGCTACACAAGATGATTTTGATAACTTTGACTAAGCATATTCAAAATGATGCATCTACACATAACTAGCCAAAGATGATTTTGATGAAGTTTTCAAGGATTTAGTCTCAATGTTTTTTGATGATTTTGATTTTACCAAAAATTCTAGTATTAAGGATGATTTCAAGATTTCTCCAAAAGGTGATGGTGAGATGATTTTTTGTTTTGACATTTGAAGGATGGATGGAAAATATTTTGATTTGCTTTGATCCTAAGATGAACCTAAAAAAGACACTTTGTTTTCCTAGACCTAGGTATTAAAGAACATGCAAATACTTCCTAAAGACCTTTATAACCAAAAAATGATTCAATTTGGACATATATTTTCGGATTTCCAACCAATGACCTTCGCTTTGGAATTTTTTGAAAAATCATAAGGCTTCAACACACATGAAAGTTCATTTTTCTTAGCTTTGCTTAATGGCTTCAATTTACCAAAAACACTTTCTTTGATTAAGTTTTAAAACTAATATGTCCAATGTCTTAATTTCTTTGAACACCACAAAGTATGTTATGTGGAAATTTGATGAACTAAACGCAAGGGTTTACCTATTGTTTACTTAAGTAGACAAATCAAGATTTAATCCAATGTTTAGAAACATCTAAGGATGTGAATCCCAAGGGAAAGCAATAACATATGGATTGAGTCAATTGTATTTGTCTTCAAAAGGGTTTGAAATTTGGATGATGATGTTAAGTGTTTGTGTTCAAGATGTTTTTGATCAAGCAATGCATTTTGTAACCCGAGAATAATTACAAACCTATGAATGCGTAAGACAATATTTGTTGGATTCCCACTGTGACAAGTCCAGCTACACTTCTCTTTAGCGAATGGTTAGATGCTTGACCCCACTGGCTCCCCACCATGGCTCATTAAAGTCAATCAGGGAAGCCAAGCATCAACACCCATGAAACTCCCATGGCATGCTTTCCATTTCTACTAAAAGACTGTAAAAGTGTGAGGCGGCTTCAGAATGACCGTTCTTGCACAAACAAATAGATTAAAGGATTTTAGAAAATTCTATCACATGGGTTTTAATAAGGACTTTTCATTTCTGGAGATTGACCCATACGGAAAGAGTCCCCTTTCGAATCCATCTTGTCGGAATCAACCGCGTGATATTGGTGTTTACTCCAATACCCACATTTATATCCCGGTTGGAAATACTCTTGGCTTTAGAGTGTTCTCGGTTGAGTCATTCCATTGGGTGAGTAATTTTTCCCCAAGGTCGGCCCTCTAAGATAAAAAAAAAGCAAGCAAAGAAAAAATCCGTAACTCGATCAATCTTTGATGACACAAAGAAAGAGAATATACACAATGATGCTCTACTCACACTCGCACAAGATTTTGTTCAATTTTAAACCCAAACTGAAGTGTGAAGGTGATTGCTTTATCTCACCCTAAAGTCATGAAAAAGGCCTTTTGATTCTCAAGATCGCTATAAAGCGTGAGAGAAGTGCATATGTCCTTTTTCAATTCCTTTAGTTTAAGTAAGCCTTCACGAAAAACAAAGTTCCATTTGTTCTTTTTAAATCCACAATGAAAAATGTAAGTTCTTTTTAAAACACCAAATGGAAAATGAGAGACATTTGGTTCAATTGTTAACCAAAAAAAAACTTTAGTAAGTTGTATTCCTAATCTTTGTTTTAAACCTTTGCCAAAAACTGGAAAGATTCTTTTTAAATCCAAATGAAAATTAGTGTCCTAAGAAAGAAGAGATAACCATTTCCTGAACAAGTGTTAAAAAAACACTAAAGTGTTAAAAAAAAAACTTTGATCTTGTGAAATATGTTCCTTATGCTTCTCTTTCTTTCATTTTCCTTTTGTTTTCCTTCATTTTCCTTCGTTTTTACCTTCCTCATTTTCCTTCACACCTTTTACCTATAAAGACAATCATGCAAATATTAAAATCATTTTAAATATTAACCTCAAATAATAAAATGATATTTAAAGACTAATGATTTAATAAATGAAGCATCAATAATTTTTATCTACAATTATTACTTCTGACTCTATAATCATGAGCATGGACTTTCAACAAAATCTCCAACTAGCACATATTTAATGAATCTATTAAATGTAATTTTAACAATAAGCAAGGACTTTTATTTGTGACAATCACAGTTGGTATGTCCTTCACTCCCTTAATTTCCTTCCAAACTCTATGAAGCTTTGAAGAGGTTATTATCATACGGTAAGCAAAGCTCATATACATCTAGGAATCTAAAAACCCTTGATACAAAATGTACATAAAAATTCCCATGATAAGATCCCATCCAGCAAAGAAAAGGAACATTTCAAACTTAAAATGGCAGAGCATAGCTAAAGATTAGGCATTTACAAAGGTGAGGATGATATTGGAAGAGACATCAATACTATGTTCTTCCAATCAGATTTCTAGAAAAAATTTTAAAAAATTACTGGGAACCGACCATCGAAGATACCCCATGGTCATGCAAAAGCTGCAACATAAATGTATACATGCACCAACACTTGGAGATAAAAAATTAATCTATTAATGCAACAATGAATGTCGAAGTCAAACCATATATCTATGCATCAAATAATAATTTCCCAGATCTCTACTATATTGATTATCCCTTTTCTAAAAAGATATTGTGCATAGGTATTTAAAATCCAACGTTCGCAACATAAATGGTGCAAGTAGGATGATAGGGTATCATGTTAATGTAGGCCATGTAGGAGTAAGTAAAAGGAAAAGGCAGGTGCATATAATGGATGGCATGGATTTGACACTACAATAGACCAAGATATAACATAATATTAATGCGCTTGCAGAGATTACTGGGGGACGACTTTAGATCAGTTTTAGGCCAATAAATCATCACATGCTCAATCCAACTAACACTTCATTGATGAGGGATGGGGTTGTTAAGAAGAGAAACAACCTAGCTTTTTAGCTAGATTTATGAGCTTATAACAACACAATAGGTAAGTGAAAAGCAGAAAATACAACATTCATTTAAAGCTTTCAAATAGCATAGAGAAATAATTCAAGAGCAAGCAATTGGTGGGTGTAAAGATAGACTCACCAACCGTTCCAGCCTCCACCCTACCTATGCATAAATGAGAAGCATGCAAAGAGATATACGTGTTAAAGAATAAGTCAAGTGAACAACAACAAATAAAAGCTCTTCTCAAAAGTGCTGGTACGGATATGTGCCCATACTATATTGATATGTTTTAGCAAATGAAAAAATTTCTAAGTCACTTTATTTTCTTGTGGTTTAAGTTTACTATAGACAACAAGTAAAGCCTAGTTAGCAATGATAAGACCCAATTGCGTTGTTTTTAGAATGTCATCGAGTCTTACTACAGATTGCATTGTTTGCAAAATTTTCAAACAATTATGTGAATCACAGGGCACTACTAGCAAGAGTACAATGCAGTCAATCTCAGTTAATGCTTTGGACAAAATTTCAAGATAACATAAGTAAACCATGTGTTACTGATAATTTTGTGTACCTCATGTGAGCTGCTATCTCCTATCATGATAAATACAATGTCAATCTCACCATATCTTTGTTAGATCTCATAGAACATTGACCTATTTTTAGAATATTATTGAGCTAAAAAAATAAAATAAATCCATTCATTCTGAAGAATCCTGCCATTAATGATTCTAAACATTTCTCTCAATAGCTCCAACATTCAAAATAGAAAAACAATAGCTCAAGCATTAAAAATCATGTGACACATAGATAAGGCATAGACAAGGAACGTTCCAACAAGTACCATTAGTCAAAACACGAAATGGGTGTTGACCTTATCATTATAGAGTAGCAGAAAAGAATTTAATGTGTTTTAGATATCATTTCATGGAATGCAATAATTGTAGTACCTGCACAAAATAGATTTATTGAAAAAAAGGGTGTGAGAAATTTAAAGCAAATGATATTAGCAGCTAAATCCAAACAAACACTTTTGGCAGGTGAAAGGAAAATGAAATGCGCCCAAAGAAATTAAGATAACTTTCAAATGAATGTAATTGGAAAATGCAAACTCAAAAAGGTATAGAATTTTAAGGACAGTGTCGCGCCTTCAAACTAGGTAGATTTGGATAAGTTTTATTTTTTCTTTACTCAAGATTATGTCCATAAAGATGTTGAATGTTGCAGTCCCTCTATTTGATGCACCTACACGACCAAAACTTGGAAGACCATGATTATCATTGCAAACACTTTGGATGATAAACTATGTATTCTGTTGTCTCATTCCAGCAAAGGAAATAACCACGCCTCATGGTTTGGTTCTTGCTTTATTTTCTTTAAGAATAACTCCCAAAGCATTATGTATCAGAGGTAGCATATGTAGAACTAGTAAATCAATAATTTTTAGAAATTTACTGCTCTCCCATTAAACATATGCTTGAATGGTGTACCAAACTCTCCAATAAGGCTCATGAGTTAACAAATAAAGAATGCAAAGATTTAGAAAATAAGTTGGCTGCATGTTTACTGAATCTTAAAGTATTCCTATGAAGCAGTGTAAAGAAAACTCCTGGTTAAAGACAAAACATAGATTAATTTCCATCAAATGTATGAATTGAGTGCCCTCCTTCTAGCGCCATGATGAAGCACCTAAAATCTGCAAAACTCTAAAACCTCAAACATGGGTTAGTTGTATGCAAACTTTACCAAAATGCTCCTATGACATAACATGTAAATGCTTACGAAAATGCAACAAATAACAAAAGGGATCAAATAGACATTGCAAAAGCATAGCATGTACCTATTCCATATTGGATTGGTGTCAAATGTGCAAATGACCCTTTCCCAATCCTTGCTAAAACTCACAAGATGCAATGCAATGGTGATGGGAAAAATGAATTCTCAATTGAAGAGAGTAACTTTGCATGAGGGTGTAGATGATTTGATGAAGAATCAACCCTCTACTTATAGATTCTCAAGTTGAAAGAATGCTCATAAGTGAGCAATGTGGGATAAAGATTGGATCAATGAGATGAGGCCACTTGTCACATTATGATAGGTTGAGGAATGTGCAAGTTTTGGCCAATGTGCCCAAGAGGGGGAGATTCAAATTTGAATTTGCGAATTAAATGTTGAGAGGGGGACATGAAAGAGAGAAGTTATTGCAATGTTGGAAGGGACAAGTCAACTTGTCTTCATTTTCAAACTTGAGAGAATATTCCATTTTTATGCCAAGTTGAAAGAAAATGATGAATTTATAAATGAATTAAGATGATTTATTCGTGCAAGTGGGAAAAGATAGAGGATGTGATGGGTGGTTAGATTAGGTTAATCAGGATTAGATTAGCTTAGGTGATGATTAGTTGATTTTGACCCATTTGACTTGAATATTTTTGATTTATTTAAATCAAGAGGAGAAATATGAATTTGAGATTTAATTAAATAAATTTTGATTTATTTAATCAAAGAGAATATGATAGGCAAATTAAATAAGTTAATTTATTCAATTTAAGTGGATAATCCTTAGAGATTGAATTAAATGAACTTGATTTTCCTAATGAATGGATATAATGAACTTGATTAACTTTATGAGCGGATGAATGTGAACTTGGTTTACTTGATGAATGGACCTAATTGAATGCATGATGATAATTTTGCATGTCTGCAATGCTCTGTACAGCACATACATATATACACATATACATACATATATACATACATACATATATACATATATACATGTATGTACATATATATATAAATATATGTAGATATATACATATATATACATACATACATATCTATATATATATATCTAAAGTTAGATGCACATATATACATATTGTTGATTGCACAAAGCACAAAAAAAATGCACAGTAACAACCCTATGCAAAAATATAACCCAAGGTGGCCAACAACAATCGACAAAAAATGTATCATGTTAACGATTTTATTCCATTGCAAACACAACTAGAGAATGGAAGCCATAAAACAAAGCCCACAAAAAATCACAGTCACAAACCCATGCAAAAAATATACTCTTTTTTGAACAAAACCTTATAGAAAATTGAAAGAATCTATCCTTTTCAATAGCACCCTATCAAAAATTGAAATAATATAGCCTCTTCAACAACACCTTATCAAAAATAAAACAAGATAGCCTAAGCTAGAGAACAATAATAAAAAATGTGCAATGAAATAAAATATAAATTGTATATCAACAACATAGATAGAGAAATCCACAAAACCCATGCAAAATGATAGCCACAAAATGCCAACCATAAACAAAACAATATTTCTTTTAAAAAAAAATACAGTCTTTTCTCAACAGTGCCTTAACGAAAATTGAAACACTTCCCAATAGACCTTATCAAGAATGAGACAATATAGCCCAAGTTAGACAACAACAATCAACAAAAACTGCATAACATTAACAATTTTATTCCGTTCCAAACATAGCCACAAAAAGGAAAGTCATAAAGAGAAAACCAAAAAATTCATAGTACATACATATATACATACATATATATACATACATATATATACACATATATATAAATATATGTATATATATACATATATATATACAAACACGCATATATGTGATCATGATATGTAATACAACTTTTTTTTTACCCAAAATTAATGAAATCAAAAGCACTTTTAAAGGAGATTCTCAACTTTCCACCAATATAAATTATGTTTACTTTGAATTTAATAAATAATTATTATTCATTTATTTGAATACAACTAAAGTCCCATTGATAGTCGACTAAAACACCTATAAGCTTTCAACAGTATCATATTTTTTTGAATCCACAACATGTGTCACAGCCTATGCTTCACATACTCATAGATTAAAAAAAAATTGAATTTCATGAATTTTGACTGCTAAGGTGGTCGACATACATTATTTTATATTTTTAAAAGTTGTAATAAAAAATCATAATTAATTATTCACTTAGAAAAATTACAAAAAAATATGCATCACATCGGGACATGAGTCCCTCTACTTATATCTAAAATATTATAAAAAAAATATTAATATTTTATTGTGGTTAGGGTGGTCGACACACGCATTTCTATTTTTTTTCCCCGAATTTAAGTACTAATGCGATTGAAATTTCAAATTTTCAGCAAATAGATTTTGTTTTAAATGGAACCCCGATAGTTTAGAAACTAAATTAAATTTTCTAAAGATTCTATTCTTATATATTTTTAAAATAATATAGATAACTTATTCACATTTTTATGTCAAGTTGCCTAACTTTGATTTTTCTAATTTTTTGGCCACTTAAGGGCCTATTTTGCATGATGATCCTGCACATACACACACACACATATAGATATATCTGAAGTTAGATGCACATATATATAGATTTTTGATTGCACAAAGAACAAAAAAATGCACAGTAACAAACTAATGCAAAAAATATAACCCAAGGTAGCCAACAACAATTGACAAAAACTACATCACGTTAACAATTTTATTCTATTGTAAATGTAGCCAGAGAATGGAATCCATAAAAAGAAGCCCACAAAAAATCACAGTCACAAAACCATGCAAAAAATATACTTTTTTTTGAACATAACCTTATGAAAATTGAAAGAATCTAGCCTTTTCAACAACACCCTATCAAAAATTGAAATAATATAGCCTCTTCAGCAACACCTTATCAAAAATAAAATAATATAGCCTAAGCTAGAGAACAATAATCAACAATGTGCAATGGAATCAAACATACACTATATAACAACGACCTAGATAGAGAAACCCACAAAACCCATGCAAAATGATAGCCACAAAATGCCAACCATAAACAAAACAATATTGCTTTTAACAAACAACATAGTCTTTTCTCAACAATTCCTTCACAAAAATTGAAGCACTTCTCGACAACACCTTATCGAGAATGAGACAATATAGCCCAAGTTAGACAACAACAATCAATAAAAACTGCATAACATTAACAATTTTATTTTGTTCTAAAAATAGCCACAAAATGGAAGCCATGAAGAGAAAACCACAAAAATTCACAATAACAAACCGATGCAAAAATATACTCATTTCTCAAAAAAACCTTAGAAAAAATTGAAACAATATAGCCTTTTCAAAAACACCTTTTCAAAAATTAACAGTGACAAACTCATCAAAAAATATACTCTTTCCTGAACATAACCTTATTGAAAATTGAAACAATATAGCCTTTTCAACAACACCTTGTCAAAAATGAAACAAAATAGCCTAATATAGAGAACAATAATCAACAATACCTAATGTAATCAAACATAAAGTGCACAACATTAACTATTTTATTCCTTTGCAACCATAACCACAAAATGGAAGCCATAAATCAAACAATATTGGTTTCAACAATGACCCAGATGGAGAAACCCACAATACCATAGCCATAAAACCCATGGAAAATGATAGCCACATAACACCAACCATAAACGAAACAATATTGCTTTTAACAAACAATATAGTCTTTTCTCAATATCACCTTATCAAAAATTCAAACAATATATCCTTTTTAATAGAACCTTTTCGAAAATGAGACAATATAGCCTGAGCTAGACAACAACAATTGACAAAAACTACGTAACGTCAACAATTTTATTTTGTTTCAACATAAACTATAGAAAAATAATGAACAATTCCCAATGAGATCTAACATAAACTGTATAAAATTAACTATTTTATTTCATTGCAACCATAACCACAAAACATAAGCCATAAATCAAATAATATTGGTTTGAACACTAACCCAGATGGAGAAACCCACAAAACACAAAAAAATTACAGTTGCGAATCCATGCAAAACCATAGCCACAAAACACGAACCTTAAACCAAACAATATTCATTTTCACAAACAATATACTCTTTTCTCAACAACACCTTATCAAATATGAAACAATCAACATTACCTTATCGCAAACAAAACAATATAGCCTACCACAAACCATCAAGCACAAATGAAACAATATCACAAAGGGTTTTTTTGATATGCACCTCTTCCCACTTGCTTCAAAAAAACCTCTTTTTGCTAGCTTTCTCCAGGCTACCTTATTTCTTGAAGCTTGCAAAAAGATGCATAGCCTCAACAATTTTATTCCATTGCAAACATAGCCAAAAAATTGAAGCCATAAAGAGAAACCCACAAAAATTCACAGTAAAAAACCTATGCAAAACCATAGACACAAAACATGAACCATAAATGAAAGAATATTTGTTTTTTATAAACTATAGAGTGTTTTCTCAATAGCAGCTTATCAAAATTTGAAACAATCAACAATACCTTATCATAAATCAAAAAATATAGCCTTCCACAAACCACAAACCACAAATGAAACAATATTGCAATGACTTTTGTCGATATGCACCTCTTCCCAGTTGCTTCAAACACACCTCTTCCCACTAGCTTTCCTGCACAAAATTGTGCTGCCACAATAATGGGTTACACTTTTTGGGACATCCTGATTTTTGCCTGAAATCACATATTTTTAGAAAATACAATGATTTATGACTTTAAAGGTTCCATTTAAATTATTTTAATTAAAAGAGGGATTGATCAAACCCCTTAGATCAAATTCACTTGGATAGAACCTTGTTAGATGAACTACATAAATTATAATTGAGTTCTCTACACCTATCAAAATGTTGGATAAAACCACTTTTGATTTACCTTTTGGGTGATCAAATGAATTCATTTAAAATTTATGTTTTGTAATCTTGCAGCCCTTATTATAAGCTTCCCAAAAAGTATAATTTTAAATATGTTTAGTTTGATTATTATATTTATTTTTTATTTCTTGTGAATGTAGGATTTTCAATTAACATCAAGTTCTTTATTTCACTCATACAAAAAAATAGAAAAATAGAGAAATTTTTTTATAAAAAATACATGTGCACTAGGTATTGATGTCCTTATTCCAACAAAAAAAGAATAAGTTAATTCAAATGAATACAAAAAAAGTTATGCAGACCGAACGAAACCTCTATCCAAATTATAATTACACTGACTTGGAAAATTAATTAAAAAATAATAATGTAACAAAAAATTATGAAAAAATATCCATTCCCTAGATATTGGTGTGAAAATTTTGTATTTTAAAAATTAGAATTGTATCCTATCTATAAAAAAAGTTACGTGGGCCGAAGTAAACATCACTTTTTAAAAATGCTAATTAGTAGAAAAAATAAGTTATTAAAAATTACATAAAATGATCTCACACTTATTTTTTTTACTTATAAAAAATATAAGTGGGTATGTGCAGATCATGATGGGCCAAAAAGTGGCAATATGATGGGTATGTGGCTGATGACTTTTTTTTACCCAAAATTAATGAAAAAAAAGTGTTTTTAAAAGAGATTCTCAGATTTCCACCAATATAAATTATGATTTACTTTGAATTTAATATGTAATCATTATTCATTTCTATTCAAATTACTCAAAGCCCGACATTGATAGACCGATTTGAAAACATTTTATAGCTTTCAAATGAAGATACTTTGAATCCAAAACATGTAAATACATTCTATGTTTCACATACTATAGGATTACAAAAAAGAAAATGAATTGCGGAAGTTTTGACCCTGCTAAGGTGGTTAACATATGAGTTTTAAATATTTTTAAAAGTTGTAATAAAAATAATAATTAATCATTTAATGGGAAAATTACAAAAAATATGCATCACATCTGACATGAGTTATCTATTCTTATATCTAAAATATTTTAAAAAAATATTTTATCAGGGTTAGTAGTCGATAGATACCTACTTATTTTTTCCTCGAAATTTAAGTACTCATCGCATTAAAATTTCAAATTTTCACCAAATAGATTTTTCTTTTTTTTTAAACAACCTAGTAGTTTAGAAAACTACATTCAATTTGTTGCTGCATTCTATTCTTACATTTTGATATAATATAGATAACTTATTCAAATTTTTACTTCAAGTTTCCTAACTCTAATTTTTTAAATTTTTTTGCCACTTAAGTGCCTATTTTTTCCATGATGATCTTGCACATACCCATAATTAGAATCTACACTAAATATCTAAAAAATAGCTAGTTTGATTCATCTTCAAAACCTTAATGTTTTAGTTGCTATAGGTGTAAGAAAATGAATGTCTGGTGAAAAATCTTGATTTTAATGTCAACATAAAAATGCCATATAACCTCCAACCACCTTTGAGAAGTTACACAAGGTTTGATTGAACTTGCACCATCATAGAAGCTTACCCTCCTCGCTAACTATGATAGAAGGTGTAGCAATAGAATGACACCCAACAATGCCTTATCAAAAATTTCTAGAAATTTGTTATGTATCCTGGGGGCTAGGGGAAGTGGTGTGTGTGTGCTTGTTTGTTGTTGTTGCATTTTTTTTTGTTTATCTTTTTACCTCATGATTTTTTTGTGTGGGTGGTACCTCCTAGTTTATGGGTTTTGATGCTTGGATGGTCACGAGATGGTCATTTCTCATGTGTTATGTTTTATAAAGAATGCCTTAATGTCTTGAGGATTGAGGTACACCAATTGCTTGTCTTTTATTTTAGGGTAACCGTAGTGGAGAGTGGCTCTTCTTGGGGCTAGTGTACAAGCTGTCACCCTTGAAATACTTTCCTTAAATAAGTGATAACATAATTAATGTATCTAGCAGGTTGGGTTAGTTAACACATAACAAGATAAAAACATGTACCTCACCCCTGCCATGAGTGCTCTCAAAGGCTAAGGACGGGTGGGAAGACCTAGTTGGTAAGGTCGCTACCTTGTCTCTGTGAAAGGTAAGTGGCTCCGCATGAGTCACCCTATGGGGAAACACCTTGAGATAGGATGTCTGGATAACCATAGATGGAGGTGGCACCTTGAGCTAGGTTGTCTGGATAATCCATGTATAGATGGAGGTAGCACCTTGTGATAGGTTGTTTGGATAATCCACGTAAGGCCATGCGATGACACTCTCCCATTGTGCCCTATGTTTCTGTTGTTCATGTTTCCTCTAGAGATGTTTATTATCATTGTTTTTTATTGAGGTAGATGAAAGGTGCCCTTGGATATTTATTGTTGGTTGATTTTGCAATCTCATTTGGATAGTTTTGGATTCTATTGTTGTCAGCACCTCTTATGGTTATTTAGTGTTGATCTATAATATTGGCAATTGGTTCTCGTTGGACATTTCATTACTCTTGTTCTAGTTATGTGTTGACAATGTTATGGGTTATTATCTTGTGATTTTTTTTATCCTTATTATGTAGTCTTGTTTACCATTGGTTCGTTTGACTTCTTGGGTGAGGATCTTTCTTGTTTACACCTAACACAGGGGTGGTTGGGTGGAATGTGATACGCACCCCATTGGGTCCCCATCTGAAGATTCGAGATGTGCAGAGCTATACCTATTGTAGTGACTTCTAAGTTATGTCAGAGTTCGGTCTAGCTTGTAGCTTTGTATTCCTACAATTTCATATTTATCTTTCCATGTTATTATACTCTTCCCATAGATGTTGGGAAACAACATTGTACTAATGTTAACCTTGAGCAATATATCTTCGTATTGTTAATATATGATCCATGTTTGGGTCATTTGATTGGGTGTATGTCTATCTCTCATGTAATGTAAGATGTTGATATGAAAAGTGATGCAACTATGTAAACCCAAGGAACGTTGTTATATGTTGTACTTATATTGTTACATTTCATGTGATGTATGTTGTTGCATATTATTTCTTTAAAAAAAAATTGTGCCTTAAATGCTTGTATGTTAGTTTCCTTTGGGGTTGCATGGCGGGGCATTACAACATGGTATCAGAGCCTGGTTCATACACTGGGCACTATGAGCCCATTATGTTAACCTTGCATTTAGAGTTTTGTGATGTGAGTTTGTGTGTGAATATGATGAGTTAATGATTAAGTTGGTATTTTATGCTAGTTTTCTTTCTATCACCTTGTTCATCTTTGTGATCCTTTTTCCTAGGTGGTGTGTGTAGAATTCCTAGAGGACGTGGTCGAGCTTGGGGTCAGGGTATAGGTTTATGAGGTGGTCATGGAGTTATTCATTAGAACACTCCTTTCCTGACTGCCCATGAGAATGATCATGAGGAACACTTGGGACCTCAGATTTATTCATTGCTTGAAGAGATCATTAACCGACTTGGCCCTGGACAAGAGAGAAATCAATAGATGGTTAGGTAAATGGAAGAGCTCCTTAAGGGAAGGAATATTTCAACGATAGTGGGACTTATGATGGACCTTGTGAGGGAATGTTCTCCTACCTTACCTAGTTTTAGAGGCAGTTTGGAGGATGTGATTGTCATGTTTGGTGTTCAGACTAGTGGTCGTCCTTCATATAGGAGAATCTAAAATTGGTTGCGAGCCAAGATTTATTGTCTTGACCAGTTAGCTCGGGGTGTACGAATTGCTTCTAGTAGAGGAAGATTCCAAAAACTTAGGGCACTTCCTCGAGGTAGAGGAAATGGTAGTGATGTAGGATGTTACTCTTGTAGCCAACAAGGCCACCTGGCTAGACAATGTTCACATAGAAATACACCTAGATTTAGCCAGAGGTCAGCAGCCACATAGTCAATAGGGGGTGATGCAGATAGGTCCCACATAGTGACTTCAGTAGAGGATATTCACCAGTGGAACTTTAGGGCGTAAATGTGGAAATGGTTGGTAGTGGTCAGGTAGATGACTTGGGAGCCAGTGGAAACCCTACGGTACTGGAGATCGAGATGTAGTGCTCTCATGTGGTTATCTTTACATTAATACTTTTTATATGTATTAGATACCTTAAGACTTCGTTAGTGCTTGTTCACCCCTCTAGTTTGGTTTGATTGTCAGTGTAGATGACTAGAATAATTGTGATAATCTGTTCTGTTGTTGTGTTATGGAGGAATGAACTGTATTTCTTATGGTCTTTTGCTGAAAATGTTGTGAGATTTGGTGTTGAATAATGGATAAAATGGAGTGCTTTGTGTGAAAATGATGAGATTTAACAAAAACATGCATTTTTGTGGATAATTATGCTATATGTATATGGAAGTGTAGTATTTAAGGTTAAAATTAATTTTGAATTATTTATACTAATGTGTTATGTTCTATCGTAGTTTGTGAATTTTTAGGTAGTTGGCTTTGGAAACTCAGTGATAAAAGTAACGAATTGGGATTTATAGAGATAGATACTTATAATGTCAAGTAGTAGTATGTTTCTGATAAAACATATGAAATGAATCCATGGTTAGGATCATTATGTGAATGTTATTCTAACTGATATGTAGCAAATTGTTGCAAATTATTATAATTGTTTTGATTACTGTGTGTGATCTGGTGAGAGGGACAGTGTAGTATCACTCACTCCTGAGTGCCCTACTACATTGCAATTTCCTCTCATGGTGTGTTTATGATATATATATTATGCACAACATTTGTTTGTATGCAAGATTGCAGGGACTAAGCCTCGATTCCACCTGCATTGTGAGGACAGGGCGAGCATAATAAACACCCAACGGGTATGACATGGAAAATTGGAGTTGACAAGAAAGTCCCTCACCCTTGTTCATCACCCCATTCTTGTGGTTAACAATGTGGCTTATTTGCAACCCTGTCATCAATTTTGGTATCATTTCTTTTCTTATTGAGTCATTGAATTTCAATTGATTAGTTGATGACATTTACGTGTTCATATAGTTGTTGTTATTGAGTTGTTGTGATTTTTTTTGCACACGTTTTGCTTCACTGTACGACTTCTAGGAGTAAGTTGAAGTCTAGGGGGGGAGGATGTAGTGCCCCTCCATTGTGGCCCTTTTGGATATTTATGTAAGTGTTACTGTGTTTTTGTTGTTTAACGTGTTAATGAATTATTGTGGTGAAATTAATATTTTATATGGATTGGGTAATCAGTTAATTAAATCAACATTACTTATGAAATAGATTAAATAAAATTAGAATTATAATAATAATTAATAAGGCAATTATGTGAAATAATATGCATATGGTTATTATCAAATAATTAAATTAATTAGTTTTACAAAAGTATTTAGTTGATAATCATGTGGGGATAATTATTAAATAGGAGAAACTAGTGTAACTTCAAATAAAGCTTAAAGATAAGATTTCAAACGAGTTGTTAAAGTAATGAAAAAGATAGAAAGTTTTGGCATGTGAGTGCATGCACAATTTTGAGCTAATTGTTGAAAAGTAAATTACTATTTTATTGGAGCTTTTTGAGTTTTAAATGATATTTTTGCCTTCAGAAATAGGACATTTTTATTTTACTTGTGTGTTTAATTATGAGTTTGAGAGAGATTTTGAGGAGGGACATTTTTGGTTCCGAAAGGGAAAAATAATTTTGGGGTCTACAAGAAAATAGGAGAGCAATATTTGCATTCTGTGAGTGATTGAAAAATAATTTCAAGGGTTCCAAAGAGTTGGTTATGGTCGTAGAAGTTGGATCTCAACACTAGACTCTTGCTTCAACCACTAATTGAATCAGGTTGGCTTCATTGCTCCTTGTACATTCCTGATTAATACAGTTTGAATTCTTCCACTGTCAAGGTTTGTCGGTTGATGTATGCTTTGCATTTTCACTCTTTGTGGCTTACATTTGATTTTGCATATACTTTTATTTTCTTCAAAGATTCAATTTGTTTGGAATTAATAAGTTTGTTGCACTTAGGAGATTTATTTTGATAGTCGTCGTACCCCTTGGTCTATTAGTATTTGATTTCCATGATAGCTTTCTTACTGTCCATCTAAAATAATTAATCTATGAAATTAGTGTGGTGGGCATCACTTTTGGACCATCAATCACTAGAAGATTGATGTCTTAAGTGTAAGTCAGATTATAGGCAAAATTACTCTATCTGGAGATGCCTTGCTATCTTCTATGGTCATCTTAATCCCCAATTGATTTGCAGTTCTTCTCCTCTCCTTTCTCCTCTTAGCCATGTCATTTTTGCATCAATTTAAATTGACACCTTAGTAATACGGTATTAGGCCCAAGATAGCCAACACGGGTATGAGGGTCAGTCGTACACATCTAATGATCAACTATATATGTAATGCAACAAAGGTTACTGGTGTGTAAAGCATGTGTAGTGCTCATTTGCTAAACCGGCATGATTGCATGCACCCAGGACACTAGCAAACCTTAGAATGTTAGGAGGTGTTCTAGAGTTCTTCATTAATTCAAAGATTTTGAGAGATTCCTTGCAAAATATGTTTGTACATTTTTCTGCAATGCTAATTTATATTCCTACAACAACATTGCATCAGTCCCTTTTTGCGTCTGCTAGTAATAATTACAAATAATTTGTCATTGTTCCTTGTCTGGGGTACTTCTCATCAATTTCTAACTGATTTAAAATAATCAGCTTGAATTATGCAATTCGAACTAGTGACCATCTCCTTGGCAAGGTTTAATTCTTTATACCCCCTTTGATCAAATGGAACACGTTTCTTTATGATCTGAAAATATCTGATAATACGAATTAAATATTAACTATAATATTTAGACTGTAGTTTTACGATAAAAGTTACATTTGAAATAGATCAAGTAAAGAGACCAAGTTTCTTTGAAGTTTTTCTTTTTGTCCTATAGCTCTCCTCAGTGTTTTATAACCAGCCTTGAATATATTCGATTTGTTTACTTATATTTAGTAATTGGCTGTAGAAAACAAACTTCGTTCCCCTACTGCTAAATACAGTAAATATGTTAGGAAAGCTTAAATTACTTAAGTGGTGCGGATTGGGAGAGAAACTAAAGAAAACTAAGGAAAAAAAATATATAATCTTTATGAGTGTATCCTTCTTCCCATGCGTAGCTTTTTAAGACCCCTCCTCTTCTCTTTGATTTTGTTTAAAACGTGGTTTTCTAATGAATTTAGAAAAGAAATATGTTTTGTTTTAAACAAAAGAAAATAAAATGATAATATTCTTTCCTTTCTGATTTTCTTCCTTTTAAGTAATTTATGGAAGATTTTTCTAGCATAGAGTGAAAATTAAATTAGTTAATAGATAAGAGGAAATTAAAATAAATAAATAATTTATTTTTTTTATAATAGATGGAATATATTTTTATTAGATTCATATGAATATACATATAAAATACAAGATGAGTAATTTGAATATAAAGCATATATTTATTCATATGCCATGATTTTATTAGAGAGTAATTTGTATTTAGATATTCACAAAATATGTTTATAATCATATTTACTATTATTTAGAAATGGTTTGTATTTTATATAGTATGATTTCTTTTATTATTTTAAATGATTTTATAATGATGTTTAAATAATATGTAAATTGATTCTTTAGAATGTCTTTGAAATTAGTGAATTTGAATAAACGTATTGGTTAGTATTATTGTTTGTTAAATGTTTTGATATAGAATGTGGAAGTGATGCCTTTGTGATTACCAATTATTGTGATTTACTTGGTATAGTGTATTTCAGGGTTTATGTGATTGTCCTTAACTTCCTATTTATTCAAACTAAAGGGGTTATATGATGTGTAATTTTAGTTGCATGAGTTGATTTATCTTGCTTGACTTTGTGTGATGAAAATTTGTATTTGATATGTCTTATGTTTAATTTAGGTTAAACTTTTGTACAGTTTGAAAGTATGAGTTGATTTGGCATAATGAGTTATTTTTGTTCTTGGGTAGATATTTATGTATCTCCAGGGGCTAGGGGAAGTGGTGTGTGTGTGCTTGTTTGTTGTTGTTGCATTTTTTTTTGTCTATCCTTTTACCTCATGATTTTTTTGTGTGGGTGGTACCTCCTAGTTTATGGGTTTTGATGCTTGGATGGTCATGAGATGGTCATTCCTCATGTGTTAGGTTTTATAAAGAATGCCTTTATGTCTTGAGGATTGAGGTACACCCATTGCTTGTCTTTGATTTTAGGGTAACCGTAGGGGAGAGTGGCTCTTCTTGGGGCTAGTGTACAAGTGGTCACCCTTGAAAGAGTTTCCTTAAATAATTGATAACCTAATTAATGTATCTAGTGGGTTGGGTTAGTTAACACATAACAAGATAAAAACATGCACCTCACGCCTGTCGTTAGCACTCTCAAAGGCTAAGGACGGGTGGGAAGACCTGGTTGGTAAGGTCACTACCTTATCTTTGTGAAAGGTAAGCGGCTCCGCATGAGTCACCCTATGGGGTGGCACTTTGAGATAGGATGTCTAGATAACCATAGATGTTGGGGAAACAACATTGTATTGATGTTGGGTGATCCACAATAGTGGTTTACACTTTTTGGCTAACTAGACACTGATATTTTTTTTTAACACAATCTCCACATTCGGGCACCTATAGCATTAAACAAGTAAGGAATTTGAAGATGATGTAAACTAGAGTCTTGTCACATTAAATGCGTAGATTCTAAAATATTTTTTCAATTTTTTTGGAATCAGATTGCACTTTTCCATCTCCCACAAAAATTGGTTTTCAAAAACAACATTTTTAAAAGTGACACCCAGCAGCGTTTTTTTCCATGAAGGATAAAATTCTAATTCTTTCAAATTTAGATTTGTAACTCTGATATCTAGTGCTTCAACTTGGTTAGATAGTTTTTTATTGAATATTTTTTTCTTTAATAAAGTTTCAAAGTCAAACCAATTACAATTCAGACATAGCGCAACCATATAACGTGTAACTTTTCTTGTATGTATCAAAATTTATTTATTTATTGTTGGATCAAGGACTTCCAATATCGAGGGTGAACTCATATTTTTTAAATTTTTTTTTTATAGTCTTCTATTTTTCCTTGTGCAGAACAGAGTTTTTGTTTTCGATGAAAAACCTATATTTAATAAAACTTAAAAAGCAGGATAGATAATAAAACCAAAACATACTAAAATTATATTCATTAGATAGCTTGTTCTGAAGGCTAATGATTCCAAGTTTGGTTTCTAAATATTCCCCCATTTTCATCCCCAACCCGGGAGCTTGAGCGTAAAATTTTAGGTTTTGTGTGTGAACACATTTAAAAATTAGGAAAAAGGTTCGCTAGGTTCTCTAGAACCCCGAGGGGGTTCTAGCGAACCCAGGTTCATTCGAACCCCCACTAATATGCATTTTTCCTTTATTTTTTGGCGGGAAATGTGGGCCCAATAGTTAATGGGTTTCGAACCCTAGTTCGGTCGAACCCCTTTATGGTTCGGTCGAACATGTAGGTTCATGCGAACCCCTAAAACCAATTTTTTTGCCATGGGGTCATTTTTTCTCAATTTTCCTTCCTCCATCAAAGTGTAAACCACTATTATGGCTTCCTGTTAACCTTGAGCAATGTATCTTTGTATTGTTAATGTATGATCCATGTTCAGGTCATTTGATTGGGTGTATGTCTATCTCTCATGTAATGTAAGATGTTGATATGAAAAGTGATGCAACTATGTAACCCTAAGGAACTTTGTTATATGTTGTACTTATATTGTTACATTTCATGTGATGTATGTTGTTGCATATTATTTCTTTTAAAAAAAAAATTGTGCCTTAAATGCTTGTATGTTAGTTTCCTTTGGGGTTGCATGGTGGGGCATTACAAGGGTGGTCAAATAGACACCTACTTCTTATTTTTTCTCTAAAACTACTGCATTGAAATTTCAAATTTTCACCAAATAGTTTTTTGTTTTTAAAATAAACCCAGTAGTTTAGAAACTACATTCAATTTTCTACAGATTCTATTCTTACATATTTTTGAAATAATATAGATAACTTATTCAAATTTTTACGTCAAGTTGCCTATTTCAGTTTTCTAAATTTTTTGCCACTTAAGGGCCTATTTTTTCCATGACGATCCTGCACATAAGCTATCCTTGCAATAAAAAAAATATTTTTATTTGCATCCTCTTACAATAGATATAGAAGAGAATTATTAATTGACAATTGACAATTAAACAATAAAATCTATGCAATTTTAAAAAGTTACCTTTTCAATCAAAGAAGGGTATTTTTTTGAAAAAGATTGAATAGGAATATAAATTTTATTAGCTAGTGGACATGGAGTATGAGATAAATATACTATCCAACTTAAAATGTATAATTTAAACACAAATATTATATATATATATATATATATTATTTAGAATATGTATTGTTGAGTTGAAAGGTAGAATGTATTAAATTTGGTTTGATATTCAATTTATTGTTCCTCTTTTAAATTTATTTTTATTGATTTCTAATATAAAATCTAAATATGAATATCATTGTGAAATTAAATTTTTAAACTTGCTATTAATTTAATTTATATAATAAGATTTTATTAAAAATATAAAACTTAATAAGAATAATAAATCGATTCTTCATATCGCAGCAATTGGTGTGATGTGCGAAGGTGATGGTACAGGTGTTGTGGCAGATGGTGGATGTGCTCAGGCTAGTGACGAGAAGAAAGAAAATGGGGGTAGTCATTGGGTGCTAGTTCATCCCCTAGGCTCCCAGAAGAACTCGAAATGAGCTAAGGCATAGAAGAATGCAAAGGGTGTGCACTTCGTCGACCTAACTAGGGCATCATAGTCGATGGGTGTTGTTGTTTCGCCAATGGGATCTCCTGGGAATTCATCCCCTCTTGCCTTTGTTCCCCCATCCTTGGCTCCTCTCTTCATCGAGGGTTGTAGAATTAGAATAAATCCATTTCATGAATGCTCAGAAATTTGCAAGTCTCAAGTTTGGTTGGACAACCTAAGGTCAGTGGTTATGCCCTCCTCTAATATGGAATCCTTCTACTCATTTGGGGATTTAGAGGTTTTCTTGATGGATTCTCCAGGAAAGCTTCATATATCAAATGATAGCATTAAGGGACTTCTGGATGTGATTGGGAACAAATCCCTCCTAGTGCGTTGTTTGAGAAAACGACCTCCAATTGATAGTTTCATTGATTGGATGAGGGCTTCTTGGAGCAATATTTTGCTTCCAAAAATTGACATCCTTGATTTTGGCTTCTTCCTTCTTCGCTTCGCCTCTAAGGAAGATTGTATTTATGTTAAGTAGGTCGACCCTTGGTTTTATGGCCAATCTAGCCTCTTTCTTTTGGATTGGTCACCCTTCTTTGATCCTACAGTAGCTAAGATCACCTTTGTTTCCATATGGATCAGGTTATATAACCTTCCTCCAATATTGTGTGCACCAGAGCTCATTAAGGATATGATTGAGCAGATTAGAACCTTTGCTCGTCTGGATTTTGTTGTCCCCCACCACAATTACATAAGGGTGTGCGCTATCATTAGCATATCTAATACCTAGCATCACTCAATTCTGGTTCACTTGTCGCTTGCCATGTGGACTCAATTTCTTAACTATGAAGGTCTTCTAGGCTTCCGATGTTTTTTTTGCAACATGTTGGGGCATAAAATCATTGGGTGGACCTCTCCCAAATCTGTCATTGCTAGACATTTTTTACTTCAGTAATGTGTTAAGAAGTTGGGAAGTCCAAACGTGGATTTCATCTGGTGCAGTCATGGTAAATTTTTGGCTGCTTGTGAGGACCCCGGTTCTATTGATGTGGTCTTGATGGGGGCCTCCACTGAGGTGGAGTATCTTTCATCCTCACCCATTGGTGCTCTTGCTATGGCTTCATCTCCTTTGCCCATTGCTGACCCTCCTCTTCCAATGGCAGTGGATGATACCTAATCTGATTATGAGGGATCATACCCTTTCATGGATGATCTGGGTGAGGAATTCCATGAATATTTGGATTTTGTTGAGGAGGATGTTCCTATTATCAACTGCTCCCTTTCTAAAACAAAAAGTGCCATCTCCAAACCAAACATTGCACCCAAAAGGAGAAAGGGGCGCAAATCTAATGCTAAAAAACTCCAGATTGAAGGAAGATATTCTATTGATGAAGGTAAACAATGGACTATGGATGACCTCCTCACCAGGAGTATGTGAAAAGAGAGGGCCAAGAAGGCCCGATGAGTTTTGCATCAAGGGTGGTAGACTTTAAGGTTTCTTTTGATGATGGAAAAAAGGTCTTTTGTTTCATCTTGTTTCTAGTTTTTCATTTGAAATTTTGTGGGTATAGGAGAACATTTCTCTCATTGTATTTTTATGCTCCCCATACGTGGGTCTGAAGCAGGTTTTCTTTTGTGCTCCCCATTTTTGGGTTTGAAGAAATCCATTTTTTAATTTGTTCAATTTATGGGTGCTGGCCCACATGCAGCTATTCACCAATAAAAATAAATAAATATAAAAATTAATAAGAATAGAATTTTAAGAGAAGAATATTATAATCACATTAATAGTCATATATTCTGATCAATTCAATTCTATTGATTTTTATTTTAAAAATATTTTTTTAAAAATCAAATTTTTATAAATAATATATTTCTCTATTGCATACTTTCTTCAAATATTTTTTAACATATTTTTAAACCATTGGGATAATTCTCCTTATGTGGTTACTAGAGTTCCCCTATCTCCCTCTTCCTCTAGGGGCCTCTCACCTTCTCATGGGCACCATCATGGACATAGCCTCTTTTCTTTAGGTAATCAAAAGAATTGTTGCCAAACTTCTACCTTGATTACAAGAATAAATTATGGTCAAGAAGTTAGTTGTGACCCACTCTTTGAAACTTCACCTCTCTACCACTTTTGAGAGGATATTTTGGGTGGCCTAATCATGGTACTTCTAGTTAGTTTAATTCCAAAAAGTTCCCTTGATTGGCTCTTGCAATTTCGCTTACCCATGCCACACAATATGAGAATAAAGATAAAGATAATGAAGGGTGGGACCCTCTTGTGGACACTCCAAACCTCGTTGATGTATGGGGAAAAAATTGGTGAGTGGGATATTCCTCCTCCCCTCTTTGCTACTGCTCTTGCCACCTAGCAACCTCATTATATTTTTATGTTCCAAACTTGATTTCCATATGGACTTTAGAGGTGTAACTTTTGAAGGGGAGAGACAGAGGATAAAGCAAAACCAAAAATAGAGTACAAAAAAATAGAGATAAGATGTAGAAAAATAGAGAACAAATGAATTAATATGATTTATATTTCATATGCTTCAAAACCAAAAACTTGATTACATGCACAAAGCTGCTACTCCTTCATCCTCATAGTTTTACTTAACACATTCCCTTGTTCATTGCCATTTGAAATAAATTTCTACAATAGAGCTATTGTTTAGCTTAAGAGTTGTTGCTACAACCAACAACTTTTTTCTCTGTCTTTCTTTTTCTACATACATCTAAAAAATAAAATAATTCTTAAATTCTATGTATAAACCCAAAAAAGGGGAAGCAAAAAAAAATAAAAAATTGTACTTAATTTGCAGCATGGGAAAATCTTACAAATAAGAATATGCAATATCTTCATATTTAAAACTTTCTTGATGTAGAATGGTGGTATGTGAAAGAGCCATTTTTTTATATCATGACAAAGAGAATATAGTGGTTTTGAATTAAGGTAGGTAGTTGAGATTATTTCCAACAGCCCCCCTTAGTCATAACTACTACCATCTATGATTCCCAATTGATCTCTTTGATAGAAAAGTTTTTCTTTCCCTAATTCCTTAGTGAAAATGTCTTCACATTGATCTTGAGACCTGCCAAAATCCAAAAATATTTCTCTATTGTTGATTAGTTCTTAATTAGTTCTCTAATGAAATGATATCTTGTGTCAATATGTTTGATTCTCTTATGAAAATTTGGATTATTTGACAATGCTATAGCTGATTTTTTTTTGCAATTTATCTTTGTTTCTTGTTCTTTCTCTTGTCCAAAATATTTCAAATTTCTTCTCATCAAAATTGCTTGATATGATGCACTTGTGGTGTACTACATACTATGCTTTAGCAGATGAAAGAGTGACAATTGGTTGTTTCTTTGAAGCCCATGACACTATATTTGTTCTAAAATGAAAAACATAATCAAAAGTTATCTTCCTATCATCAATGCTTCTTGCACAATCACTATTCGTATACCATATGAGTTTGAACTCATTTGACACTAAATAATGGATACCATAGTTCCTTGTTCCACTCACATATTTCATAATTATTTTCCATGCTTACCAATGAGAGTCTTTTGGAGACTCCATGAACCTTGAGATAAGACTAACTAATTACATAATATTCAGCCTTGTAGTTGTTAAAAACATGAGGCTACCAACAAGTCTTTTATACAAATTTGGATCAATTTTATCTCCATTATCATCCTTAGTTAATTTCAATCTTGTGACAATTAGTGTTCGAGCTGATTTGTAATTTTTCATGTTAAACCTCTTCAAAATTTTAGTAGCATACTTAGATTGGGAGATGAATATACCATTAACAGTTTGATTCACCTCAATGCCAAGAAAATACTTCATGAGACCTAAATCATTTCAAATTTATTTTTCATATCTCCTTTGAACAAATCAATTGTTAAATCACTAGTGAATATAAGTTCATTAACATACAAACAAACAAATATGATCTCACCTTTCTCATTCATCTTGGTATACAATGTAGGATCGTTGTTGTACCTATTGAATCCATTTTTCAAAATATAAGAGTCAATTCTACTATACCAAAATATTGGAGCTTGCTTGAGTCCATACAGTGCTTTCTTGAGCTTGTAGACATTGTCTTCTTGAACTAGAATCTCATACCTAGGTGGTTGGTCCACATAAACTTCTTCAAGATAACCATTTGAAAAGGTTTATTTTACATCTATTTGATAAATTGGCCACTTTTTTTGAGCTGCTATTGTAAGTATTATTTTCATAGTGTCTACACATGCTACTAGAGAAAATTTCTCATTATAATTAACCTCGGGTTGTTGTGAATACCCCTTAGCCACTAGCCTTGCTCTATGTTTTTGCACATTACCATTTACATTTAATTCGGTTTTGTAAACCCAATTCACTCCTATGACATCCTTTTCTTTTGGAAGGTTCACTAACTCCAATGTTTGATTCTTTTCAATTGCTTCAATTTCTTCATCCATTGCATTTACCCATTTTTTATGTTTAATTGCATCTTCAAAGTGAATTGAATCTTCTATTTGTGTATGAAATGCAAAAATAGAAATCATACCGGCATTATTCTCACCTTCATTTTTCTCATAAATTTATTATGCTTCTAATTTTTTTCTTCTCAAGCTTACCAATGTAGGATTCAACATATCACTTGAACTAGAGCTTGTGGAATGTGGAGTTGATGGTCTTGCACCTTGAATGCCTCTTGTAGATGGTGTTTTTTTTCCATTTGAAGGAGTAGACACTGGAATGTGTGGATTTTCCTTACACTAATGATGGTGTCATTTGTTGACCATGAATGGGTGTAGGAGTCACATTTGATGGAGTACCTGCGAGTATAAAAACTTCTTTACCATCTTGTGTTAAGTTGGTTATTATTTTGATTATTTTCTATAAACTTTCATCACATGCTTCATCTTCTATGGACTACACATCTCTACTAATTTAAAATTTCTTGGTTATTTGATTGTATAGTTTGTATGCCTTGGATTCATCACTATATCCAACAAATACACATGTTTCTCCTTTGTTGTCTAATTTTCTTCTTAACTCATTAGAGACATGTGTATAACCACACATCCAAATACTCTCATGTGAGAAATATTATATTTTCTTTCAATCCATGCTTCTTTCAGAATCATATTCTTCAAACTCTTGGTTGGACATATATTCATAGTATATGTTGCATGAGCTACAACTTCAGCCCAATATTCATTTGACAAATGTTTTTCTTTCAACATGCTTCTTGCCATTTCTATGATTGTTCTATTTTTTCTTTTAACTACCCCATTTTTTTGAGGTGTGTAACTAGTTGTGAATTTATTGTGAATTCCATGGTCTTTGCAAGAGTTCAGAAATTCTTTTGAAATGTGTTCACCACCTCTATCTATTCTCAATGCTTTGATGTAGTGCACACTTTTCTTTTTAACATGAATCTTGAATTGATGGAAGAAATCAAACACTTCATTCTTTTGTTTTAGAAATTAGACCCATGTTTTCCTTGAATAATCATCAATAAAAGTCAAGAAGTAGAAAATTCCACCAATTGAGGGTGTTTGCATAGGTTCACACAAATATGAATTTACAGTCTCCAAAAGTAATTTTTCTCTAATTTACTTTCCAAATTGAAGTGTTTCTCTATGTTGTTTTCTCAAGATCTATGCATCCTTCACAAACTATTTCTAGTTCTCTATTAATGGAAAACCATTTAGCATACTCTTCCTATTTAGTTGGTTTAAACCTTTGAAGTTGGGATGCCCAAATATTAGGTTCCATAACCAATTTTCATCTTTTATTTCTGCTTGAAATTTTATTTGTGTGATTACTACAACTTATTTATCAAATTGTGAGTTCATTGTGGGGTGTGCATGAGCATATAACGCATTCATATTTGGCTTAGTCTTTAGGGAAATATTCTATTACTTGTCATTTTGACTTTTGTAATGAGTTGGTTACATCAAAATTTATCCAAAATAATACATTCTCCATTTTTGAAGAATAATTCTTACCTCTTTTGAACAAGTTGTCCAATGCTCATTAGATTGTGTTTCAGACCAGTCACAAAATACACATCTAAAATACTCTTCTTCTTTCCATGTTCAGTTAGAATGTTGATGCTTCCTTTACCCATAACTGACACTTTGTTGTCATTACCTAATGTGACATCATATTTTAATTTTCCATCTAAACTTGAGAACATTTCTAGTTCCTTACTCATGTGATTGTTGCAACGTGAGTCTAAGAACCATACATCATTTTGATTTTATTGTGCTACATTGCATGCTATGAACATATTTCCCTTATTTTTTATTTTCTTTTGTGAAGTTTAAATTTGGTTTTTAAAAATATTTTTTTTTCTTCCTACACTCATTTGAATAATACCCATACTTTTTACAACAATGACATTGAATTTTAAATTTGCAATACCTTTGACCTTGTGATTGATTTTAAGATAATTTTTGGTTTGAGTTTTGACTGCTACCTCTTCCACTTGAGCTTGATGGGCTTCTTCTTCCACCTCTATAATAATTTGTTCCTCTACCTCTAGAATTTGATCTACCTCTATCTCTACCATGGTTAATTGAAAGTTTTGACTTGAATGCATGCTCCAATGATGTGTTTTCTAACCTACTTAGCTTATGTTCATGTGAAATGAGAGATGCATGGAGCTCATCAACTAAATGTTGTGAGAGGTTCTTTGTTTCCTCTATGGCTACTACAATTGATTCAAATTTTGTAGGAAAATTCCTTTAAACATTTTCAACCACTCCCTTATCTTCAAGTGTCTCACCATCTGATCTAATTTCATCTACTAGTCTAATAATTTGGGTGAAGAATGGATCTACTAATTTATTGTCCTTCATGTATATTATTTTAAAATCCCTTGTCAACATTTGCAATTTAGTTGTTTTAACTTTTTCTATGCCTTGATAAGCTATTTGAAGGATGTCCCATGCTTGTTTGGACTTTTTTTTTGTTGCAATAATTGGAAAAATTCTCTCATGCATTGCTTGAAATATATAAAAGAGAGCCTTTGAATCCTTCTTTTTATTATCTCTCAACAAATCTTTCTCCACTTGAGTCAATACATTGTATGTTGTTGCATCAGTTGGATTTGTAAATCAATTCTCAATAAGATCCCAAACATCTTGAGAGAAAAATAAAGCTTTCATGGTGATTTACCAATAATAATAATTATTCTCATTAAACTGTGGGATTTGTGGGTTTATTAAACTTGTTCTTGCTGCCATTATTCACTATGAAAACTTATCTCTTTAATACACCATTGTTGAAAACCTTATCTTTGAAAATATTTTTTGAGATAAACCTTCTCTGATAGAAAGTGAAGGGGAGAGGAAGAGGATAAATCAAAACCAAAAATAGAGTGTAGACAAATAGAGATAAGATATAGAAAAATAGCTCATAGTTGAATTGATATGATTCATCGTAACATAGAAAAATGGATCATTAACATTTTCATGGTCTTTTAGGTATTTCTTCATGATTCTTGGTCTATTTTTCTTTGATTTAATGTTGTAATATAACTTATGCATTCACATTAAGTCCTAAAAATTTAAACTATGGCGTCTTGTGAAGGTGTTGTGAAGTGTTGTAAAACATTTCTGCACTTTTCTAGACTCTTTTTATTACAATTCACCTAAAAATCACCTTTTCATCACTTATCAAGTCCTATTTTGAAGTGTTGTAAAGTCTTGTAACAAGATTTCACACTTTTCTAGCCTTAATTTTACTATTTATACCTTTCTTATGCTTTATTTGACCCCTTTATGCGCTCATAAGGCTTAATTAAGTGTGTTTTTGAATGTAAACCCGACAAACAACATTAAATGTGACTTAATTCCTGACACCCACTTTCAAGTCCAAGGTAGGACTCATTCGCCATGGGTGGCGAATGAGTCCCTCTTGGCTCCAAATTCAAAATATTTCAAAATTTCTTTTAGGTTTTTATTTAGAATTACCTTATGTCGTCCTGTGATGAGGTAACATTGGGTTACTAAGGCACAAGTGTGTATAAATAAGTTTTTTTCTCCTCATTTTACATTGCCTAATCCCATAATTTATTCAAGCATTCAATCATCCATTCAAGCACTTTGCATCATTCAATCAAGCATCAAATAAGCATCTTGGAGCAGCCATTGACATAACTTCAAATTTCTTCAACAAGACTTGTGTATGCATATTTATCAAGCAATTAGGTGTTGAAAGGTGGAAAAGAAATCAACAAAGTGTTTTAAGTCAAATCAACCCTATTTTAAGCTTGGAGAAAACCTACAGTCAATTTTCTACAAAATTGACTTCGTCAACCTGACAAGAAGACAAGTGCAAATTTGGTGTTACAAAATTATTCCCTAATTTCACAGAATTTTGGGAGAGGACTAATTCGCCATCAGTGGTGAATGAGTCCCACCTTAAGGCTGGAAAACTAGATTTTTTCAGATTCTAGATCCTAACAATCAAAAACCTATTTCCATGACTTTTTGCTAGTAGCAGGACTGATTTTCCATCAGTGGTGAATGAGTCCCACTGGTGACCTTCATTGATTTATGTCAGCATTCAAGACACTCCAGATTCATCATTAAATTCCCAGGTGCACTCTATTCAACCTTGTTTAATTATTTTTTGCATTTATTCATGTTTTAGTTCATTATTGCATATCACACTGTGTTTTCAAACATTACATATTTCATAGGTTTTGCATTGATAATCAGTCAATTACACTGCTTAGTTACATTTAGATCATCCCATTTAGCCTTAATCGCATCACACATACATTAGATTGAGTGAACCACATTGATTTTGAGGGTATATCTCTCTCCTCTTAGATGAAAAACACAAAGAGTGCAAGAGTAGCCTATAGAACTCATTCAAAATATATGGTTCATTTTGGTGAACCTACATATAGAGCACTTTATCCTTTTGATTTCATTTGCATCTTGCATCCTAAGTTTCATTTTCATCAACATTCATTTAGGTTTTGTTTTGTTTTTGCATCCTAGGGTCCCTCAAATTGCATTAGTGAAAGACTTATTTAGACTTCATTTTTGCATATTAAAAGATTAAAAAAATAAAAAATTTGTATTTGCATCTGAAAAGCATTAAAATCAATTTAAATTTTCTAGAAAACACATAAAAATATCATACTTGGACTCATTTTCCACCCTAGGCGAATCAATCCACCTAGACATTTTCAATAGCATTTTCAAACATTTCCTGGGCATTTTCTACATTACAGTTTTCTATAGGTGCTTTTTATTTCACTTTCTAGATTGTCCATTTTCCTGTATTTCTTACATCTTAGTTTACTTTCATTCATTATCATCATGGCTTTTTCTTTTAATAAGTTTTGGAATTCATTCAAATCCTTGGTAGACATGTCCACTTGTGCCTTTGGCTATGATCCTAATGAGCTCGAGCTTCCTCATGCTCCTTCAACTCCTCATGATTTTCCTCCTCGCAATGTTGACATGATTGGAGAAGATGATGATAGTATGAACAAGTTCTTAACCGAATCTTTTGATAACCTTGAAGCCAATGCAGCCTTTTACCCATCCATGAAGCAACAAAATCTCCCTACTGTTGCACCTGCTAATCACTTTGGATACCTACATCTTGAAACTCAAGTAGGACCTAAGATCCCTCCATCAGTTGGACCTAATTCCTCTAAACAAACACTCAACCATTTTATGATCACAAAGTCACAAATAATCCCATCAACCTTGAAGAAACATATGGAAACGGATTTACTATCCTAAGTAAAAAAGGCTGTGACACAAAAAATGAGCATAACATTCGCCAACTTCTTGAAAAAAAACCAAAAGAAGAAAACACAATAGGACTAGGATATCAAGATCCACCTCATGCTAACAAGCCTCCTTTTGAATATTGGAGACTTTGAGATGATGATACAATGATCTTTGATTCTCCTCTTTACTTGAACATTCTCCTTCCATGAGAACAACCATTACCTAATTCTAATGACAAGGATGCTAGGATCCCCATGGGTCCTCTTCATTCTTCCATTCATGAAAAAGGAGAATCTAGCAAACGAAAACGACCTTAAAAATTGAAAAAACTTAAGTTTCCTACCCATCCACCACTTGAATGTGAAAGGAGACTTCAACTACTTTTAAATAAAGGCCTTATACTCTTACCACCTATGAATAGGTTGGTCATCCATCCTAAAGATTCTAACATACAGTTTTGTAAATATCATCGCATTATTGGACATCGAACCAAAGAATGTCAGACATTGAAGGACATACAAGACAAGTATCACTTCACTGATATCAATTGCTTTCCTATCATCTCTTAAAATGAAAATCCCTTTATCATGCCATAGTTGAAGAATTATCCATTCTCACTAATTCATGATGCATCCCATCACCTATCTTGGCTCATTCTTTCCCTACACTTAGTAGGGGAAAGAATGTGTTAGACTTGTCCTTGTAGTGCATTTGTCTTTGTCTCTTAACTTCGTTATTCATTTTCCACTTATATTACTTAAGATTGAGAATCCAATAACTCCATTAATTGTTAACTTACATTTTCATTACCAGCTCTTTTTTCCTTTCTTTAATTCCATGTGTGTATCATGTTCCCCCATATTATGCATTTGATGTTCAATCTCTCTTTGTACACTTCCTCTATTTGTACCTCTCTTCTTCTTTATGTCATTTCTTTTTCACCTTTGTTTTGTGTCTCTCTTCTATGTTCACCCAAAAGGTCCTTTTTCTTTTTCTCTTTTGTCTTGTGTGTTTCCTTTTGGGGATGATGTAAAGTGTTGAGATTCCCTATGTCTCTTCCATGTTGACCCAATTGGTCCCTTTTCCTTTTCCTTTTTTATTTTTTCTTGTGTTTTTCCTTTTGGGGATAACGCAAGGCATTGAGACTGAAATGTCTCCCTTCATGTTCACCCAAAAGGCTTTTCTTTTCTTTTTCCTTTTTCATTTTCCTTTCCCTTGCTTTTTTCTTTTGAGGATGATGCAAAGCGTTGGGACTGCAATGTCTCTTCCATGTTGACCCAAATCAAACTTTCTATTTCTTTTGTTTTGTTTTCGCTCTCTTTGTGTCATTCTTCCAATTCTATGTACTTTGGGGAATGATGATAGTTTTGAGCTCTTTAATCAAAACATTGCAGCAATGAACGTATTGACCCCAAATCCATAGATCCCTTATGTGTTTGGTGTGTTCCTTTCTATGTGGTAACTCTGTTTCTTTCGTTCTCTTTTTTGTTTACATGACGTAGCCTTACTCAGAAACATATGAATTGGCATAGGGGCTTTCCTAGTTGGCTCTCATGTCTTGTTTCTTTTTGAAATTTTTCTTCAATACTTTAAAGTAATTGCTCACAGAATGGTGTGTAGAAATTCCTTTAAAGTGGGGGGCATACATTAGCATCATTTCATTTACATTCTTGGTTCTTAGTGCAGCCTTGTCACTTCATACGATGCATTTTTCACTTTGTCGATGACATTAGGTGTGATGTCCTTCATAAGGGTGATCTATCTTAGCATATTACATTCCTCTTGGTGGCTTGATGTGATGCACTACATCCCCTAAGTTGTGAATATTTTATTCTTTGATTGGTCCTCTCTTGGAGACATTAGACACAATGTTCCCTAAGTGACAGACCTTGCATGAACTTAACAAGACTCCTTTGAATGTTCATATTTACACTTTTACATGTTACATTCTTGCATTTTACATCTTTACCACCTTGCATAAAACAACTTGCATGCCTATGGTACCTTGCTCTTTGTTCATTAGTTCTAAGCATATGAAGCTTTGCTTGTCTCATGAAGCACGAACCGACATTTTCCTTTTTGGTACCTTTTAAAAGTTATTAGGAGGTATAACTTTGATATGGTTGAGCAGGAAGCACATTCAATGACACGACTTTCCTCATATTCACCTATGTATTTGTGAGTGCATACCAACTAGTGTATGTACTTCACCTTTTTGGGTCTTCTCACCCAGTGGACCACCATGAGTTTTGTCACCCTAAAGTGAGTATGCATTCTCTTTTTCTCACAAACATCCTAGATCTAATCCACAACTAGTTGGACAAATGATTGAAGCTTGATCGGATTCTCCCTTTTATTCTTCTATTTCATATTGTCTGTTCCTTTGTTTTTATGTTTAGTTTTCAATGGGATCTTCATCCTGGGGGCTTGATCATCCCTCTTGTTCAATGTCATTCCATCTTGCTAACATAAGTGCATTGAGATCCTCCTTGATATGCATGGCTACTTTGGTGTGAGTTTGAAGCAAGTTTATCCTCTCACTAAAGTGGGGGGTAAATGTACAATAGAAAAATGGATCATTGACATTTTCATGGTCTTTTAGGTCTTTTTTCATGATGCTTGGTCTATTTTGCTTTGATTTAATGTTGTAATATAACTTATGCATTCACATTAAGTCCTAAAAATTTAAACTATGGCATCTTGTGAAGGTGTTGTGAAGTGTTGTAAAACATTTCTACACTTTTCTAGACTCTTTTTATTATAATTCACCTAAAAATCACCTTTTCATTACTTATCAAGTCCAATTTTGAAGTGTTCTAAATTCTTGTAACAAGATTTCACGCTTTTCTAGGCTTAATTTCACTATGTATACCTTTTTTATACTTTATTTGATCCCTTTATGTGCTCATAAGGTTAAATTAAGTGTGTTTTTGAATGTAAGCCTGACAAACAACATTAAATGTGACTTAATTCCCGACATCCACTTTCAAGTCCAAAGTGGGACCCACTTGCCATGGGTGGCGAATGAGTCCCTCTTTGCTCCAAATTCAAAATATTTCAAATTTTCTTTCGGGTTTTTATTCAAAATTACCTTATGTCGGCCTATGATGAGGTATCATTGGGTTACTAAGGAATAAGTGTATAAGTAAGTGTTTTTCTCCTCATTTTACATCTCCTAATCTCATAATTCATTCAAGCATTCAATCATCCATTAAATCACTTTGGATCATTCAATCAAGCATCAATTAAGCATGTTGGAGTAGCCATTGACATAACTTCATATTTCTTCAACAAGATTTTGGATCCCGACAGTCAGAAACCTATTTCTAGGACTTTATTGCCAGTAGCAGGACTGATTCACCATCAATAGCGAATGAGTCCCACTGGTGATCTTCATTGATTTATGTCAGCATTCAGGACACTCCAGATTCATCATCAAATTCCCAAGTGCACTTTGTTCAACCTTGTTTAATTTTGTTCTACATTTATTCATGTTTTAGTTCATGCTTGCGTATCACACTATGTTTTCAAACATTGCATATTTCATAGGTTTTGCATTCATAATTAGTCAATTACATTGCTTAGTTGCATTTAGATCGTTTCATTTAGCCTTATTCACATCACACATACATTTGATTGAGTGAACCACCCTGATTTTGAGGGTTTATCTATCTCCTTTTAGGTGAGAGATCCTAAGAGTGCAAGAGTAGCCTATAGACCTCATTCAAAATCTATGGTTCATTTATATTTCATATGCTTCAAAACCAAAAACTTGATTACATTCATAGAGTTGTTGCTACAACTAACAAGTTTTTGCTCTCTATCTTTCTTTTTCTACATACATCTCAAAAACAAAAGATGTCTTAAAGTCTATGTATAAACCTAACAAAAGAGGAGGCAAAATAAAAACATTTAATTGCAATTAATGTTGCAGCATGGGAAAATCTTAGAAATAAGATTATGTAATATTTTCATAATTAAAATTGTCTTGATGTAGAATGGTGGCGTGTGAAAGAGTTGGAAATGTTTTTTATCGCCATAGAGAGAATAGAGTATGGTGACGGGGGGAATGATGAAATACACAGCTGGAATTAAGACAGGTAGTTGGGATTATTTTCACCCACCTTTTTTAATGTGTAACATTATTTTATAAATGATAATATAGACATTTATTCATAATTTTTTTTTTTTTTAATAATACTTTAAAATAAAAGTCTAATAAATATAAATATTTTGAATACAAAATAATAAGTTTTAAGAAAAAATGTAAATTAATGCTCTGCCATGCTATTCAAAAGTTTGGAGCATTAGATCCATCATCGTAATTAGCCATTATTTTTAACACTATTTACCTATTCCAGTTATAGACTTTCACATACATCGCAAATTTGTATCAAATAATTCTGGCTCACGAACAATGAAAACGTTGTGCACATTAATTATTTTATGACAAAGAATGACCCCAATCCATGATTTTATTAAAGTGAATCATGAATACAACAGCAAATATATGTACTATATATGCCAAAAATGTTCATGCGTTTGTTAATGGCTATCAATTGGGCTTCCTGCAGTTTTTTCTGATCTGTCCATTGCTGCCAGTTAGAGGACTGATGTTTCCCATTTTCGCCATGGTAGCAGCGAAATCTGTGAAGAAGGTGTTCTGATTAGTACTATATGTAGTCACCTGAGAATCAGCAGAACCTCCATTAAAAAGCTGCTGATCAGAGTGCAAAAGTCCTTTCTGGCTTCTCAGATTTTTGTAGTAGTTGTTGTCAAAGGTCGTGGGAGTCTGAAGATCTAAGGGTGAAAGGTTGTTATCTCCACTGCTGCTTGGACAGTTTGATTTCAGAGAAGTGGCGAATGTAGATTCTATGTTGGATTCATTGTAGATGCGAGCTCTGAAATTAGTGCAGCGAGCTTGACCAATAGTATGACCACCTGAATGTGAAAGAAAAGAAAAAAGAAGTGAGATGCTATAGTTTGTACGTAGTGATTATACCAATTAGTAGATTGGAAAAATAAGCTACCAGAAAGCACAATCATGTCCTTGGTAGAAAGACCCTGAGCGCTAAAAGATGAGATGAGTGCACTGAGGTTTGATGTTGGAGCAGGAATATTGGTATTTGCACCGCTAAGGCTTGCAGTTGTGGAATCTCTTCTTCCCAGCTGCACTGTCCATGTTGGCCCTCCAAGCTACAAGTGAAAAACAGTTTATTAGTAAAACAAACTATAGAAGCCTATATAACTTTATTCATATTTCTCATAACATTGAGCGAAGAATTGGAAATTACCTCGACAACCGAATCACGAGCAGCAATGGCCAAAATGTCGGCACAAGACACAATTCCACTGCAAATTGCTTCCACGTTTGTCTTGAGGGTGTCTATCACGTCGAATCCTCTGGCTGAGTTAGCATTGGGTATCGCAGTCTTTTCTCCTGTTAAAGTCGACGAATCGTCCAACAGAATAGAGCCGTCGCAGCCCTGCAATATCAGCATGTCTTTAACAGTTAAATATTGGAAACACCATTGTAATGCTTGATAGTCGAGAAATTCATAAAAGAAATACAAAGACTGGAAAGCAAACTATCGTTATAAAATTAAGAACGGGAACATAAGTGTAAAAAATTCCAAAGATTAAAGATATTTGCAATCTAAATCTATAATTCAAATATTCAAACCTTTGTAAACAATCTTAACAAAGCTTTTGCTATTGAGATGTTTATAGAGACAAACCTGTAGACAAATTTCTTACTTTTATCTCCCAAATTGACTAAGTTTTAGACAGTTCAGAGAACAATATATACAGTGTACAAACCCTAAAACTTCATAACAAAGTGCTGGAAATTCTTACATTAACGAAACAGTCATGGAAATGAAGACGCAGAAGCGATGCCCCCATCCGTTTCTCGTTGGCGATGGCCTGTTTTACTGCAGACTTAACTGTCGACAAGAGATTGGGACACGATGTACTGTAATATGTGGAGCTAAGCTGGCCATATACTACAGTCAAACATAACGCCAAAGTAATGCAGGCAAGATACGAGTAAGTGAATCTCTTTGATCCATACTGAGACATTTTTCTCAGCAGAAATCTTCGCAACGCAATTGATAGCTTGTCGATTACTTCTGCTCTAAACTCTAATCAAGCAAATCTATGTATTTTCGAGTAAGGATTGACGAGCTTTTATAATTGAACATAACAAAGTTTTACACGCAATATATCTTACCCGGAAATTGCATGAAGATAAAACACTGTAAGCATACGTAACTTTCATTACTTTTTTTAAATTTTGCACAGCTTACCACGCGGAACTCATTTTTCCACGTATACTTACAGCTGTTGTACCCCACGCGCTAATTCGACTATTCGTTATAAAATGGAATACAGAGGATGTTCTGGAATTGTCGAATAGCAAAGTCAATGTTCCGCTGGAATAAAGCAGCGAGACATTAAATTTCAGTGTGAATCTGTCGTAAAGTTGATTGTACTAGTCTGCATATTAAATTAAGTTTTTAAGGAGGTGAAGACTAATGGGAAAGCTAAAAAGTAGAGACAGATAAATGGTAGCGACATCGAACTACTAAGACTTCAGGGTAAAACGCGCAAACAAATGCAAACAAATGAATGCCAAGAAAATATGTAAAGCTGATTTTGATACATTGGCAATAGCAAACACTAAACGTAAGCCAACCTTCAATCCAAAACTTGAAAGAATCAATCAACACTAGATTTGCTTAAAAAAAAATATGCATATTTATAACCTCAAAAAAATAATCAAAGCCAAGAAAATATTTTGCGTTCATTTGTTAGCATCTCTTTAAGGGGTGTAGAGGTGTATCCTACTAAAGTCAAAGCCACTACATAAATTTCTTCACCATTAAACCTCACAAAAAAATTAGTTGGAAGCTTTAATATATTGGGAGGCTTATCAGTCAACTTGTGGAAAATTGTTACCCATAATCACATATCCTAAGAAAAAATATTAAATTTCATTGGGATGAGTTGTGCCAAATATTCAAGTATCTTAAAAGGTATCCTCCTAATCCGCTACCTCTCATGGTTCCTATCCCAAATCAATAATTATTATTATACATATGAGAAACACAACATGCCTTAGGATCCCTTCCAGTGCAACATGATGAAAATTGAAGAGAATGATCTATCTACTACTTAAGAAAAACCTTGGTTAGCTATGAAGGAAGCTATATATCTATATAGGTATGAAATTGGTGAACATATGTTTTCTATGTCAATAAAAAGAAGAGAGTATTGATCATCTCCTAATCCACAATGATTATTGTTGGAAAACCTTACAAAGAATCCTTAGTGGATTCTTCGTCTATTGGGATTATCCCTTCTCTCACCCTCTTATAGTTGAAGTTTGGTGAAAGGATTTCTTCCAAACCAGATGAGGCTTATGGAAAGAACACAATAAAAATTTATTTAGAAATAAACATAAACCTTGCGAGATCCTGGTTGACTCTATTCTCTATAATATTAAGGAAAATATCAAAGGAATTATGGCTAAAAAACTAAAAGTAGCCCTCTTGAGATGGAAATTAGGATAGCCCAAAATGGAATATTGGTGATAGGCTTGAAAATGTTGATCCCCACAAGAAGTTCACTTGTGATTCTACTGCTTGGACCTCCTTGTTCCTAGTTGGTTCAAAGTTAACTTTGATTGTTTAGCTAAAGGTAATCAGAGGCAGGTGGGTGGGGTTGGTATGATCAAAGACTATAGGGGTCATATGATTTATGCTAATTCTATCAATCTTGACACCCAAAATTCCAACTTTACTAAGGCCATGATCATGTTTTATGGGATTTAGTTAGCTAAAATCAATGGGTTTACCAAAGTGATTGTTGAAGGTGACTCTAAGAATATCATTGGCATGCTTAATGAGAAAATCTCCTTATGTTGGAAACCTATAATTCATATAAGGATCGAACTTAACATAACACAAGGGTGAATAGTATGAAACCTAAAGTAATTATAAAAATATCTAAAATAATTACCCTAGTGTTCAAGATAAACATATTACCAGTTGTCAAGAATGAAGCAATGTGAATGTATCTAGAATATAACCAAATAAATTTAGACAACACTATTTTATCAATCATACTATTCAAAGAGACTAGAGGTAATACCGACGTAGATGTGTGACATTAATAGGCTCCTTAAGGGGTGTTCCATAGAGTTCTATTAAAATGTAAGCACCAGACCCATAACTGGTATCGACTATGTAAGGTTCTAACCAATTAGGGCTGAATTTATCTTTGTCTTCATGGTCAGCATAAGTATTTCATTGATTCTCATAGAGAACGAAATCACACTTATGAAATGTGCAAGGAATGGCATGAGTATTGTGTTTGCATTGTAATTGTTTAATGTGAGCTTACAGATGCTCAAGTGCATTAATGCGCTTTTCGTCAAGCATTTCAAGTTGGTGTAGTCATTGGTCTTTATAAGTGGCTTCATCAATAAGGTCTTGAAGAGAAATTCATAGCGTAGGAATTTCTAACTCCAAGTGCATGATCGCGTCAATACCATAAACAAGGCTCTAGGGTGTAGTTCACGTGGATAATCTAACACTTATTCGATAAGCCCAAAGTGCATAATGTAATTGCATATGCCAATCTTTATGATGTTGGTTAACAATTTTCTTTAGGATTCATTCAAGAATCTTATTCTAGTGATTTTAGCTTGTCCATTGGATTGCAGATAGTATGGTGTGGAAATTCGATGTTGAATGTCAAATTTTTCAAGAAATTTCTTTACATCATTATTCTTAAATGGGGTTCCATTGTCTAAAATGATTGCAGATGGAAGACCAAAGTGAGCAATTATGTATTCCAATATGAAACAACAAATTACTTCAGCATTTATAGATCGAAGAGGAATAGCTTCCACCCATTTTGTGAAATAGTTTGTTTTAGTTATTATAAATGTATGTATGACAGAAGAGGGTGGTGAAATTTTTCCAATAAGATCCAATCTCCATACTAAAAATGGCCAAATGGGAATTTGGGCACGAAGCTCAGAAGTAGGTGCATGAATCAAATTGCTATGTTCTTGACATTTGTGGCATTGTTTAACATAAGCAAAGCAGTCTTTCTCCATATGTCTCCAATAATATCCCATACGGATGAGTTTTTGCACTAATGACCATCCTCCAAAATGACCCCCATAGGCTCCAGCATGAGCTTGGTCAAGGGCTATAGGAATTTCAGAGTCCCTAAGACACCTTAGTAAGAGACCATTGAAGGATCTTCCATATAGCACATCAATGAGGATTATTTATTTGGTTGCTATTTTGCGTAAACAATTTCAGGTATTTCTCGTTGTGGGCTCGAGAATGGTACCATATTTTAAATAATTGTATATTGTATCATACCATTCTTGCGAGTCGTCTACAAGAATTATTATTAAAATGTCTTCTAATCAGATATCAATCAAAGGTTTTATAATTTGATGAATAACAAAGGTGAAGTTTGTTGAAGGATCGTGTGGGGATATGAGAGAGGCTGCACTCCCATCACATCCAAATGTCAATTGTCCTTTTTGTGGGATGTTATCAATGGTGAATGATTCAAACTTCTCTATTAGTTTCATTGTAAGATCTTTGTATTTTGATAATTTTTCATGTTTAGTTTGATATGTCCCATTGATTTGTTTGATGACTAATTGCGAATCACTAAAGATTTTGATATCTTTAGCACCCATGGTTAAAGGAGCTCGCAATCTTGTGATTAATGCCTCATACTCAACTGTGTTATTTATACATGTAGGAAATTTAATTGACAGGACAAGGGAATAGGCTTGCCATTGGGCGAAATTAATACCACTCTAGCACCAAAACCTATTCTACACTTAGATCCATCAAAATACAATCCCATGTTAACATCTGCATCCAAGACACTATCATCAGGAAAGGAGTCATGATTAGGTAAAGTGAGAGGAGAAGGAGCATTAGCTAAGTGATCGGTTAAGGCTTGTCCTTTGATTGATTTTTATGAAACAAACTTAAGGTCAAACTCAGTTAACATCACCCACTTAGCTAAGCATCTAAAGAGATCTATTTTATTAAAAATATGCTTAAGGGGATCGAATTTTGTTATGACTTGTATTTCAACATTGAGTAAATAATGTCGCAACTTACTAGTAGTGAATACAAGAGCTAAGCATTGTTTTTCAATTGGTGAGTATTGAGTTTCATAATCAATTAAAGTTTGACTAATGTAATAAACAGGATGTTCTTTTCCATGATTATCTTATTAAGCCAACAATGTTGCGAGAGCATGGGCTGATGTGGCTATGTAAAGGACAAATGGTTTGTTTGGCATAGTGGGTTGTAAAGAAGATGGAGTTGCAAGGTATTCCTTTAAACTTTCAAAATCTTGTTTACAATCCTCATTCCAATCAAAGTGTACATCCTTTTTGAGAAGATGTGTGAAGGGTAAGGTGCGATCGGCTAAAGATGTAACAAAACAATGAATAGCTTGAATTTGGCCTTGTAATGTGCGCAATTGAGAAATGTTCTTAGCAGGTGGCATGTTAATAATGACATCAATTTTCTTTGTGTCCACCTCAATGCATCTGTGAGATATGGCAAACCCCAAAAGTTTCCCATTATCTATGCCAAAGACACACTTATTCAGATTTAGTCACATGTTATATTTACGTATTCACTCAAAGATTTTTTTAAGAAAATTTACATTGCCTTGTCATGTTAGGGATTTAGAAAGGATATCATCAACATAATCTTACAAAATTTTATGTATGTAATCGTGAAATATTCATATCATTTCTCGTTGATAAGTTGTGCTGACATTCTTTAATCCAAAAGGCATCACAACCCAACAAAACATTTCCCAAATAGTTGTAAATGCAATTTTGTATTGATCTTGTGGGTTGATAGAGATTTGATTATAACCAGAAAATCCATCCATGAATGACAACAAAGCATGTCCAACAGTTGAATCCATGATCATGTCTATATTAGGAAGTGAAAAGCCATCCTTTAAAGAGGCTTTATTCAAGTCACGAAAATCTGTGCATATCCTAATATGATTATTGGGTTTAGCAACTGTGACAATGTTTGAGATCCAAGGAGAAAAATCAATAGGTCGAATGAAGCCTGCATCAAGGAGTTTTTCAAGGTCTGCTTTAACATGCAAGGCTATGTTGGGATGCATTTTTGTATCTTTTGGTGAACAGGTTTAGCATTTTCAGTGAGAACGATATTGTGTGTCACAATTTTTGGGTCAATTCTTGGCATATCAGAATATTTCCAAGCAAAAATTTTAGGAAAATCAGGAAGTAAAGTTGTAGTGTCCTCTTGTTCTTCATCATCAAGGCACTTCCCAAGCTTAATAACTTTTTCTTTATCATCTATGTCCATTGGCACATCAATTCTATCTCCTAAGGGGAGTGCATTAGACTTAGGAGCTTCAAGATCACATGGTTCTTCAGTGATATCATTATCTTTTTTCTTGATAATTATCACAACACAAGTAACTCATTTCATGGGAGTAGTAGACGATGTGTTATCATAGACTCCTAACATTTTTTTTAGAGTTTCATCATTGTCAACATACTACCATGATGGTGATAAATTCATATCAAGCAATTTAGGATGTTTGATTATGAGATTGTGTTTTGGTTGACATGTAATGGTGTTGATATTCAAAGATGGTCATTGGGTACATTTTGTCATCTTAGAAAAAGAATATCCCAACCCAGTTTTCATTTCTTGTGTATTAGGTTCTATAGGGATGCAAATACCTTGTTCATTCTTTCCACATCCTTTTCCAATATATCCCATTTGTTTCACCAATTCATAGCCTTTCCCATAAATTCTTTCTATTTCCTTCAGATTAGGTGGATGTTGATAATCTATCGCATAAAAATTGGTTGTGTATGTTGTAGTTTCTTCCAAAGTAGAGAAAATAGATGCTTGAGAAGATTTTTTTGAATTATGAGTTGACATCATGGTGGGTTGTTCTTGTGTTTGATCTTTTTTTTGTGTAATTATGTATTCACCCATAAAGGAAGGTGTGAATTCTAAGGATCCGCAATCATCACCAAATAATTTGGACACTGATTCCTCATCTTGTTGTTCAATTTTGAGAGGTTCTATATTGGATGTTGGAATTAATGTATTCATAGGACTTGTAGTTCCTTTTTCAAGGTGTAAGAAAATTTTAGGCTTGGGGTCTATTTCAACTTGATAAATGTTGTTGTTATAGACATATTTCATTAAACAATGAAGGCTCAAAGGCACTGCATTCATCTCATGAATCCATGGTCTACCTAAAATAAGATTATACGAAAGATCATAAGGCAAGACATGGATAGGAGTTTGCATAGTAGCCACCCCAACTATAATAGGTAAAGTTATTACAATGAGTAGTTGTTTTTTTGTATTGTCAAATCCTCGAATGGATAAGGAATCAGGTTTTATTTGTGACTCGTCAACATGAAATCTATCAAGGAGATTCAAAATACTACACATTAAGGGAAGAACCATTATCAATGAGGGTACTTTAGATACCTATTTGAATGAAATGAGAAATTATCATAAAGGCTTCATTTTTTTTTCGAAACTCTAAAGGAGGGAGCTCATTTTGATGGAAAGTAATGTTTAGATTAAGTTTATTCATTCCATGTATTAGAGATGCCTCATCATTCGGAGTTGTACCAGCACAAACTGCTATATGTTGTAATGCTATCTCAAGGATAGTGTGATAATTTGGTGAATTTTGAGGTAAATCCCAAAGGAAAATATTTGTAGGAGTATTCTTGAGTTTTTCAACAAGATCATACTCCTTTGTGTGTGAGGGAAAGTGAGGAGCACTAGGAAGATTACGTAAATGTAAAGAGGTTGAGGTTGGTTACGGTGGTTGCAGATTGTTTCGGGCATTATATGTATGAGCAACAACAATATTACTGGATTGCTGCAACACATCAGGTTTAGGTGGGTAAAGAGTAAACTCAGGTTTATTTGAAGGATGAACTTTATGCGAGGGTGGGTAAAGAATGATTTGAGGTTGAATCACATTAACATCCTTAGTTTTAGATTTTTCACAACAAACCTTAGTGGAGGATTTAGACGAGACGAAGTCTTGAAGGGATTCATCTAAAAGATCAAGGTCATCTTGACTAAAAGGTGTGAGGGATAAGTTATCGTCAATTGGTTTAGGTTTCTCATGGAAAATTTTAGATACATTAATGTTCTTTGTTGTAGGTGGGTCACAACAAACCTTCATGGATGACGTAGGTGAGATGAAGTCCTGAAGGGCTTCATCTAACAAGTCAAAGTCAACTCAACTAAAAGGTTTGAGAGATAAGTTATTGTTAGTTGGTTTAGGCTTCTCATGGAAAGCTTTCTAAAGAGGATGAAGTGAGTGAGAGGAAGTCCTGAAGGGCTTCATATAACTTGTATACATCATCACTACTAAAAGGCTTGGATGAGACGGTGTTTCTAAATTGAATCATTTGTTTGAAGGGTTGGTTGGATGTTTTTGGTTTTTGGTTTTAAGTATTGATGAATCTAATTTAAAAGAACTATGAACTAATGCTGAAAATGAAACTTGCAAAAATATAATGATATTCATAAATTCCATGAAAGGAAATGATGCTTATTCAAATGATTTAGATACAATAGAAAATAACTAAACTGAAATAGAAAAGGAACTGTAGCAAACAAAAAAGTGCAAAACAAGAAACTAAATTCTAGAAATACTAATGCAAAAAGTGCACTGGGACTGATTTTCCCAAGGTGGCGAATGAGTCCCAAGAGAGGTGTTTATAAGTTTTTTTTTTTCTTTACTTTTTTGGATGTATTCAAGTCTGTACAGTGCAGATAAATATTGAAAATGTAGAATTTGGTAATAATTTGATAAAATGAAATGCAATAATGACCTCTAAATTATAGTTTCACTAATGCAATTTTAGTAAGTTGTAGGGTACAAAAATAATTCAAAAACCAATGCAATTGAGTTCTAGGATGCAAATGCAATGCAAATAAGAAAGAGTTAATGTTCAATATGTAGGTTCACCAAAATGAACCAACAATTTTAGGTGTGTCTATGTACTTCTCTTGCACTCTTAGGGTTTTTCACCTAAAAGGAGAGAGATAGAACCCAAAAATTTTGGTGGTTACTCAAAATAAGGAATGTATGATGTAATTATGACTAAATGCAATGATATAAATGCAACTAATTGATAAAATTGATTGTTTATGAATGTAAAACTAATGAAATGTGCAATGTTTGAAAACATAGTGACATTTGCAAAAGGCTTAAAAAGATGAACAAAATTGCAAATAGAACTAAACACAAAGCTATAATTAAGAATGTGTGCACCTGTAAGACAGATGAAGAATGGAAAACACTCTGAAAATCTAGAAAAGTTAACTTTTTGGATGACTGAAACTCATTTGCCACCATGGGTGAATCAGTCCTAGGTTAAGGTTGTATGTCCATAAACTAATTTCTGCTAAATGGGTACTGGAATCTATACTTAACTTTGACAAGCCCCTCCAGTGGGACTCATTTTCCATCTATGGCAAATCAATCATTTTTCAATTTTCTACAAATTCAAATCTCATATTTGTACCTTATCACTTGCACAACACTTCTTGTCAAAAACTTGGATCAGAATCTCAGAAAATACCTACAAAATAGCTTAAAGTTTTTTGTCTAATGGGGGGTTTTATTTGGTCAAACCCATAATTGGGTAATCAAACCTTGAGTGGATAAAAATCCATATAAAAATCTATCATTAAGTGTGTCAAAGACTAGGAAAATCTAAAGTATGACAAAAACCTATTCTAATGTGCTAGAATAAGATGAAAAAATGTGATTTGAATGATGCAAGACTTCAATCCTAGAAACCCTAGAACATATCAAATGAATTTAAATGAAATGCAAATGTAATGCAAACCTTAATTTGATGATAGAGAGAGAATAGAAGATGGAATCACTTTCAAAACAAGTCTTAAGGTGTGATTTGATGCCTAGTTGAATCTCCTCAACCTAGATTTCTCCATGATTCACCATAGGTATCCATCAACTCTTTGCAATGTTGAATCTTGAACAAGAAGTGAGCTTGAAAACCTGCAAAAAACCTAGTTTTCTGCCCTAAAGCTTCAACTTTGTTGTAGAAAATACTAATGAAACTTATTGTGAAAGACTCTTGATACTTGAATTTTGATCTTGCTTTGTAAAAATAGCTAAGAGATGTGAAAAATGACCTAAAATGTGTATTTATAGGCATCAATGCCTAATTTTCCATTATTAAGACCTAAGAGGCTGACATCCACCGAAAAATTGAATTGAATTGATTAAATTCCTGCTCAAAATTGAATTTTTCCCCAAAAGGGACTCATTCGCCACCCTTGGCGAATGGGTCCCACTAGAGGGGACTCATTTTCCCAAGGTGGCGAATGGGTCCCAATAGTGGTTTTTGCATATGGGTTTTCGGGATATGAGTGAGTTAAGTGTTGGTGAATGGGTCTCACCAGAGGGGACTCATTTGGCCAAGGTGCCGAATGGGTCCCAGTATTGGTTTTTGGAGATGGGTTTTCGGGATATGAGTGAATTAAGTGTTGCTTGTTAGGATTTAGATGATTTTTAAGTGAAACAGGCCTCTAGATAAAAAAAAATGGGTCTTATGGGCCTATAAATGTCGTATTGAAGAATGAATAATGCAGGGGTACTCAAAAGTAGGTCCAAATGAAGTGTAAAATTGTCTCTTTTCTCAAGAGTTTCCAATTTTCTATGCCACACATATGTCTTACAAATTGTCATATTTTTCTCTAAATTTAAAATGTAATGGATTAATTATCAAGGTTGAGTGTCCCAATAGAAACTTATTTAATTATGTGACAGATTTTTGGACCCAAAGAACTCTCTACTCTTATAGGGTTTTTCACCTAAAAGGAGAAAGATTATATCCAAAAATGCTTATGTAACACTCAAATTAGGATGTATTCAATGTGTTATCATGTGAATTATCTTAAATAAATGCAATTGACTAATTAAGATGATCTAAACTGAATGTAAAAGTGCAATTTAAGCTATGTTTGAAAACACATTGTGTTATGCAGAAATGAATGCAAAACTTAACAAAAATAAGTCAAATTGAAAATGTGCACTTGGGGTCTTGATGAAGGCTGAAAAAGGCATCTGGAAGGCTATTGATACTGAAATTTAGGCCTAGTGGGACTCATTTGCCACTTTGGGTGAATCAATCCCAATTTTGAATGACTGTACCGAAGCCCATTTCTGACAAAAGGGTACTCAAAAATGTAAAAATCCAAAAATTGACCTTGGGGTGGGACTCATTTGCCACCCGTGGTGAATGAGTCCACTTTGGACTTTCTGAAAACTCAAAAATGGAATCTGTGGCTTTCAAATTGCTCAATCTGCACCTCCAAGTGTCTGAATATGAAACTGCCAAATTTGGGTCTATAAGTGACTTTTGTTGATGATTTGACTTAGATGAATGGAGAGATGACTTGAATGACTTTGAAATGAAGTATTCAATGGTTCCTAAGCTTCCAAGAGTCATAGATCTGCAAATACACAAGACAAGGAGAGGAAATGTTGAATGTTAGGGCATGGGGGTTTGCCTTGGTCAAACCCCGTTTAGGTAATTAAACCAAAATGATGAAAGAAATTAATGAGACATGCAAATTTGGAGATGATTACCTTGTCATGATAATTTGATCTTGAAATTCTACAACATATCATGAAGATTCGGCCCTTGAATGTCCTTAGAAGCTCAATTGAATTTTTGCAATGAGAAATCCCTAGTTTGCTTGACTTGTGATAGAAGATAGATGAATAATGGATTCTTGGATTTAGGAGAGGGGTGGATAGATGTAAAATGAGGATAAAAACACTTATTTATAGTCAATTGTGCCTTACTATCTTGACTATACCTCATCACATGCCGACATGGAGAAAAATTAAAGTTAAAACCTATTTTTTCCCGCTCAAACCTTGAAAATGACTCAAAATGGGACTCATTCACCACTAATGGTGAATGGGTCCCACCTAGATGGGACTAATTCGCCACTAATGGCGAATGGGTCCCACAGGGGTCATTTTTACTTGCTGGAATGTTGAGATGTAAGAAAATTAGGCTTATATGACGACTATGTCAGTTATTTGATCAAATTATGCCTCAGGATGCACAATATGGGTCAATTAAGGCATATTAGTGATTATGTAAATTTTAAATAGGGCTTGGAATATATAAATCAATGTGAAAGTGTGATAAAGTACACTTTACAACACTAAAATTAGATCCACATAGCCTAGAAGGGCACAAAAACCAATGGGAATGTGTAAATCACACAACAACACTAGTTTGTCATTAAGTTCACATTATAAATCTTATATATTGATGTAATAATGTTATCAAACACATTTTATAATGTTGAATTAGGAAGAAATGGGTTCATTAAGTCTAGAAAAGCATGAAAGCATCTTACAACGCTTTACAACACCTTCAGAAGACATTATTAAAAGCATTTTATTTAATTTGCAAGGGTCCAAGACCTAGTGTGGACACATAAAATGTCTCACAACAATATATTAAGACCTCATTAAGTCCATTTTATCATGAATTAATTCCATGTCAAGCAAATGGTCCTTCTTTCTACAGCACAAATTAATAAAAAATCAAAAGTGATCAAGTTCAATCACTAGATTTGTTTAAATATTTAAATTTTCTTTATTTAAAATTTGATATAAGTAATATGCATATACCTAATATTTATTATTAATAATGTATCTATGAATTGAAACCACATATCTAGAATGCTTATATGTAGTTAAATATTTTATTTTAGACATTTATAAGTGATTGGTGTTGCTCTAATATATTAAATGTTTAGGGTCTTAGTTGAAATGATTACATCTAAGAGGTAAGTTAGAAATGTAGGACATAATGTTAATGAACCAATTCGACATAAAGTATTTTGGGGTGAATATAGATGAAAGTTAAAGAATTGGTGAAAGTTGTTAAAGAAGTTACACATTTCCTAACTTGGGAACTTTGGAGAGGATAAGATTTTTTTTATCTACTATCCCAAGCAAACTCCTATTTTATAGTGTCTTGAATTTAATAAGTTAGTTGTTAGTCTTGTATGCTTATTTGTTAAATAGGGATTTTAGACTGTATTTTGTTAAATTTTTAAATTTTTACACTTACAATATATTATTGAGAGAATCTCTCCTCTATAGTGTGCTTACCAAAAACTCTTTGTAAAGGCCTCGACTCTCTCTTTACCAACATTTTGAGTTAGTAGTGATTGTGAATGATATATACTACAACCTAAGAAGGATTTTTTAATAAGATCATAGAAATATAAATTTGATTATGTAGTGGATATGTACTATGAGAAACATATATTGTCTAACTTGAAATGTATAATTTAAACACAAATATAATTATATTTATTATTATAAAATAAGTAATTAATGTTGAATTTAAATGTAGAAGATATAATATTTGGTTAATGTTTAATCTATTACACTTAATATTATTATATATTGATTATCAATATAAAAAATCATTTAAAAGAAGTCTTAAACCATAATTTTTTTGTATTATTTCTTTTAAATTGTAATCTATTTATGAAATGAACATTTTAACTTTCTATCAATTTAAATTATATAATAATATTTTATTAAAAATTCATAATCTTAATAAGAAAAGAATTTTAAGAAGGGGATATCACAATCACACTAATATCGATATATTTCATCAATTCAATAGAATATTACAATCACACTAATATTCATATATTCTCATCAATTCAATTCTATTTATTTTAATTTTAAAGAAATATATTAACCAAATCCAAAAGTTTATAAATAATATATTTCACTCTTGCATACGTTCTTCAAATATATTTTAACGTATTAAATTCAAAATTGTAGTACTCTAAGAAAATCTAATAAATATAACTGTTGTGTATAAAATAATAAGTTTTAAGATCGATAAATATTTTTATTCTAATTAAAAAAATCTAAATTTATCCTCTGCCATGCCATTCAAAAGTTTGGGGCATTAGATTCATCATCGTAATTAGACATTATTTCCGAATCCTATTTACCTTTTCCAGCCATAGACATTCACGTACATCGCAAATCTGTATAAATTAATTCTGGCTCACGAACAATTAAAACGTTGTGCACATTAATTATTTTATGACAAACAATGACCCCAATCCATGATTTATTAAAGTGAATCATGAAGACAACATAAAAAATATGTAGTATATATGCCAAAAATGTTCATGCGTTTGTTATGGCTATCAATTGGGCTTCCTGCAGTTTTTTCTGATCTGTCCATTGCTGCCAGTTAGAGGACTGATGTTTCCCATTTTGACCATGGCGGCAGCGAAATCTGTGAAGAAGGTGTTCTGATTCGTACTATATGTAGTCACCTGAGAATCAGCAGAACCTCCATTAAAAAGCTGCTGATCAGAGTGCAAAAGTCCTTTCTGGCTTCTCAGGTTTTTGTAGTAGTTGTTGTCAAAGGTCGTGGGAGTCTGAAGATCTAACGGTGAAAGGTTGTTATCTCCACTGCTGCTTGGGCAGTTTGATTTCAGAGAAGTGGCGAATGTAGATTCTATGTTAGATTCGTTGTAAATGCGTGCTCTGAAATTAGTGCAGCGAGCTTGACCAATAGTATGACCACCTGAATGTAAAATAAAAGAGAAAAGAAGTGAGGTGCTATAGTTTGTACGTAGTGATTATACCAATTAGTAGATTGGAGAAATAAGTTACCAGAAAGCACAATCATGTCCTTGCTAGAAAGACCCTGAGTGCTAAAAGATGAGATGAGTGCGCTGAGGTTTGATGTGGGAGCAGGAATATTGCTATTTGCACCGCTAAGGCTTGCAGTTGTGGAATCTCTTCTACCCAGCTGCACTGTCCATGTTGGCCCTCCAAGCTACAAGTGAAAAACAGTTTATTAGTAAAACAAACTATAGAAGCCTATATATAACTTTATTCATATTTCTCAGAACATTAAGCGAAGAACTGGAAATTACTTCGACAACTGAATCACGAGCAGCAATGGCCAAAATGTCGGCACAAGACACAACTCCACTGCAAATTGCTTCCACGTTTGTCTTGATGGTGTCTATCACGTCGAATCCTCTGGCTGAGTTAGCATTGGGCACTGCTGTCTTTTCTCCTGTTAAAGTCGACGAATCGTCCAACAGAATGGAGCCGTCGCAGCCCTGCAATACCAGCATGTCTTTAACAGCTAATATTGAATTGTAATTCTTCACAGTCGTGAAATTAATGTGCACAAACATAAAAGGAATACAGGGTGTGTAAAGTAAACTATCGTTACAAAATTAAGAAATGGAGCATAATTGTAAAAAATTCAAAGATTAAAAATATTTGCAATACAAATCTATGATTGGAATATATCAAAGCTTTGAAAACAATCTAACAAAGCTTTTGCTATAGCGATGTTAATAGAGACAAACCTCTAGAAAAATATATTACTTTTACCTCCCAAATTGACTAAGTTTTACACATTTCTGAGAACAAATTATACAGTGTACAAACCATAAAAGTTCATGACGAAACGCTGGAAAATCTTACATTAACGAAACAGTCATGGAAGTGAAGACGGAGAAGCGATGCCCCCATCCGTTTCTCGTTGGCGACGGCCTGTTTCACTGCGGATTTAACTGTTGACAAGAGATTGGGACACGACGTACTGTAATATGTGGAGATAAGCTGGCCATATACAACAGTCGAAGATAAACCCAAAGTATTGCAAGCAAGAAATACGTAAGTGTATCTCATTGTTGCAAACTTCGACATTTTTCTCAGAAGAGAAATCTTTGCAACGCAATCGACAGCTTGTCGATTATAAACTCTAATCAAGCAAATCTATGTATTTTGGAGTAAGGATTGACGGGCTTTTATAATTGAACGTAACAAAGGTTTACACGCAACTCAACTCACCCGGAAATCGAATACAGATAAAATACTTTAAGAACAGGTAGCTTCCATTACTTTTTCAACCCCGACCTAACACGCGGAATTCATTGTCCACATATACTTTAAAATTGTTGTACTGCACGCGCTAAGCCGACTGCGCGTTATAAAATGGTATACAGTGGATGTTCTGAAATTGTCAAATAGCAAAGTCAATATATCTTTGTAATAAAGTTGCGAAACACGAAATTTTTTATCTGATTCTGTCGCAACGGGGATTGTACTAGTCTGCATATTAAATTAAAATTTTAATGAGCTGAAGACTATTGGGAAAACTAAAGAGTAGAGAAAGAGAAATTGTAGCGATATGAAGCTTCTAAGATGTGAAAGCCAAGAGAAGATGTCAAATTGATTTTTATATACATTGGGACGTAGCAAGCAAACACTGAACGTAAACATACCTTCAATGCAAAAACTTGAAAGGATCAACACTACATTTCATAAAGAGTGAGTAAAACATTGAAGAAGAAATGCCATGATGTCGACTTGCGAAGTTGAAATTAGCTGGAGCGATTAAAGAGAGTTTCGGCTAATACGTCGTTGACAGTTTCAATTGTTCACTTTATATAAAAGCTAGAGAAGACTTTTAGGCGCGCAATAATGAGGTCTAATTAGAATGAAAATTATTATGGGTTTATGTGTAGCTAGACATAAAGCTATTTCAATTTTTGTTTTTGGTTTTGTGTCCATTAATACTGAAGTTGGAATTTATCATATATTTACGCTGAAGGCATTCTCTTTATGAGATTGATCGAACTTCTTTTGCCTATTGATGGTTTAGATTGTCTATCACGCAATGCAAGACGATTCTGAATATCCTGCCCATCCATTTTACATCGTAGTTTTTCATCCACTGTATTCATTATCTCTAGTGGCGTCGTGTTTGATGATCTGCCATTTTCTTTATGCACAACTTGACTACTAATAAGTACTCCTTGCCCATAGTAGTTGCATTCTACCTACTCCTTGCCACCTTTGTATGACTATTTTTCCTACAAATATCTTGGTGGTAGTCTCACCCAGCTGTTGGTCCATCATATATTAATAATATCTAGATTAATGAGATATTTTGTTTAAACACTTCATAGCACTGAAGACACAAAGATCTAACAGAATTCTACTTCAGACTTTGAAGGCGATTTTGCGCTTTATTTTTAATCAGGTCTGCTTCTACGCTTTCATCCTTTCATTATCATTTATACTCTCGTGATTAATTTTTATTATTGGTACCTTGATTTTTCTCCTTTTTGTGCATAAAAAATTAGCATTACTATTTATTTGGTTTCTAGATCAAAAGATTCACCGACTTTACATAGTTGCACTTCACAATAATAGTCAGGCCTATCATAAACATGCCTACCCGAAAGTTTAGGAGATAGACGTAATCCTCCTAGCCTCCAAAATGATGTGCCTTGTGTATGATTCCACAAAATCCCCTTTCCATTATCATTGTATTTGATGGATGGTACAAAATCCCCTTTCCATTATGATTGTATTTGATCGATGTTTGTACCCTTTTTGATAGCTCCCATATTTTCCAGAATTTGGGAGAATGCTGGCACAAGTCATGTAGCTTGTCTTAGACAAACTCTGTAGAATTAATCAAAGCTCATATGCTGTGGAATTTTTTTCATTATTTTTAGATCATCATCACAATAACTGCAGCTTGAGCTTCTGTAGCAAACCTTTTCTGTCATCTGTGCTCACCATGCCATCCCTATTGTTGCCCAAAACATGGATAATTGTAGCCAGGTCCCTTTTTTTTTTTATGTTCCCCAAGGACTTTTCACTCTTAGAAGAGTATCACCACCTCATCAATTATAGATTCAGACATTGGACATCTCTCATCTTGTAAGAATTGAAATCCTTCCCCAATGCCAATGTTGAAAATTCCAGTTTTAAAGATTTGCATGGCAACAACATAGTAGAATTGTTGGAGACAACTCAGGGGTAAGGATACAATATTTTACTAGCACACATAGAAAACAAAATCTTTGTCTTATACCCCAGAGTTAGAATCAAATTTTAAAATATATACCTTGGGGTTTCAAGATTATTAGCAAAATTTCTTCAAGAATCCGAGCTGCATTACATCTACAATCAAGTTGGCATTGTTAGTGCACGTTATACAACTAATCAAAACTAATATGGGATTGACAAATTCTTTGATTGATTGCATATTTGGGGAGATAGTGAATGTGCTTTTCAAACTAACATTGGCGTAGGTATAGCTTTCTTATCCCATTATCCATGCTAGCTTGTAGGATCTAATATTTTTCCTTGGGCCCGTCTTTAAATGTTTATGGAGCATCTTTTCCAAGTTACAATCTCTCCCTACAATCTCTACCTAGCTTATGACGGAAAAAATATTATTCGTCAAATAATGTTGCATGATTATAAATATTACAAATAAGCAAACAAATTACAAATAACTTGTGTATGGGATGGTGTACATGTATATGGTATTAAAATATTATTATTTTTAATTGGAAATGGAAAACAAAGATAAATTACAGAACAATTGAAATAACAACAACAGATACTAGAAATATAGTAATTACAAATATCAATGTCCCTGCCATTGAAATCACACAAGCAGTTATACCACTAGTCATTGGCTTGATGACTATCCATATTTTCCTTTCCTTGATATGTTGTTGACATAATCCTAGGTTTCGGTTTGGAGAATCGCTTGCCCTTTACACCCTCCTTGAGTATTCCTTTGGAGCTCCACTTTAGTTTTCCTACAAAGATTTGCAACATTGTACAAAGAATTTGACAAACAAGGTAGGTTCGGGTGGGTTTGGGAAAGTTTATACTGGTGAATTGCCAAACAAGGTCATGTTTGCATTCATGCAACTATAAGAAATTGAGCAAGGGGAGAAGCAATTTCACATGGAGGTAGAAACTATCAACAACACCCAAAAGACACTATATTGGGACTCTCGATTTAACATAGACTTTGGAAATGCAAAGGACATTAAACCTACTTGCATGACGAATGCAGGGATTGTATTGTTCATTCTAATATTAAACCAAAGAATATACTCTGAGATGGAACGTCCAATGCCAAGGTGTGTGATTTATATGATTATGACATGGTTCTACTGGAGATTTTAAGTGGTTGAACAAACTTACTTTCTGTTTACTCTTCCCCATACTCTCCATATTCGATATGTATGCAAAAAATGAAACTTAGTCAAAGGCACTTGGATAGTTTTCCTGTTCCCATGCAACTGTGGGAGTGTAGAGAAGACACGTGAGCTAATGAACAAAGTTAAACATGGTGTAGTGCCCCTCTGGTTCGGTCGTTCTGGAATTCAAGTAAGTTTGTTGTTGAGTAGTCTTGTTGTGTTCGTAAAAGCGTTATTGAGTATGTATGGTTAAGTGAATTATGGTGTTGTATTGGCTTCATGATTACATTGTTTAATTGACTTTGTGTTATTTGATAAGTTAATATTTTGATTAATCAATATAATTAAATTAAAATTGATTGAGATGTTAGCTTAAATCAATTTAGAAAATAAGTGTTTATTTTTAATTAAATTGAATTGTTAGAAATATAAATATATACTAAATAAAGTATATTAGGAAATATAAAGTATATATATATAAATAAACTGTCTCTAAAAGTGTTTTCTTTAAATTGAAGTTAACCATAATAATAATGGATAAGTTATTATCATTGATTAATTGTGGAAAAATATTGTGATTTTTAAATTAAATAAAGATGATAAGATTTCGAACTGGTGAAAAAAGCGAGTTCAGAATAGAAAAAATGGAAGAGGCTTTAATGCATGTACATGCACGATTTTGTAGAGGGTGTCTATCGGGAAACTTTCTTATTTGTTGATTTTTGTTTTGTTTTTTATGTTTTTTGAAACTTCCTTTATATTTCCTCTGGATGAGATTTTGGGGCAGGGTAGTATTCTTACATTGTTTTCTCAAAATTGGGGTTTAGGAAGAAAAAATATATATATACATATATGGAAGGGAATCAAGAATTGAAGGAGGAGACGGGATGTAGGAGCTGGAACGGGAGATCGAATTTACACCGGTGTCAAATGTCTTTAACCAGGTTTCGTTCTTTCAAATCTCTCCCTCTGTACGTTTGAAGTAAAAGTTGAATGTAGTGTTGTAATGAAATCAAAGACTTCCATGTTTCTCCTTTCGGTCTGAAAGCAATTTGAAAATAGTGTTCCTAAAGATTTTCAAGACCTCACTCTCTGGAATTCACTTTAAGGATATTCTGTTTTAATTCGATTGATAAATTTGTTTGGTTGATGATCAGTATACCCGTTTTATGTTGGTATGTGATGCTGAAAGTTTTTTCGAATTCTATTCTCATGATTCTATCTGTGCTTGTAATCGACTTATTGTCTTGTAAATGACGATCATTGGGTGACTGCATGCATCGAAATACTGCCCCATCTTAGCATTGGACCATCTTTATTTCTCATGGCGTCCCCACTCCTTGGGGCTGACCTGCAACTAAGAGCCCGTTCCTTCAGGTTGTCCATTTGGCATCACTTGTATCCTTCTCCTTGCCTTCAGCTTAAGCCGTGTGATTTTCCTCAAAGACAATTTTCTTTACTTGACCGATTCAAAGGCGAATCACTAATTACATTGCAATAAACTTTATGCTGGTTATCTGGCCGATAAGCCTGGATGTGGATCAGTCAATTCTTACATTCAAGATTTGATAAAATCTATGCTAGTGTTTGTTGTTTCATATTCTCTACTGTGATATATCGCACTGGTTGTACTTGAGGTTGTGTATGCTAAAGGCTGCATGTTTGTCCTGAGTCCCATTTCGCTGATATACTTCTCTTGGAAACAATTTGAATGTCTCATCCCCTTCTAGCAACTTGCTGATGCCACATAGCATGTTCCTTCATTATAGAAGACGCCTTTATCCTCTTATGTGTAATTTCTATTAGAAATAATTCATCAGAAGCTTTGGATCGAATTCCTTGAGTAATAATCTCAGTTCGATGGAAGAACTAAGTTTGGTGTAGATGCTTATGCCTTATTTAACGAAAATTTCTCATTGATGGTTATCCTCGAAATGAAGTTTCACTCATCTTTATGTGCCCTCTGCCCTCTGTGAATGACTTCATTTCTTGAGCCATATTCCTTTTCGGTGAACCCAAATGAAGCTTGAAGTGGGTAAAGCGGAGCGTAGGCTTTTAAGGGAGTTTGCATATTGGGTCCATAAGCCGTGCCAACTCTCTGTTTTCATTGTTTGCATATTGGGTCTATAAGCCGTGCCAACTCTCTGTTTTCTTTCCACGATTGATGATTTTTTTTGCTGCTCTCTGAATCATTATCCCCATTTTCTTTTGGACGAGCTATGAATCCAATCTGTTGCTTACCTGCTCCTTTCTTTTATCAAGTCCATCAACCTGACTCTTGGCGCACCTTCTTGTCAGTTGCACTTTTCTTGAAATGCTATAGAACGGGCCTGTTTGTAGATTGCTCCAGTTAACGTCATCAATTAACTCCGCACAGACATTTCAAATTGATATCGTAAGTTGCTATCACCTTGCTCTTTCTTCCTAACCGGCCTGAGATCTTAGCGCATTGAAGGGGGATTGAACCTGTGTTTTGAATATTGGGTTGAGGTCAAGTCCAGTGAAATAACAGTAACCTGCGCCAGCCTTAGTCGAGCCTATCATGTCGACTTTTACACTAAAGATTGGATAAACTCTAAATTAGCATTGACGGTTTCTTATTCCCTACTGCGTTATGAACTTGAGGACTGTTATTTCGACCTCGGTCTTTCGGCTGCATTGCAAAGAATATGAGTATTAGGAGTTAACCTTTAATGCATATATTATCTGGACAGATTTCAATGTGTTCTCAACTTGTTGGTTAATTCGATTACAAAGCATAATACCCGGCATTCGATAATTATGAGTATTTATAAGTTTATATTTTCATATGCATCTATATAAATGAATAGCTATATATAAATATACTTCATTTTAAATTGTGATTAAATGTTGAGCGAAAGTATTGGAGGAAAGATGATTTATATATATATCTATATATAGTGAATGGAATAATTTGGGTATTGATGAATTGGTTTATCTTGTGGTGCAATTTTTGTCTAAATTGGATTAATTGATAGATTGTAATAGCTTGCTTTTCTATAATTTTAGTATTTAAGTCAATTACTATGAAAGAGAATTAGTTTATTAAGTGAATAAATTGGATTAAGTTAAAAGAAAAAGTTAACTATATTTAATTATAGGTTATGTTATTTTGAGAAAAAAATTTACTTATCTATAATTCGTTAAATGAAGGTGTTGACCTTATTTAATAGATACAAGAATGGGGCTATAACTAGATAATGGGGGAATAAATTTATGGATCTTTGTAGATGTAGGTTTGTGGTCATAGGTATGCATAAGTAGTAATTAAACAACGTAGTCTCTTTAAGAATATTTATATACATTAATACAAGTAAAAGAAGTCGTGTATATAAGTATATTCAAATGTCAGAAAAGAATGTTTTGTTTGATTCAAAACTAAATGGTTATATTAATAATGGAATTAGAAACATTAAACTACTAGAGGATTTCTTCATTAAGTGATGTAGTTAGATATACATGAGTAAAAAGGTAATGGCTCTATTTATTTATTTGGAGTATATCTAAAGAAGTAAATAGATGAAATTTCTTTCTTTATATGTATGTATGGATGTCTATAGTAGTAGGTTATTGCCTCTATATTTGAAATTTAGACTGGGCTATTTTTTGTTAGACTTTTCTTAATGATGTATTAAATAGATTAGGTGAGGAGTGATCATTTGTTAAATTAAAGGTTGACTTTTTGTTATTATTCCTTTCCAATGTTGTGACTTTTCTTGAGTGGTTTTTAAGTTTGGGGATCTTCTTTCATTTAATTTGTGTTGCTATTCGTTTGGGGACCTGTATGGGTTTTATTTTACCCTAGGTGGTGAATTCTTGGGTTGTTTGATTTGAGGTGATCTTATCTATTGGAAATTGTGATGGATTATGTGCGCAGTCTAGAATCTAAGCTGATCTTGATTAACTGTGGTTGGTTTGGTGATATGTTGTGTTGATTCTTTGAGTCAATTTTTGAATCGAATTATGAATTGGTTGATTATTGTTGTTTTCGTGGTTGGTTGATATCAAGAAGATTTTGGTTTATGACGGTTGATTTTGAATTGTGTTGATTTTGGTTATTGCTTTTGGGAGGGAGCTTGTTGTATCAAATTGTTAAGAAATCTTCTTGAGGAAAGAGTAAATTTATTGATTCTTCATTGATATGGCCTTTGGCAAAATTTTGATCAAAATTGTGATTTTGAATTATGAGTGGGTTGTGTGGACATCAAATCTGTAAATGGTTAAAAATATTAACATAATGATATTATGCTAGTCATTTAAAACACATTTAAATTTAACATCCCTATGAACTACTTGACTATGATAAAATATGCAAACTAAATAAAACCAAGATAATGAAATGCAAGCATATAAAAACATAATCAAAACTTTATTTCATAGTGGATTGGTGCTATTGTTGAAAATAGCCCTTTCCCAACCCTTGCTTAAGCTCCATGATGAAAATGATATGTTGATGACCAAGATGATGAATGGGAAAAATCAGTTCTCAAATGAAGAGAGTGACTGCATAGGATTTGTGGATGAAATTGTGGAGTTGTGGAGGATTTGATAAAAGATGAAGCTTTCATTAATAGATTTTCTTGATGAGAGATTGGCCAAATGGATGAATGTGGGACTAAAAATAGACCAATGAAAAGAGGCCACTTGTCAACTTGTGAGTGGTTGATGCATGTGTAAGATTTGGGAAATGTGCATTCAAATTTGAATTTGAGAGTAAATGATGAGTTTGACTTGTGCAAGGGACATGTAAGAGCCATGTAAGAGCTCATAAATGAATTGTTGGATGTACATGTCAACTTGTTTTTGAATTCAAACTTGAGGGAATATTCCTCAAAGATGCCATGTTGATGGAAAATAAGGAATTTCAATAAATCAATAAATTGATTTATTTGTGCAAGTGGGATTATCTAGAGGATGTGATGGGTGATTAGGTTAGGTTAAATTAGGATTAGGTTAGCTTAATGATGATTAGGATAATTTTGAATTTTATGACTTAAATATTTGATTTATTTAAATCAGAAAATGATGGAAAATGCATTTGGATTTAATTAAATGAATGTTTGATTTATTTAATTAGAGGGATGATGTAAGACAAGTTGATTTATTTAATAATCCTGATTTACTTGGTGAATGGATTTGATGAGTTTGATTAAATTAATGAGTGGATGAATGTGAAACCTGGTTTACTTGATGAATGAACCTGATTGAATGCATAATGTTAATTTTGCATGTCTACAGGTTGCACCCGATTTTATGAACAATTATGTAAGTGGCTTTTGGTGAGTAGGTATATATGCCTCGTGTGTGTTTTAGTGTTTTGCAAGTATTGGTACAACCCATTGGATTTTGCTTTATGTTTTGGGTCTCTAGGGATAGTGGCTCTTCATGGGGGCTAGTGCCTCAAATAGCAGGAAGGGCCAGGATAACCCATGTAAGAGTTAGATTAACAAGTGAAAACCTAATAATAGAACTTAAGGGATGGGTAGTAATAACATAATAAGATAATCTTGGATACCTCGTCTATCCATTAGGGCTATCACAGACTAATGGTAGACTGAGAAGGCCGTGGTTGGCAAAGTCGTTACCTCATCCTCATGAGAGGGGTTAATGGCTCCGCATGAGTCACCCTATGGGGCCGATGCCTAAAGTAGGAGGAAGGGCCAGTATAACCATAGATGGGGGCTGGCGCCTCAAGCAGCCTGGTATAGCTGATGCTTGGAGGAAGGGAACAGGATAATCCATGTAGGACTATGCGATGAAACTCTCCACTAGTTGCCCTTATGCTTTAATTTCTTGGTTGCCTCTGGAAGTGTGTTATGATTATTGTCTGGCATTTCCTTTTGCAAGTGATTATGATTATTTCTTTTGATTTACGATGTGTTTTTATGGTCTTGTGTTTCTATGATTGGTTCTTGGTTGTTGTCATTTATGATCTATGGAATCTTATGTTGTTGCTTTTGGATTTATTGTTAGTATGATATTCTTTATTGGGTTGGTCTGGTGGCGTTCTTGGTTGTGGTCACTTTCTTGTCAGCTCCTTAGTATGGGGGGTGGGTCTTCGGACCCACGTGGTTGGGTGGAACGTGCTAAGCACCCCATTGGGTCCCCAGTCAAGGATCAAGAGGTGCGGAATGATGTCATTTGTGGTGACTCTAGATTGTACCTATCTTGGAGCCAGTTATGATACTTACGTTATGCTACTCAGTTGTATCATTCAATCTTGTTATATGAATTCCCATTCATGTTGGGGAACACTGTTGTATCATTGTTACTCTTGAACATCATAATGAAATGTAATGGTAAACCTTTTGGAACCTTTGATCCATGGCAGTTGTTATTCGATATGTTGTATATGTGGAAATATGTCCCTTGAGTTTATATGTTGATTGAGAGATTATCATTCAAATTTCTGAGTTAATCATGTATACGTTGTATCTATGTACGTGGATGGTTCTTATTAATGATTTATCATGTATGTGTTACATTTGTAAATGTTTACTTTGTTATGGATTGTATATTTGGCTTCATGCTTTATTGTTGTTGTATAGATTTAAGTTTTGTAATGACTCCTCGTGTACCCCAAGGGATGTAAGTGTTAATGGATTTGTTTAATTGAGTTTTATGACTTATGACTCAATGTGCATCTCATGTATGTTTAAGATTTACTTTAAAAAAAACAAATTGTGCGATAATTATTATTTTGATGTCCTTTGGGGTTCACATGACAGGGCATTACACATGGACTATTTGTAAAACTCAAGGTGCCACACCTACCAAATGCATTTGGGTTTTTTGTGCCCCAGATTTATAAGGGTTTTTAATATCATATAGCTTCAATGCTTACCTATGCGTCGACCACTTGTCCTTTTTTTAGTTTAGCAAAGCTTGTCATGCCACAAAAGCTTAATTTGCAATCATTTCTATTATATGGTACCAATACTATTTCCAAAACAACCTGTCATCACTCTTGCTAACTTGATCTTAGCAAGAATAGTGTGTAATGGAACCACCTCATCACTAGAATCCACTAAATGCAAAAGGATCTGCCAAACAAGGTTTAACACAAAAGTTGACTCTGATGATGTATTTCACATAATTCTAACTTACATAAGAGCTACGCTACCATTTTAACAATGATAGACACATCCAAATGAAATTCATTAAAGAAAGCAAACTATAAGGGGAAATATTGAATAATTTGTCAAAAATATGAACAATAACCTAGATGAAGTTGTACACACTCAATGGATCAACTAAGAAGAATGCCATTCGCATGAATAAGAAAGTGTTGTAGCATGAGAAAGAATGCAACTTGATCAAACAATGATCTTGAATATATTGAAATAGAAGTCATGAGATGATTTACAAATGTACAAGAGCCTTGCTTATATAGGTAAGGTGTGAGAAGGTTGGATAACCACCTTAGTTACAAACATTAAATGCCTAATTCATAATTATATATGCATGAGAGAAATATTAAATGCCTGGATAACTACATTCCTATTAATCAGATATGGTCCCATTAAATACTTTCTAGAATTCCACCTAGGAAACTAACCCCTAAGTAAACTTATTAATGATATGAATAGTTCAAACTAATATCTAGTTAGGAAATAACCCCATTCACACTAACACCCCCCATAAGTGCAACTTGGGACTATTGTTATGATGCAAATGATGCAATATGATGGGTCCTAGCTACTGGGCCATTCTAGGTAGCCATGTATAAATTAAAATGAAATCTCTTAGAAATGGAGAAAAGGAGAAAACCTCATGGGACAAAAATCCTCCCCAAAAGAAAATATAATGCAGAATCTAGTGCTAATCATGTACAAGTAATGGAAGTGATGTATGGAGGTCTCAACATCAATAACCCCTAGAGCTACATCCATCATAAGAGTACTATATTTAATAGCACCCCCCCATAAGAGGGAAATAGAAAGACTATATAGCCCCCTGACAATATGTAATCATGTGCAAAAATGGCAAGTTCTTGAAGACAAAACATGATCCAACGTCGACAAACAAATTGTCTCCCTTTTGAAAGAAACAAAACCAAGTACAAATGCAAGGATGCTTCCCATTTCAGATAGGAATTGAAGGAAGGAAGGATGAATAATGATGATGTCTCTGAAAAACTACTCATGTGTTTCCTTTCCCAAGGAATATAAAGATGCCATAATCAAATTAGGTACATGACCAATCAATGAAGAAGGTAACAAACTAGGAATATGTGGAAATTGATGTTGAAAAAGATCCAAAGAATGCAATACAATGATCCCTCCACTAAAGGAATAGATGGAGACTAGATTTCCCCCTCAGAATGAAGTTTCCTCAGAACCACTAAAAGAATTCTGAAGCCAAAAGAGGGTCTAGTGATGAAAATCCACATGTCTCCCACTAGGACGAAGCAAATCCAATGGTAGATGCTGAAGAAACTTGAACTCCATAATGAAATGGTAGGGGAGAAGCCTCATATATGAAATCTCTAAAAAGGAAACAAGTGCCTCCAAGGTTGTCTCACCAAAATCAGGATCCCCAATCGAGGTTGAAACAATGGAATGTGGAGGCACAAGAATACCCTCCAAAGTAGAATCTACATGGAGGAAAGATATCCCCTCAAGAATTTCCTCCAAACTTGTAGAAGTAGCCAAGTCTACAATACCTAAAACAAAGCCATCATGTGATCCCAAGTCCAAAAAATTGAATGTCTTATTGAATAGGAATGATGAGAGCCTTAATTGATGACTTTGGATAAAGAATCACTGAAGGTGAAGGTACATCAACTGTCTCTGATGGAGAAGAAGCATATGAATAACCCTTGACATCATCAGCTGAAGATTCAAAGCATTCCAAATCAATAAGCTCCTACATAACATTATCATCATATGGTATCTTGTCTAAAGAATGAAGAGGCACATGGAATTCTGAGTCATGATCATTGAGCAATGGTGGAGTATGAGGATTTCCATATATCTCCCAAATCTTAGTCCAAAGAATATGAGGACAATCACAATGATCAATACCTTTCAAAATATCATCATCAACATGCATTGCAATGACCTCTAAGACATTGTATCTACTCCAACTTCAATAAATTTTTTGAATACCTTAACCTAGATGAGGAACAATACCATACAAATGTGGCAAAAATTCAAGTGATTAGAGATGGCTTATGATGCCATCTCTCCATTGTTTATATTTTCCATTTTGCAACATAATCATACAAGGATAATATTCAAACCCCATAATGAACTATGATATATCTCCAATATTACAAATACATTGACCTTTGATATCAAATAGAAACTCCCAAATATGATGCACAACTAAAAATGAAGCCTGCCAATGCAAATAGACTTTCTCCAAATTTTAGTATGTCCAAGTTATCAAGTAAATGCCTCAAATTGCAAAAACTCAATAGAATGTACCTAGGGTTGAATCTAAGAAAATTAGATGGATAAAATGATAGATCTTTGAGTCACCTTCACAATGCCATTGAAATCTCCAAAATCTAACAAACTAGTGAAAAGATACGAGCTTGAGAGTCTAAAAAGAATCACTGAATTCAAGTTGCGATAAAATATTATAGGAATAAAATCTAATAAAAACTCTTACACCACTTAGATATTGATTAGAACTAGCTTTCCAAGGATATCTCGTTTCCAAAAATTTGATGCTTGAGTCAAAATTTATGGTGATTTTAATCAAACAACCTAATTAAGACATGATGGGGCTTCTACGATGGTTATTTGGCCATTTAAGATAGTTGCCTAATTTTTTTAAAAAGTCACCAAAAAGTAATTTTTCCTCAGAATATGAAGTATTTTATATGATGACAACCAAAGAGTAAAATTTTTCCTTTGCAAGAAAGGGGTGGAAAATTTTTCTTGCAACTTGTATCCTTCCAATATAGCTACAAAAAATCTCTAATGGCATTCAGATGGTGAAGTCAAATCTCGACGAATGGCTAGGTGATCCTTAGGTTTTCAAACCTTTTAAACACAATGGAAAAGTCAAATCTGACCCAAAGTGCCTTGGAAATTATTTTTCTCCTGGATGAGAACAACTATCCCTTCATGAAAACCTTTAGCCAACAATAATCTCCTCAACTCAACTTCTCGATATGAGATGGATCTCATATGGAATAAGATTTGATACAATGTTGGAAATATGAACAATAACCTAGATGAAGCTATACACACTTTAATGGATCAACCAAGAATAATACCATCCACATAAATAAGAAAGTGTTGTAGCATGAGATAGAAGACAACTTGATCAAATGACAATCTTGAATATATTGAGATAGAAATCATGAGTTAATTTATAAATGTACAAGAGCCTTGATTATATAGGTAAGGTGAGAGGAGGTTGGATGACCACCTTAGTTACAAACATTAAATTCCTAATGCATAATTATAAATGAATGAGAGAAATATTAAATGCCTAAATAACTACATCCATATTAATGAGATATGGTCCAATTAAATACTAGTTTCTAAAATGCCACCTAGGAAAATGTTGTGCAGTTTTCGTACACACGCCCCACTAGAAGCAGGGACCCCCCCTTTTTTTTTTACTTTCGCTTTGGTGTTTTGGCCCTTCAATTTTGAGGATTGATCTTGCTTTGGCACGAGCCTAAATGTTTATCTTGCTTGCCTAAGTGATTCCCCAAATTGTACGTTGAAAACCTTAGGTTCTGGACAAAGTTTTGGTTTTCTCCCCAGTTTAGGATTTTCTGCCCCATCTGGATTTTCCCGGATCTCGCTCAGACTCCGGCCAAATGCTGTGATTCAGGGATTTTTGGTCTTTGCGGAAATCCACGTGGGCTGGATTTTCCCGATGTTCCTTCCCCATCCAAATTTTCCCGTATCTCACTCAAACTCAGCTAAACACTGTGATTCAGGGATTTTTGGTCTTTGCGGAAATCCACGTGGGCCAGATTTTCCTGATGTTCCTTCTCCTCCAGATTTTTTCGAAATCCTTTGATCCCTTTTTTTTTCAAAACTTGCGGAATGTCCCCTCCTTCGCAGAAATCCATCCCATTTGGATTTTCCTGGAACCAGGTAGAATGTGAAGAAATGTGGAGTAGTAGGACTTGTTAACAAATGATGATGCATTTTATGATTAATTTATGCTATTTTGAGATCTCACATGTTGTTTCATGATTGATAATGATCAGATTAAGTTTTTAGTAGGTGTTTTCATGTTTATTCCGCTGGAATGTGGCTGGCTCAAAATTCTCTAAAATTCCTCCCTAGCTTGGATTCTGCAGATGGACCTGAAACCCGAACTCTAATATGATCATTTTATTGGGAGATTTAGTGACACCTTGCTTATCTAGGATTCATTCTAATGATGATTTTCATTAATTAACCTTTGTTTGTGTGATCTTTACTGTTGTTTCCTTTGTTGAGTGCAAGATTAAATCATGCACATGATGATATTTCTTAGGGAGCTCAGTTGGAAGGCATACCTCAATCACATTTAGCATAAAAATCCTCAAGAAAAAAGTTGTTGGGGCCTTGCAGTAGTCTTGCCGACTAGAGGAGGCCTCGCCGAAATGTTCTGAGCTCGGCGAAAGGTCTCACTGACCAAGAAAGGTCCCCCCAATAGTTATTCAAAAGGGTTGTCTTTGGGGAGAAAGATATATTCACCATGAAGTTTGGTTGAAGAGGAGAGGTCTTGGCAACAGGGGGTAACGTCGACATGATGTCTCACTGATAGGGTGGACTCTTGCCGAAATGAAACGACGTCGGCGTAGTGGTTCGGGTTCGCTATGATGTATCGGCGAAGAAGGCTAGTCTCGCCGACATGGGATGATATCGGCGTAAGGTCTCGTCAATCCATTAGAGTCTCGACGAAAAGGGGTAAGCTCTCGGCAAAAAGGAGTGTCTTTGGTGATAGGTCTCGCCGACCAAGAAAAGTCTCCCCGACAGTTGTTCAAAAGGGTTGTCTTTGGGGAGAAAGATATATTCGCGTTGAAGTCTGGCCGAAGAGGCGAGGTCTTGGTGACAGGGGTTAACATCAGCATGATGTCTCACCGACAGGGTGGACTCTTGCCAAAATGAAACGACATTAGTGTAGTGGTTTGAGTTCACTATGATGTCTCGTCGAAGAGGGCTAGTCTCACTGACATGGGATGATATCGGCATAAGGTCATGCCGATCCATCGGAGTCTCAGTGAAAAGGGAGAAGCTCTCACCGAAAAGGAGTGTCTTTGGTGAAAGGTCTCGCTGACCAATCAAGGTCTTCCTAATAGAAATGAGTTCATCGCCAAAACAGGTTGGCTTCGCTATGAGGTCCTGCTGACCCAATAGGGTCTCGTCGACATGTTTTCTCCCTTTAGTGTAGTGGAATGCACTCGATGAAAGGTCTCGCTGACCTAGAGGTGTCTCGGTGAAAGCGAAGTAGTTTCGGTGTAAGGTCTGGGTGACTAAAGAGAATCTCGCCGAAACAGAATGAGCTCGGGGAGAATAAAAGAGCTCGACATGATGTCCTCCCGACATGACAAGGTCTTGCCGACTCGATAAATATTTCAGAAAAGGGTTCTGCCTTCAGCATGAGTACTAGCCGAAGGATAAGGTCTCGGCGAAAGAGGTGGCTTCGGGGGGAAGTCTCACCAACAAGGTGGACTCTTGCCAAAATGAAATGGTGTCAGTGAAAGATTGGAACTCGGTGAAAAGTCTCGGAGACCGCGTAATGTCTCCCGGACAAGAATAAGCTCTCCCTAAAAGAAGGTTTGAGCTCGCCAAGAGATATAGGCTTCGGCGCGAAGTCTTGCTAACAATGAGGAGTCTTGCCGATAGCGATGAATTTGCAAATAGAAAAGGGATATCGGTGTGACCGATGGGAACTCACTATGACTTCTGATCGATAATGACTATCTTGTCGATGGTTTTTGTGGTATCGATATGACTTATGCAGCTCGACATGAGGTCTCCCAACCGTTTTGTGCTACATCGATGACTACTATGAGGTATAATCGCACCGAGGAGACATGATTAGTGTCTCAGCGACATGAGATTCCATTCGAAGGACCTTTCACCACCCGGGAATCTTATGTGGCATGTCTTCAGCCAATTTGAGAGAATTAAAGATGAACCCTAGATGTTTGACTAGTTGACTACCTCTGTGAAGGAAATCAATAGAATGCAACCAGTGTGGATCTTCTCTGTGAATGAGCTGATGGAGCAGCTCGATGAACAATGGTATGGAGATCTAATGGCAAGTCTGAAGCTGCTTCTAGAAGATGGTCAACTTGCAGGAGAGTCTAGAGTAGGAACAAGGTTGAAGGAAAGAAAGAACCTTGAGTCTTAGGGATAGTTGGGATCACTACTCACAGAGTTGGATCCGCATTAATGATAATGGTTTAGAGCAATCAAGGCGGTTCTGCAAGGGAGTTTGAAGATGGACACGAAGGCATGAAGTTAATACTGTAGCTACAAAAGATCTGAGATCACCCTCAAAACAATCCTTCATCAACATGGATAGTGGGGATTCACATTGAATGGATAATAAACTTTATTCAAAAGATCTAAGGGCTGACCCTCCTGTAACCAAGTGAGATATTTTGTATACCCTAAAAATGGGGGCTAGTGCATTCTTTCTGGCACATTCTGTATATATGGCATTTTTGCCTCTTTTTAAAAGAGGTAGAAGTTTTAGAATAGAAGGAGTACAAGTTTTAGAGAAAAAAAACTTAAGAGTAGCAATAGAATAGGAGTTAGATTCAACAAAAGCCAGTAATGTATCTTTCTAGTTTTCTTAGTATAGATGAATCAATCTAAAGACATAGGTTTTCTATACACTGGTGATTGTCCCAGATTTGTAAATGTTGCTTATCTGTTACACTAACAATAGAAGCAACCAGATTTAAATCTACTTCATGTTGTGTTCCTGAATGGTATTCATATTCAGTTAATCATTCGATTTGAAAAGCTGTCAAGGAATGAAGTTTTGTTTTATATTCTGTTTAAATAGTGATTTGCAATCTACTGTTAGAATTAGCACTGTGAATAAATGAAACTATGTGTTAATCACAAGTTAATTTTGTTCAGTAGTTCAGTTAGCAATTCCTTGAAGGTAACAAGTCTAGTTAAATTGGATGAATTAACATTCTTTTCTGTTCCAAAGCTATGATCTATCTTTTATTGTTTCTTTAAAAACCCTAGTTAGAGTAGGTTTAAGTTTATGTTTGATCTCAGAACAATCTAGGAGCTCAACACCAGCAAGCCCCTTGAACATTACTGTTACATTGACCATTAAGCAACATTAGCATAGTTGAGAACCAACAACCAGGACCTTGGGAGCTAAGATATCCATGTGTTGTCTTTCTCTTTCAGGAGAAATAGAATAGCAATATTCTATTCACATGTTGTTGTGTCATTAAGACCCGTCAAAAGATCTGGCGCTTGAAGGAGGGCCTAGAAGAGAAAACTAGATAATACTAGGTTTTTGTCACTAGAGAAGCCCCATAGAGTTCTTCGATTAGCTGAAAATCCATCACCTTTGATAGAACTCAAGACCCCAGCAAGACAGAAGGTTCAAAAAATTGGGGCAACCATCATACCATGCTTGTTAGCTTCACTCACTCCACCAGGTTTTTCACCAATACCCCAGTGGATTCTTATCAATCCACCATCGAATCCATCTCAATTGTCATCATAGCTAGTTCAACCCATCCAATGGCTGGCTCAACCACCACTACCACCACCAGTGGCATTCTTTCAGAATAATCCCTCTCCACTGGGGACTATTCTTGGAGGTTTTCATGATATGCCTAAGAATCCTGAAAAATTATGTCCCAAATACATTCATGGTGAATCAAGGAGTGTTGAAGAGCACATACAAGCTTTTAAGGATGCTTGTACCAGAGCTCAGATATCTCACCACAATGTAGTTTGTAAGTTGTTCCCTTACTCCTTAAGGGATATGGCATACAATTGGTACCTTAATCTTCCTCAACATTCTATTTTGAGCTAGACAGACCTGGAGAATGCTTTCATCAATCAGTTCAGAATCTATGTGGATCCAGTCATTCTGTTCCACTAATTTGCTACTATTAGGAAGGAGCTAGGTGAACCTTTTCCCTTGTTTAATACCAAGTTTCAACGAATGTATAGGAGACCTTAAGACCCCTATCTGGTCACTGAGAATAGTGCCATTCAAGTATACTTTAGAGTTATAGATCCTTTGCTTGGTTTCTTCCTGCAAAGGACTTACCAGCCGATAGACATTGATTCTGTCTCTAAAGTTTATATTTAGCTATCACTGAAACAAAAAATTAGCTCTCAACAACGAAGTTTGGGAGGAGGTTTTCCTCCAATAGGGTATTAGATGCATAGCCCAACTCTTTTATTCAATACCATCCCAGGAATGTTTCCTTCCCATTATGGGCCTATGCCTGAGTTGCAAACTCAACCTCCTATGCCATTCTTCGCTAGTGGAACTCTTGTCTTCTTTCAACAATCACAGGTTCCTCAAAGTTCCCATGGTCATCATAACCAAATTGGAACACCAAATCCTTGTGGTCAACCACCTGTTGATAAGAGTGTTGAAAGTGAAAAGATAGTTCAACTCACAAACAAGGTAGAGACCTTAAAGAAAATGTTTTCTCGGGTCACAAATGACATGGCTCAGCTTAGACTGAACCCCTCTCACAACCAAAGGGGTTATCAAGGCCAAAACTCCCCTAACCAAGGGTATCAAAATCAAAATAGAGGATATAACCAGAGGCCAAGTAACAACCAAAAATGGAATACAAGGCCAAAAAATGGTGGAGTTTCTCACAATTATCAAGCTAATGAGGAGAGGTCACACACTGCAAATGTGGCTAACCTTAATTTTATGACTAACTGGTGTAGGCTGCATGATACTGCAACCCATTCTGAGGTAAACTTCCCTGAAATGGAGAAAGTGGTCAAGATGGCATAGGTAGATGCCCAAACCTTCCAAGGGAATTCAAACAAATAAGGTGGCTCAATGGATATAGCTATGACTTATGACCTCTTTGAATAAGAGTTCTCATTCCCAATGCAGAGTGAGAATGAACCAGAGGAAGATTCATACGATGCCCAAGCTTTTCAAGCAAATGGAGGACACTTCCTAATAAATTAGAATAAGGGTTCGTTCACTACATCATCATTGCCTAACGACATGGTGCCTCTGAATCAAAGTGTTGATAATAACCCTCCTCCACCAAAAGGGCCACCTGACTTCTATAACAAAGGAAATTCATCTGGTGTTTTCAAAGGTAATGCAAGCTATAACAAAAAATTTGATATTGTTGCTGAGATGCAGAGACAAAAAACATCTGTATCATATTTTGACATCCTAAAGTGGTGCCCTACTCAATGAGAGATAGTGCTGAAAGCTTTGGAGCAAGATGATAAATAAAAAGGGAAAAACAAGGTGGCACCTACTACAGACATGAACACGGCCTTATACAGAAGCAAGGTAGGTTCTCCACCATTTCTTTTAATTTTAAGAATTGTTGATGTGTTTTTTATGCACTTCTCAACATAGGCAGTGCATAGATGCACTACCTCTCTTGAAAAACAATCTTCCACAATTAGATTGTAGAACACTATCCCAAGGTCTCTAACGTCAGGTCTTAACAGTGCTTGGAATATCTCAGTTGTTTGATGTGAATTGCTAGAAACACAAAGGGGTCTTATGTAGGTAATACAAAGCACGGGAAGTTGAATCTTGAAATGGAGTTTTTAAGATAGGGAAGTTATTGTGCATTTTGTTGTAGGTTCAAACAGCATTCGTAAACTCCATGTTTATCATTGGATTTAGCTTTACAATGTGCAATGAACCTTAGCATAGGTTACTCATTAAATAAAATGAAAAGGGGCAGGGAAGAGAGGAGGTTCCTGGATCTGCAACTAATTGTGAACAGTGATGATGGAGTTCCTGCAATGGACAGCTTCTTGAAACAATATTCCACTTAACTAGAAATCTCATAGTATCGTAGAACTTGTGCTATCTTCTAAGGCCTGCAAATGTTTCAAATTTCATTCACCATATGCATGCATGAACAAAGATGAAAGTTTTGGAGCAGCTTTGAATTCAAGTCCAGACTAACTTTACACAACCATCTACCATCAGCAAACAACAAAAAGTATGGACTAAGAAGTCATCAACACAATAGGAATTTTCATGATCACAGGACAACATTCCTAAAATCTACCAAAGCAAGGAAACAGTTAACTAGAACAGCAATAAAACCTAAGTTAAACAACTAACAATGGAGGTTGAATCAAGCAACATGTGAGAAACTAAGAAAATATACCAAGTCAATGTCTTTTCTTTATGAATTTTTGTAGCATGCCTTTACAACAACTCAACTCTCTTTGCAAATCAGAGGAGAGATCTATTTATAGTGCCCAAAAGATCTAATGAATGGCCAAGATCAATTCTTATTGTGTGGCCAAGATTCATTACAAAATAGGGTTTCACCTACCCCCAATATCCAACAATTTAAAATACATCTTTGTCCTTTTCCCTATTTTGTCCTCTACTGACAACACTGTAGCACTTTTGTCTTTAGTTGATTGCCCTTTTCACTATAGCTACTCTTTAGGGAGTTCTTCATCTTTAGCGGGGCTGTCCTCCTACCCCTTAGAATTTGTGTATTCTATGAACTTGAGGATGACTGCTTGGAGCTTGTCTATTTCAACAATTTCATATTGCAGAACCTGGTAGCTCCATTCTTTCGAGTTATCTTCTAGCCTTTTCCAATCCTCATCATACTTTGCGCCCTAGTCTCTGAACAGCTCTGATTGATCGAAGGCACAGGCAGAAAAACTTAGGAATTCCACTATGATTTCACCAGCCATACTGTCCATCTTTTTCTGGAAGTAGGGCTTTATCTTTTCTGGATCCATTTGCAATGTGGGCATGTTGTAGTCCGTCATCAGCTTGAGATAATGAGTGCACTCTGTGCTGATTTCCTTGATCCATTTGATGTTTAGATCCACTTGCTCATGATTTGTTCTAGTCTTTCCCTCCGTTTGTCAAAGTCCGTCGCCATACATCCATTAGCCAGTGATCGTCTTTCTCAAATGCAAGCTCCTTTTCCCACATGGCCTCTGGCATATGAAGGATAGCCTCAATCCTTAGAAAGGTGGAGTTGTAGTTCATAGGGAAGTCGGTGCAGAGCTTCCTCATGCCCTCTAGAGACTGCAATAGATCTAAGAACTTGTTGGCTGTTCGCACAGCCTGGCCAATTCCCATGTTTCTGACATATGAGACTTGTCGGAACTAGTCCTCTGTGGTCTTTTCCAAGTTCTTCCTTCTTTCCATCTTATCGATCTACTCATTGGATAGCAGCTGGGGTGCGGCTGTGGATGTGGTAGGCAGGTCGTCCACTAAAGACCATTGTTGTATGTAATCTGTTAAGGCCGTGACCTGTTCCTTGAGCTCATCCTTCGAGATCTTATCCTGCTTTATCAAATGCACCATTGTAGCCACTAACTCCTCAAGGTGACCGACTTTTTGCTCTCTGGTGGCAGTCTCCAAGTCAATGGTTGAGATGTTGTAACTTACCCTAGCTTGGCCAATCATAGGCATTGCTATTCACGCTACTCGAGACCCAGACGCATCCATCATCACCCTAGATCAGACTTTGGGTTTCTTCTCCTTCTTTGTTGTGATTTGAGGTCAAGCCAAGATGGCCTCTAATCTCACCCTTGGGTCCTTTAATACAGGGGTTTTTCTTTCGAGCTGCCTCTCTAACCATTCAGGAACAATAGATTTCCCTTTAGGTGAATCATGGCCACCCTCACCCTTCTTAGTCAAGGCCAAGGTTTCTACTCTCTTTTCTTCTGGGGACTTTTCCTTCTCCTTGGCAGCATCTCTCTCTTCCTCATCGGAATCTTGGGTGAACATGAGGTGTTTTATAGGAAGCACGGTGGATAGTTGCTATTTGGGACTTTCTTGCTATGCCATCTCTTCTTTCTCTTCCTCAGCATGTTCAATCTCGTGCACATGTTCTACTAATTGCCTGACTTTGAGGCCCTCAATAGTTTGGGTCCCACCCTCAGTTTTGTCTTCTTGCTGCTATTCTTCTTCTTCAAGGGGCAGCCTTTCTTCCTCTGATTTGGTGTCCTTTGGCTGCCAGGCCAATTCCTCTTCAAGATCATCATCAAAGGCCTACAAGATTACCCGACCACCAGTGCTACCTTCCTCGTCCCCGCTCTCCGAGGAACCAGTTCCGTCCTCCTCATAGACCACCTTGTCAATTACTCGGTGCTCATATTCTAGGTGCTTGTGGTATTCATCAGCCTCCTCCTCATAGGCTCCTGAGGCTTCTTGTTCTCGTTCCTCCCACTCCTTAGAGATTAGCATGGTGGTTGATGAACCCAAAATGTGCTCATAGTTTAGATATTATGATGAACTTTTAATGCCTTTACTTTTGTTACTCATGGTTGTTTAAAACTCTTTTGAAACCTTTTTATGGGGATATCCTATAGCAAAACATTTTCATATTCCTACAGCTTATTGTGTTGACTTGACTACATTTATTACCCCGTTGACTCCCTAAATGACTGGTATATCGCATACAGTTTTTGAATGATGAAATAGATTTAAATGTGTGATTAATAAACGAATATTGTGTATGTGCCATGTGCCTTTTCTTTCACGTCTGTTACCCTATGTGTCGCAGGTTGTTGAAGAAGTATGATCGAGTCAAGTGCAGCCGATCTCGGCCTTGCAGTAAAGTCTATTTCTTGCACGACTTCCAGGAAGCTCTGGCGAAGACTCTTTGACTGAAACTGTTGGGAAAGATTTTTAATGACAGTCAATCTAGAAAGAGTGGAGCAGTAGATTCTCTCCAGATCAGGTTGAACACATAAATTCATTTATGAAGTTTGTTCCTTGATTCAGGTATACACTTTACTTCCACGTCTTTCTTTGATAGGGTTAGTTAGTTAGTTGCTCTCTTGATTTTAAATAATGTACTCCTCCTACATGAGGGAAAAAAAGACAGATGATAGTTAGAGTAAGATAGAAGCATAGTGGTAGAAAGTTAACAAATACCATGTAAGAGTCAGTATGATAATGAAAAGCAGAATCTGTTTGACAAGAGACAGAGTTTGTTATTAGTTTCTATATCAACAAAACAATGTATACCATTCTATTTTCATGAATAAAGTTTGATGAAGTTCTGAGTTCAGCACCTGCGTAATCAGTAGATGCTTGCTTAGGGGGCCCACTTAGTAAGTATATGTAGCTAGTTAGTAGTTTTTCTTTTCTGTTGATCATCAATTAGCTTTCATCTTTGAAGTTTTCATACAAACTCAGTCTTGTATTGCTCCTGCAGCATAGGGAGTCCATCCCTGTGCCTGTTCTTGCAGCATAAGGCCAGTTCACAGTTTGTGTTTCAGTCGTAGCTATTATGGTTTCTGTTTTAATCAAATCATAGTTGAGCTAAAAGAACTTTGCATTACCTTCCTGTAGCGTAGATAGAATTCCTTTCAAGTATTTATTTTTGTTAAGTTTTGACCGAAACTAGTTCTTAGTGCATATATTGTGCTGTGCCATTTAAAGTATGCATCTCCTGGTTTGACAAGTAAATGAACGTCCATAGAGAGATATTAGTCATCTGTTGGAATGTCCAATTCCCATGAAAGGTTTTACTATGATTTTCATATTCTTTTGTGGGTGCGACCATTTTTGGTGCCATTTCCAGGGATGGCGTCAAGCTAAGGATTTTCTAGAAGTCATTTTTAATATTAGTTTAGTTTGTTAGTGAAAATTTTTAATCTTTCAAACCACCATTCATCGTATTGCATGCATAGAAGAAGAAGAGACAAACTGGGAAGGTTCCTCCTTGAAAACCTGTTTGTTGAACTACCATTTAACCCAGCTGATGAAGAACCCAAGGAAAATCCATTTGCTCTGCTATTCCAACATGCAAATATGGCAAATAATCCACCTAATAATCCACCTCCTGCTTTTGAGTTTCCTATTGTTCCCCAACGAGATACTGACAATCTTAAAAATATTCCTTCTTCATTGCTTCCCAAGTTTTATGGCCTAGTTACGGAGGACCCAGAAACTTTTCTATTTGAGTTTGATGTCCTCTGTCGCAATTATGACTACAACTCAGACGCTCATAAACTGAAGTTATTTCGTTCCACTTTGAAGGAGGGAGCTCTCAGATGGTTCATGAGTCTAGGAAGAGGTGTTGTTGATAGTTGGGCAGCCATGCAAATGAAATTCCTTGAGAAGTATAAGGAATATTGTAAGAGTGTCAGTAAAGGTGATGATATATTCTGAATTCAGTAGAAGGAGGATGAAAGTCTAGAAGATTATATTTCAAGGTTCTTGTTTTCACTAAAAAGGAACTCAAACCATACTCTCAATGAAGACTCTCAGAAATTACTCTTTCTAAGGGGAATCAGTGATGCCTATATAGACGCCCTGGACCTGATGGGAGGAGGTGATATAACCCAACTGCCTTGAGATGATATAAAGAAAATATGTCTTAACTACTCTCGAGCAATAGTTAAGAAAGGTCGAGGTCATCATGCTACAGTGGGGAAGTCTTCTTCTGGTGGAGTTTCTCAGATGGAGATAACAAATTTGCTGTCTGACTTCAAGCAGGACATCATTAATAATATGGCTACACAATTGGACACTATGCAAACTCGGAAGAAATATGAGGAAGCTGAGGCAGTTTTGGCTGAGTTTTGTCCATACTGCAGACAGAAGAAGCATGACTGCAAATGCAATATGGTGGCTAATTTGGAAGTTAAGCAACTACCTACTGACTTCAAGCCAGTAGAAAGTGATGATGATCAAGTGTTCTTTGTTGCACAAAGGAGACCATGGGCCCAAAGACAAGGTATGCCTCAAGATCCTTTAAGTTTTGGTAATCCTTATTTTGGCTATAATAACCAATGGCAACCTGCATATGGACCACCACCACCCTGGAATCCACCTCAACCAAGTTGGCCTAATTATTAAACCCCGCAATGGAAATCTCCTCAAGGAGGTTGGCAGCAGCCACAAAGACAATGGACCCCAACTCCAAGTAATTGGCAACAGAATCCTCAATGGAGAGGTGCTTAGCAATGGAAAAACCAATCCCCTAGGTTCCTGCAGCTTCCACAGCCACAACCATAGGCCCTCATGCCACCTCCTACAACAACTGCCACAAATCTTGGCCCTCCAAAGCAAACGCCTATGCCTGCCCAGCCATTGCCAAATCCCAATAATAAGCAACAGTAGCAGCCATAGCAGCCTATGTATCTTGCTGAAGCCAAGCAATATCAAGCTTATGCCTTAAACGTTAATGATATCCATTTGAGGTCTGGAACCACTCTACCTGCTCCAAAACTGCCTCTGATTATTGAAATACTAGATTCTCCCCTTGAATAATCCACTGCACCTGCTGTTCCTACTGAGCATATGCCTATACCTGATACGGTTTCTAAGGAGCCTGTTTTGCATAGCCAAGACAAACCACATTTTTCTCAGAGGTTGCAAAGTACTGCATTTAAATCTATGGAAGAACCCACTTTTGACATTCTGGATTAGCTCAAAAATGTACAAATTCAAATCCCCTTATTTCAGGCTATTAAAGATGTTCCCATTTTTGGAAAAGCTATTAAAGAGGCCTGTTTGAAGAAGCCTGGATGGAAGAAAAAGGATCCCCAAAAAATTCATGTCTTAGGGAAATCGGCTGATATAATGTTGGGAAATGTAGTCATCCCAAAGTATATTGACCCTAGAAGTCATGTAGTGCAGATACATATAAATGGAAAAATTGTAAAAAATGTTTTGATTGACTTAGGTGCTGCCATTAATGTCATGACAAAGCATACTATGGACTCCTTGAACATTTCAAACATTAGGTCTACACCTACAGTTCTGCAACTTGCAAATAGCTCCATAGTTAAACCTGATGGAATGGTGGAAGATGTAATTGTCACTCTTGAATGTTGGGAGTATCCAGTTGATTTCACAATATTATCAGTTAAGGCAACTTTATGAGGGTGTCAAGTTATCCTTGGTAGACCATGGTTAGCAACTGTTGATGCTTTTATAGGATGTTGTTATGGAGATATGACCATTTCTGATGGACAGTCCACAAAAAATTGGCTTTGTATCCACCTACTAGACCTCAACCAGATTTGTCCCAACTTGTTTGGCTAGATATGCGGGAAGAAACTGAAGAAGCCAATTCATTGGCTCAATTAATGATGCTTCAAAATGATCCATTCTCACAAATTCAGAATGAGGATGCTTTTCTTTGTCATATTCTATAGTTTAACTCTAATAGGGATAGTTCATCTGATCCAAATGGCAGCCATCTACAATGTTTCCTGCAGCAACCAAATTTTGAGAGTTCACTGCCTAAACTTTCAACAATTTTTTATAATTTTCTTCCACAAGAGGTACAAACATCACATGTAGATTCTATGAGTAATCTCACTAAGTAGATAGAATTGTCTCCAGGTCACTGTTTGAATATCAATAGCAAGCTGTCACAGTCTCAACAGGCTGACTTATTAAAAATGCTACAAGATCAACATAAATCTTTTGCATGGGAATATGGGGACATGCAAGGAATAGATCCTCAAATTTTTACTCACAGGATATATATCAAAGAAGATTGTTTACCAGTTAGGCAGCCTCAAAGAAGAGTAAATCCAACACTTAGAGAAATAGTTAAAAATGAACTTCAAAAGTTGCTTGATGCTGGTTTTATTTATCCAATCTCTGATAGTCAATGGGTTTCTCCATTAGTTATTGTCCCCAAGAAAGGTGGAAAATGGAGAGTGTGTAGATTACAGAGAGTTGAGCAATGCCACTAAAAAAGATCACTTTCCTCTACCTTTTGTAGACCAAGTACTAGACTCACTGTCTGGCAAAAGATATTTTTCCTTTTTAGATGGTTACAGTGGGTACAATCAAATAAAAATTGCCCCTGAAGATCAAGATAAGACCACTTTTACCTGTCCATGGAGAAAATTTGCTTACTCAGTCTTGCCTTTTGGTCTATGCAATGTGCCAACAACATTTTAGAGAGCAGTAATTAGTATCTTTGCTGATATATCTCATGACTGTATGGAGATTTATATGGATGATTTCACTACCTATGGAGTCACATTTGAAGAAGCACTGGTGAATTTAGAAAAAGTATTAAAAAGGTGCAGAGAGAAAAATTTGTCCCTAAACAGTGAAAAATGTTTTCTAATGATGGAAGAAGGTATTGTTCTAGGCCATCATATTTCAATAAATGGAATTCAGGTCAACCCTGCTAAAATTGAAGTTATTCTGAATTTACAAACTCCTACAAAACAAAAGGATGTCAGAAGTTTCCTTGGCCATGCAGAGTATTATAGAAGGTTTATAAAAGATTTTAGTAAAATTGTCAGCCCACTTTATGCCTTGTTAACTAAGGATTCTCAATTCGAGTGGACAGAGGTGTGTGAAAAATCCTTCATGCAACTAAAGGACTTGCTTACTAAAGCCCCTGTTCTTCAAGGTCCAAAATGGAATTTTTCTTTTCATATACATGCTAATGCCTCTGTTTTTGGTATAGAAGTAGTCTCAAGTCAAAAAGAAAATTCAATTGAGCATGCTATCTACTTTATCAGCAAGAACCTTCAAGGTCCTGAGCTCAACTATACTATTACAAAAAAGGAATTGCTCGCAATAGTGTATGTTTTGAATAAATTTAGGCATTATGTCACAGGTTATCAGATATTCGTCCATACTGACCATGCAGCAATCAAGTATCTGATGAACAAACCTACCATTTCTAGTAGATTAGCAAGATGGCTCATTTTGTTACAAGAATTTGACATTACAATCATTGATAAACCAGGAAGAGCTAATGTTGTAGCTAACTTTTTATCAAGACTTCAATTAGCTACACCTATTAAATACGAAGTTATTGATAATAGGTTCCCAGATGAACACTTGTTTTCTATTGCTGCACATACACCATGGTATGTAGACATTGCAAATTATCTAGTAGCAAGCATAATACCAGCCCACTTTTCTCCAAAAGAAAAGAAATTGTTAATAGAGAAAAAATTTAACTTTTCATAGATTGTAAATTGTCTGTTTTATACTGGACCTAATCAAGTAATGTGAAGATGTGTAAGAGAAGATGAGACTTATGCTATCTTGCATGCTTTCCATGATGAACCATGTGGGAGACATTTTGCAGCAAAGAGAACATCAATGAAGATTCTTACAACAGGGTACTACTAGCCAACATTACACAAGGATGCTGTGGCCTATACAAGGAAATGTGACTGATGTCAGTATATGAGAAGACCAACCAAGTCAGATGAAATGCCACTATACCCATAGGTAATAGTCACCCATTTTGATAAATGGGGAATGGATTTTGTGGGACCAATTGATCCACCATCAAATGGAAAGTCATACATTCTAGTTTGCATGGACTATGTAACAAAGTGGGTTGAGGTAAAAGCTATGACTCATGCTCAAAATAACAAGGTTGCTGAATTTCTGTATGAACAAATTTTCACTAGATTTGGAGTTCCCAGAGAGCTTGTAACTGATCAGGGAGCTTAGTTCACATCAAATCTGATCATTGCACTAATGAATGACTATAAAATTAAACATAGGAAGTCCAGCCCTTGTCACCCTCAAGCCAATGGTCAGGCAGAGGTAACAAACAGGGAAATTGAGGCGATCCTAACAAAGACAATGCAACTCCATAGAAAAGATTGGAGCAATAGACTTCCTAAAGCAGTTTGGGCCTATAGAACTACGTGGAAGACAATAATTGGGTTTACACCTTTTGAGCTGCTTTATGGAAAAATAGCCATGTTGCCCATAGAATTTGAGCACAAAACCTTGAGGACAGCTCTTGAACTCAATATGAAAATATCTGAAGCACAGAAGGACCGTCTCCTTTAGCTAAATGCTTTGGACGAAATGAGAAAAGTCATTCTACAGCATATAGAAGCAGTCCAACAGCAACGGAAGAAATGGCATGATCAACACATAAAAACCAAGCAATTTTCTACTGGTGATTGGGCTCTGTTATATGATTCCAGATATCAAGAAAACCAAGGTAAGCTCACAACACGCTGGCTTGGTCCCTATCAAGTTGAGAATGTGTTCGACAACGGAGCTATACAGCTAGCGACAATTGATCCAGTCCATTTCAAATTACTAGTTAATGGACACCGACTCCAGTTGTACCATAAATCAGTCTCAAAAGAATAATTCTTGCAGCAGTTTGTTCAAGATCCTCCTGCTACTCTTCCTGCAGCCGAAGGCTTTAGCCTTTCTCCTGTAGCTTCACCGTAATTTTGAAAAGCATGCTCATAATAAAAGTTTTTTTTTTAAAGAAAACCCCTTTTTCTCCATTCTCATTTATTGCCCCATCTCACTTCTTTATCTTCCATCCATCCATCCCATCCATCCATTCCATCCATTCATCTCGTCTACCCACGTCACCCATCCACTTCATCTATCCGCATCACCCTTAATTATGATATCACTCCCAACTGTCAGCTCATGCAGATGTCGTCATCTTTCTTCACACATACATGCAATTATGAAAGGTATGCCATATCTTTTGTTATCACATATTTGATTTATTTTATTCTATTCATTTACTGCTATGACGGTACCAGTCATTATTACCCGATCTTCACCTATTCTTTAGTACATGTGAGGACACATGTCATACTCTAAGTAGGGGGCGGGGTAATCCACCTTTTAAAACCTGTCTTGATGACTTGGCTATCGCTGCTATGCAATTCTCGAAGGAAGCACAGTCTTCTCCACTGCAGCAACAAGAATTCATCTTGCAGCAAGAGCAGGAACAGACTGAACAATTGAAGGTGCTTAGTGAAGCTATATTTCACCCTACAACTTGTAAAACCATTGTTGTTTATAAGAAGATGTTTTTGATTGAGTTTCTGGAATATGTTAAAGCTAATTGGGAAACAGTTACATTGCAAACCCTGACTTTCCGGCACCTAGCCCAGATTGACATGCAACAAAGTCTATGGGAGGTAGAAAGGAAGAAACTGAAAAAGGAAATTGAAAGTCAGAAATAGAAATTTTTTGAGTTAAAAGCAAAAATGGATGAAATGTTAAAAGTAACTGGTCAGATTATGGAATGTAGACCACCACCCAGAGTTTATGCTTTGTGCCTTAAGGAACAGTTCTTATGGTTCCAACTAATGAGAATTTCCAGAAATCAAGATCCTATATTTCACACTGCTAAAGAATTTTACGATGCATACCAGGCAGCCCCTAATTGGTTAAGAAATTCTCTGTGTGAATTTTATTTACATGGCTTTTTAATTCCATTTGAAATAGAATGGAATCCTCTTCTGTATATTGGTGATATCCATTTGAGATCATTTATGTCATGGGCAGCAAATGAAGTAAATTATGGCAGGCAATGGGAAACATATGAGGAACCCGAAAGGAATGAGCCTGTTCCATTACGCTCTCAAAGTTCAAACCCCCATGCAATGTTGAAAACCTGGTTTACTTTGACATATGACATTAATAATACTATAGCTAGAGAGAAAATATTTGATCTTAGGAAACAGGTATATGATGAATTTCAGGCACAATCATATTCATTGTGGAGACTATCATACACCAAAAGTGAGAAAAGGTGGGAAAGATTAAATGTTGGGCTAAAAAGGTCCAAACCTCACAGTCCCCTAAATTTCACAGCAGCTCTTAAACGATCAAGCAAATATATACAGTTGGGACTTCAAAAGAGATTTGAACTATGGTTGCCATTGACATTCAGACCTCTTGTGCTAATGTGGCCCCTCTATCCTCACTAGGCTACAAATTTTAATGATGATTTAGAAGACCGTAGGTATGAAAGGTGTCAGGATTTCAGAGGATTTTATTACAGGTTTGGAACTCCATTTCAGAGTCATGCAGCAACCACTGATTTCAGAGAAACCACTGGGAAAGTTAATGCTGGAGGACCAGCATTAGTCTAATTAGGGTTCAGTGATGAGCCCAAAATGTGCTCATAGTTTAGATATTATGATAAACTTTTAATGCCTTTACTTTTGTTATTCATGGTTGTTTAAAACACTTTTGAAACCTTTTATGGGGATATCCTGTAGAAAAACATTTTCATATTCCTGCAACTTATTGTGTTGACTTGACTACATTTATTACCCCGTTGACTCCCTAAATGACTGGTATATCACATACAGTTTTTGAATGATGAAATAGATTTAAATGTGTGATTAATGAACGGATATTGTGTATGTCCCATGCACCTTTTCTTTTGCATCTGTTACCTTGTGTTTCACAGGTTGTTGAAGAAGTATGATCGAGTCAAGCACAGTCGATCTTGGCCTTGCAGTAAAGTATATTTCCTACATGACTTCGAGGAAGCTCTGGCGAAGACTCTTTGACCAAAACCATTGGGAAAGATTTTTAATGACAGTCAATCTAGAAAGAGTGGAGCACTAGATTCTCTATGGATCGGGTTGAATGCATAAATTCATTCATGAAGTTTGTTCCTTGATTCTGGGATACACTTTACTTCCACGTCTTTCTTTGATAGGGTTAGTTAGTTAGTTGCTCTCTTGATTTTAAATAAAGTACTCCTCCTGCGTGAGGGAAAAAAAGAGAGATGATAGTTAGAGTAAGATAGAAGCATAGTGATAGAAAGTTAATAGATACCATGTAAGAGTAAGTATGATAATGAAAAGTAGAATCTATTTGACAAGAGATAGAGTTTGTTGTTAGTTTCTATATCAAAAAAATAATGTATACCATTCTGTTTTCATGAATAAAGTTTGATGAAGTTCTGAGTTCAACACCTGCGTAATCAGTATATGCTTGCTAAGGGGGCCCACTTAGTAAGTATTTGTAGCTAGTTAGTAGTTTTTCTTTTATGTTGATCATCAGTTAGCTTTCATCTTTGAAGTTTTCATAAAAACTCAGTCTTGTATTGCTCCTGCAGCATAGGGAGTCCATCCCTATGCCTGTTCCTGCAGCATAAGGCCAATTCATAGTTTGCGTTTCATTCATAGCTATTATGGTTTTTGTTTTAATCAAATCATAGTTGAGCTAAAAGAACTTTGCATTACCTTCCTATAGCGTAGATAGAATTCCTTTCAAGTATTTATTTTTATTAAGTTTTGACCGAAACTAGTTCTTAGTGCATATATTGTGCTGCGCCATTTAAAGTATACGTCCCCTGGTTTGACAAGTAAATGAACATCCATAGAGAGATATTATTCACCTATTGGAATGTCCAATTCCCAGGAAAGGTTTTACTGTTATTTTCATATCTTTTTGTGGGTGCGACCAGTGGCCCTATCGGCGGTTGTGAAGGCTGAGCGGTAGTAAGGGCTTGTGGAAGGGCTACTTGAAGAGTGAGATCCATTAGGATCTGGGTTAGCTTAGTGGGAAGATTCTACATATGTCTCGAGAGAGCCTCAAGCATGGTGGAAATGGGAATAGGTGTTGTCACAGTTGCCAGAGGGAGTGATGTGGTTGGTGACATGGTAGCAGAGGAAGGGGGCATGGTCATGGTAGAAGAGGAGTCCATAATTATTACAGACTCAGCCAGAGGCGAAGTGGCGAGATGGATAGAAATGTCCACTGCCGGCGGGGATGTGGCAATCATAGCTAGAGAGGTAGGTGGCATAGTGGTAGGGGTAGGGAGAGCCAAGAGAGGTTCCAATTAATCTGTACCCTTCACCTCCTCTTCCTGGGCTGAGGGTTGGTCCGTGGTGCTCACCGCTTGTTTGAGCCTTTTGGAGGGTGAGCCTCCTGTTTCTTTCCTCACATAGACCTTGGGGTTCAGAGACTATTATGTTTCTGTCCCCTTTCTCTTCTTGGATCTTGTGATCGGAGGAGACTTGGAGGTCCCGCCAGTAGAAGTGGTGGTAGTGGCATCATCTGTGACACTTGGCTCACTTTTGAGCCCTTCGTAAGTCAAAATTACTCACCGCTTTAATTAAACTACTTGCCCATCGAGCCACTCTTTAGTACAAGTGAAGCTTGGCTTGGTTATAGTGTCGAGGTAATTGACCTCTTGCTCATCCCAGTCAATTGATGGTATCGACAAATTGGTGACCGTCGGGTACCTGGGGTGCATTATGGTGCTCTCATCTTCCTCAACTTGGTCCGGTATGGGAAAAGGTTGCACGTTCCTTACAAATTGCACAGTCATTCGCATATAGTGCCTTACCCATACCTCTTTATCATCCTGGCAATCCCCCTAGAAGTCTTCAATGTGATGCAGATGAGTGAACCCTGGTCCCAATGCCCTCCTAAGGTGGCCATGCGGGTCTATCTGCGAGCGAGCAGTGTGTAGGTAGAAATGGTAATCTTTTAGCTCTTTCTCAGAGTTACCAGCACACTGGGACATTTGCAGTCTATACATGCCCTGGCCCAGAGTCATAGGATAAAAAACTCCTACTATGTGCTTGCTGCTGAAGATTTCCTATATGTGTTGGAGTTGCCGGGAAAGCTCCAGAAGGATGATTCGATCGTTGGGGTATCGAGGAAATGTGTTTGGCCTTTCAGTGAAGCCCTGGGCATGGATCTATGTAAACTTCAGATAATGAATGAAGAGGAAGGCATATTGCTTCAAAAGTGCCCTGGCACTATGGGAAACCCTCCTCTCGAAGTCTTCAACAATCATTCTGATAATATAGCCAATGAAGGTGTCGTTTACTCTGCAGTATTCCCTTTTGAAGTTCTGGTACTAGAGCTGTGGGTACCTATCATAGGCCTTGAGTCTTCACCCCTGCTCCTGATTGGATGCCACAAACAACCCATTGTACTATCTCTGATCTGCCAAGGAATAGACAAGGTAGGAAGTCATATAAAATTTGGAGCTCTTCTTCACATTGACGAATTGCTCATAGAAGCAGTTGCTTATTATACCTCCCTAATAGAATAAAGTCTTTGTGGTGACATCCACATTCCCTCAAAGAATTTGCTCAATGAAGTACACCATCCATTCCTGAAAGTAGGCGACCGCAGGAAGACCCATAACTCTGCTTAACATGGTGACCAAGTCATGGTAATCTTCATGGAAGTCACTGGGGAAGAGTTCTTGAGGAACCTTTGCAGCGCTGCCCTACTTTTCTTTGAGCCAATGTTGATTTATTACCTTTTTACAGCCCGTCGGATTATCATCCCATGTTGCTTGGCATTCTTCTATGTTGGGTTCTTCCATTTCTTGAAATGTGGGAATGTGGAAGGTTTTTGTGATCCCTTTAGGTGACATATCAGCGAGAATGTTTCCCTCTCTATCAACGATTGTCCTTGTGTTGGCCTTATATGCCTCCTGACACGCCATGACCAACTCAGGGGCCACGAGGGATGGAGGGAACCCAACAGCTTTTGCAATTCCGCTTTTCCTTATCAGCGTTGCATTTTTGGTCGTTGGATTGACCCTGACCCTTTGTGTGAATTCATCTATATTGACGTGGCCTATGTTGGTATCAGTAATCTCCTTCCAATCCGTGGTGACTTTTGAGTGTAGAGGCTCACCCTGGAATTAGTATTTCATTTGGTCCTTGTCCTCTTTCCCTCGAGGAATCTTGCGTGACCTTTTCCCTTTGTCCTTCTTGACGGTTGCCACTGAAGGTCCCGCGCCTGATTCCATATATCCTACAAGCAAAGCTGTAGTCAGCATAATAGATCACAAAAGCATTAATGTTATTTGAATTCCTAAAGATAACATCCATTTTAAACAATCCATCTATTAATCACAACATAATCTTTTATCTCCTGATGTCATTGATCTTTTGATTAAAGGCATTTGAACAGTTTGGGCCTGGAGGGCCGGACTTCCTCGGCACGATTGTTGTTTGGAATGAAAAATAGGGCAGAGGGCTTCCAGAGGTTCTCTTCAGTCAAATTTTAGTACTTTGAGAGGCTCGTAATGAAGAAGACCAAAATTAAGCATGTGGATCAAAGTTATATTTCAGATTTGGGCTCATTTGGATCAGTTTGGGTGAATTTAGAAGTCCCGGGCCAGAGAGCCGTCTAGAGATGGCAGTTTGGAACAATAGACTAAAAATGAAATTCCGGAGATAGAACTCTGGGGTTCGGGGTCCGGTAGCCTGCAGGGCGACTAACAGTTTGTAACATCACTTTTTAGCATTCAGGTCTGTGGTACTGGGAAGGTTCTCATCTTTCACTGTTTGGGACAGCAAACATCAGACGGAAGTCCAGAGGGGGCAGCCCGGCAGTCAGGGCCCAGTGGGGTAAGGCTTCGACAAGATCCACAAGTCTTACCGACAGCCGGGAGCAAGACCGGACCTGGCACAGGCGTCCTCCACTTTGATTTCATTTTCTTAGTTCAGTGACGAACGGGAAGGCATAGTCCAACGGGTGGAAGGATGGGTGAGGATTTCCCCTCGAGACGGTAGATGATGACAGGGCTCTCGGGCGGTGGAGCCCGGCGAGAATGAGGGCAATTTTTGTTCAAGTGACATCCCAGTGGTGAACGGTAGTCTAGAGCTTCGAGGTCAGAAGGACGTCAGGGAAGAGGTCAGTGAAAGGTTATGCCAAAAGGCGAAGTCACGCCAACAGCCGGGAACAAGACTGGACTCGACAGAGGGGCCCACCGTTCAACTTTTTTTCAGCCCCACAGCAAACAGAAGGGCGGAGCTCAGAGCTCGGAGGGGAGGGTGAGAATTTCCCCTCATGACAGTGGATAAGGAAGTACAGAGACCTGGCATCCAGAGCTCAGAGCAGATAAGGGTGTTCTAAGTTTAGTTGGGACACCAATCGGAGAATGAAGGCCCGGGGCCCGGATGGCGGGGCTTTGCCAGAAACTCGAAGGCAGACACGACGGAAACCGAGAGGAACTCTAGAGGGCGGAACCTGCGAACTCGAAGGGCACCTGATCAACTTTGAAATTCCTATAGCGAGGAGAAGGGTGGACCCCGGAGCTCGGAGGGGGGGGAAGAGTTCACTGTTTCGACACGGTGACATCCAGGGTGACTTCTGAATGAGGAAGTCTGACAGCCCGGGCCCGAAAGGTGAAATTGTTGTCGAAAGGAATGTTTATAGTTTTGGTATGGGCGGCCAAGACAGGTCCCGAGGCCGAAGGGGATGATTTCCCTTCGTGAAGAATAGCCGTGGTGAGGTGGAGCTCTGGATTGGTGATGAGGGCACCCTCGAATGTTTCTTAAGTTTTCAAATCATGGGTTTTGTGCGTGATGCCGTATTTTATCATTTTCATGCCTTCTTAATGATTGTTATTCATTTAAATCCTTAGAAATCATGAAAACAATGCTCGGGAGGGCAAACAGAGGACTTACCTCACACACTCGATGCGAGGAGATGTGGGATCAACTTACGATCGATGAAGTGATAGTGAGAGAGATGAGCGTGAAGGTCTCAAAGATGGTGGGCTCCTCTAGCAAGTTCTCTGATTGCTCCGCAACTCTATCAAGTGATAATGTCAGGCTCGAGCAGGTCTTTTATACCCCTAATCGCCATTAATGACCCTATTAAATGTAGGTACGGTGAGAGAAAAGTTGGTGAATTTGAAAGTCAGCAACGGCGGCAGGAGCCCCAGGGTTCGACGACCGGGTGGGTGCAGGACTGTGGTTGCTTGAAGATTTTGACTTAGTTAGGTTGGCAGCGGCGGAGAGAGAGTCGAGGCCTGGAGGGCAGAGTTTCGCCAAAGAACCACCATTAGAGATGGCAGAACCATCACGAAATTCTAGACTCAGAATTCTGGAAGATCAGGCTCAGAACACTCGACGGTAGAGGATTTCCCACAAACTCCTCAGACTGTAAACATGGCAGTGGGACCCAGAAGGCGGGATGCTACCAGAGGCTTGTCGTGAGGAATGACAAGACACTCCCGGAACCCTAGGAGCAGAACTTTGGGGTCTGGGGGCTGGAAGGTTAAACAGCTATCGATATTTAAAATGGATTGCAGACAGAGAATGGGAGTTCGGACCCCGGGGTCCGGGAAGGTGTGAACTAAGCACCGTTGGGAATGGCAGGCACAACGGGGAAACTCGGCAAAGGAATCCCAAACAGATGGAGCCGACAGGGCCCGAGGCCGTCGGTAGGGTCAAACTGCCAGGGGGACTCCATGAGGCACCAAAACATGACAAAATTAAGAGGGGACGACACGGTCAACTTATGGTGGGACTTTAAAGCAATGTTGACCATCTGGGACACCAAAAAAGGGGGGCATGTAGAACGAGGCAGCAACAAAACAACCCAACACGACAAAAGAAAAAGAGGGTCCCCATTTTGAATGGGGCATGTGTGTTAAGGGCACAACAAATGGAAACTCCACTAGAGAATGCTCCCGAGCATTCTAGGGATAAATATTCATTCAGGACCCATAATCTCTAGTTTCGCAGACCAGGAGTGGCTTCGATAAATGAATCTGGAAGAACGAGATCCTTAATTGGGTCAGGCTACAGGACATCTCAGAAGTGTGTGTAGTGAGTTCATTCCTTTCCTCAGGATAGTGACCAGGGTTACCAATTCAACTGGCTGAGCTACGTAAATTGTCTGACACCAAAAGTAACCTGGACATTGCTCCACTGCTAGTCAGGCGTCCATAGCCCCGACAGAGTTGTCGCTGCAATCCCATGGATATTACTCTACTGTCGGCTGAGTGTCCATAGCCCTGGTAGAGTTACCCAAACACCCATACGGTTGCTTATTTCTTAGAATTCCTTTGCTCTTTTGCTTTGATATTCCTTCAATGTTCACTTCTCGTTTATCATTCAGTTTGACCAGGTAAGCACTAAAACCTACGATGGGTTTGAGATTACAGTGGTCACTGGAGTAGACTTAAGATTTTTTCACTCACTAGAGTTTCATAACAACCATGGCACAGTCCTTTAGAAATGATTAAATTATATGTTTTGTGCGAGATCCGAGATGTGTGTAAGAAGAACCAATCCAGGGTCAAGTTCTGAGTAGAGTTCAAACAAGGAAATCATTCATGGGCTATTTTCAGAGACCGATAGTCGAGAGTGAATGTTTAGCCAAAGAACACAAATGATGGATAGCAAATTAAACCGCTTGTCAAGCAAGCTCAACCACTGCTAAGGGGCGGGAAACAAATTTTTGAAAAAAAACCGCTGGGAGGGAGAAAACAAAAGAGTGACACAACACAAAAAATGCAAGCAAACCAGAAAAGTAATCTACCCTAACCAATGTACAAATATTTACAAAGAAGAGCTCGAATGAGCTCAGTCCTGAAATTAATGCTTCAGGTGCTGCACGTTGACTGGCAACGAGATGTTCTCACCAGTTAAGGTCTTTAGGCGGAAGGTATTATCTCCCAAAATATCAGCTATTTGAAATGGGCCAAGCCAAAGTTTATCGAATTTGTTGTGTCCCCCTTTCTTTTCGTGGGCCTTGTCCCAATATAGGACCAGATCTACAATTCTAAAGGCTTTGATCTTGGCTCGGTAGTCAAAACATCTTTTAATTACACCCTGATGTTTGGTGAAATTTTTTATTGCACGGTCTCGAACTTCCTCTAAATGGAAGAGTTCAGCTAACTGAGCTTCCCTACAATCTCCTTCCTCATAAAAATCATTGATGAACTGAAGAGTAGGAATCTTCAGATGGATAGGAAATATAGGTTTTAGGCCATAAACAAGGTGGAACGGGGAATCACCAAGGGCATCCTTGTGGCGAGTGCGATCAGCCCAAAGGGTGAAATGGAGTTGGGTATGCCAGTCCTTAGGATTCCTATTTAACAGTTTTTTGATTACGGTAATTAGGTTTTTATTCGTAGATTCAGCGAGGTAATTGCCTTTGGGGTAGTAATTGGATGAAAAATTAAGGTCAATCTCGTAGTCAAATGCCCAACTAGCAAATTTCAATGAAACAAAAGCTAGTCCATTGTCACATAACAAAGCATAAGGACAACCAAAGTGATTTAAAATGAAACTTTCTAAGAAATTAGTAACTACTTCAGTTGTGCATTGCTTACATACTATTGCTTCCATCCACCGAGTACAGTAATCAGTAGTGGTAAGAATGTACCTATGTCCCGCAGACGATGGAGGGCTTACTGGACTAATGAAGTTGAGACCCCATTGTGCAAACGACCTTACCTCCAGCACAGGCTGCAGTGGGACAACAACATTCTTTTCCCTGGTGGCAGTGGTCTGGCATGTGTGACATGAACGGACATGACAATGAGTGTCCTTGAAGATAGTTAGCCAATAATACCCCGCTCTCTATATCTGATGTGCTGTGGAAGAACCAGAACCATGGCCTATGCCAAATTTGTCATGGAACTCTTTTAAAACTTGATCTGCTTCCTCCTTATCTAGGCATCTTAAATAAATACCTTCATGATTTTTCTTGTAGAGAATGGACCCTTGTAGCATGTAGTTATTGCTTTTCAATCTAAGGGCCCGCTTCTGGACTCCTTGCAGGTGTAGTGGACACTTATGGTTTAGCAAATAATAGACGAAATTCTGGTACCATTCTCCAGGGGAGACATCCTCAAGCTGATATTGTTGTATAGTGAGTTTGGGTCCAGCTTCTGCTGCTGCTTCAGTAATCATGCAGGTGAGTGCCTGTCCTCTCACTAGCTTCATTGGTTGGATCTCCATGTCATATTCTTGGAGCAAGGTGACCCACTTAGCCCTTCGTTCACCCAATTCATTCTGCATAAGCAGCATTTTTACTGCTGGGTCCGAGACAATGGAAAATACCTTATTGCGCAGGATGTAGTGTCTAAATTTCTTCACCCCTCTTACGAGAGTGTACACCTACTTTTCTACATTGTGGTATCACAATTCAACATCCTTTAGGGGAGCACTCATGAAGGTGATCGGGTGCTCATTTCCTTCCTCATCTTTCTGGTTCAACATGCTAGCATAGGAATGCTCTGAAGCGAATGAGTAGATGTAGAATAGCTTCAGATAATCTGGGCTGACTAACACAGGTGCCTCGGTGATGGCCCATTTGATTTCCTCAAAAGCTTGTTTGACATTGGGTGTCCACTAAACTTTGGCATCTTGTTTCAACATAGCATTGAGAAGTTTAACAATCTCCGTAAACCCATGATGAATTTCCTGACGAAATTGATCTTTCTGAAGAAAGATTTTAATTCTTTCTTGCTGCCTAGGGGAAAAATTTTAAGTAAATACTCGATACATTCAAGGTCTATAGAGATACCCTATTCTGAAATGATGTGCCCAAGCAATCTACCTTCAGTCACTCCAAAAATGCACTTCTTGGGGTTAAGGGAAACCTCGAACTCCTTGCATCTCTGAAGCACTTTGCACAGATCAAAGACGTGATCACCTCTTTTTTTAGAAAACATAGTTAAATCATCCATGTAGATGATTATGCACTTGCCAATCAAATTCTTGAAGGCAATATCCATGGTGCGTTGGAAGGTGGCGCCAGCATTGATGAGCCCAAAAGGCATTCTCCTATACGTGAACGTTCCCCACTTCGTGGTGAATGCTGTTTTATGAGGATCCTCATACTGTACCATCACTTGGTTATACCCAGAGTATCCGTCAAGGAAAGACATCATCTAGGAGCCGTTGATGATTTGCAACACCTCATTTAATGAAGGCACTGGATAATTATCTTTCTCCGAAGCTCGGTTCAAATTGCGGAAATCCACACACAATCTGATCTCCCCATTCTTTTTTCTAACTGAGACCAAATTGGCCACCCACATAGAGTGTCTGACTGGGAAAATAATCCTTGCCGATAGCAATTTCTATACTTCTTTGTAAATGACGGGTTCCGATAAGGCATTGATAGGACGCTGCCGCTGACAGAATGGCCTCACCTCTATCTTGAGAGGGATGGTGTGCGTAATGATAGAAGTGTCATATTTCTTTAAATCTTCATAGCTCCATGCCACCACATCATGATATTTCTACAGTGCATCCGTTATTCATTTCTTTTCCTCTAGCGTGCATACCTTGCCAATAAAAACATTCTTGACTTCCTCAGCTGTCCTGAGGTTGAGAGCATCGCACTGGTTGCTTATGGCTTATTTCTTTGTTTGTTGGTTCTGGTATTTGATCTGATCTAAGTCAAACACACGTTCCAGTTGAACCATGCCTCTAGGGATCGTATTAGTTTTGAGGTTAATAACCCCTTCTATGTCTAGTTCAGCTTCCTGCGGATCAGCTTCATCAATTATTTGAGCTACGAAGACATCAAAACTTGTGATGAATTTGAGAATATGTTTGTCATCATTGAAGACCTATAAGTGGGTAACATTATTTGGGACCGATGGCGTGGATGTCAGCTCAACTGTGAATTTCTTAAGCCTAGATAAAGAGAGGGGTTGTAAGGTGCTGGCTGCTTGAGCCAAAGCATCGACTGTTCGATTCTGAGTACGAGGGATCAATTGTATATTGAATGCATCTAAGCCTTCCAAGAGATCCCAAACCCTATGCCTATAATTGGTGAGCCTTCTATCATGACAAGAATATAGCTTCCTGACCTATTTGACCACTAGTTCAGAATCCCTAAAAACTTGTAGCATTTTCACATTTTTCCTCAAGGCCATGAGAAGGCCATGGACTAGGGCCTCATATTCTGCTACGTTATTGGTGCAATAAAATTGCAATCTATGGGCAGCAAGAAATGTCTTACCTGTTAGACTGATGAGTTTGAATCTATCTCTGGCTCCTTGCTTGGACTTGGATCCATCAAATCAGAGCGTCCAACACACGAAAGGTTCTTTATTTTTGGGTTTGACTAAATTCTTGTTCCCTTTCAGTTGGGTGACTGGCTCCATCATCTTAGGGAAATTTTTTGGGTTGATGTAGTGACCAGCGGGTGGTTCTATTGGTGCCTCCTTTAACGTTTCAATCCGAGGAGTAGCTGATCCTTTAACATGTTCGACTGCTGTTTGACATAAGCAACAATCAAACTGGGAGTGGGCAGCATTGTGAACCCTGCACTAGTTTGGTAATAAGAGATCTTGGAAATTCATTTGGGTGCCCAAGCTAAGTTGGTCACTAACACACTTTTCCAGGAACCCCCAAAAATCACTGAGTACTCCCCAGTAGTCATCTTCATTAGGCTCGTCATCTGGTTCCACTAGCCCTTCTGTACTCAGAGATATTTGAGTGGAATCTATTTGAGGACTGCACAACACTAGGAGTACTTCGTCAGCACATTCCTCCTGGAGCTCGACCTTGTTTTGGTAGGCAAAAGGACGGTAATTCCCTAGGTTGGTCTCGGCAAATAGCACCTCGTTAATATTATTGTACTCCATAATCATGTATTTCATATGGGGTTCATGGTCGATACAGATTCGATTTGGTAGCCCCTTCCATGGTAGCCACATGTGAGAAAGGTCTGTGGCGGTATATCCATTCAGTGCCTTGGTGAACTTCCTTCCCAAGATGATTTCATATGCATTGGGAATGTCTGCCACTTGAATATCAATGACTTGTTGTATCATTGGGTCGATGGCAATTTGCATTGGGATCTGATTTATTTCTCCTATGATGATAATCTCTATTTTGTCCAGCTGGGTCACCTTCCTTCTTGAAGGCATGAGGGTGATGCCAAGAGCCTAGCATACTACCAAGGGCATGACATTGGCTGATGCTCTCGAGTCGAGCAAGTAGTTATGTAGGTTCTTCCCGAAGATCCTGATGGTGTTCAACAAAGGGGGAGTTTCCAATCTCCCTTGGAAGATGCCCGTAGGCGTATCCATGTGAGCTACTTAACCCTTGTTCTTATCACTGCCTTTATCCCTGTTCTGCCTAAACGGTAGGTCCTTGGAAAACTACCTATTACTCTACTTTGGTTCCTTTTCAATTTGTTTACTTGTAGATTGATTTACATGAATATCCTTCTTTTTCCCAGTATTGTCCTATATCTCCGGTTCCTTCCTAGGCTCTTCAAAGGTAACCCTCTTAGCTGGCGCTTCTTGCGTTGTACTAGAAGAAGGGGTTCCATTAAGGACCCTAAAGAAGGCATGCCTTACATTAGGGACTTTGAGTAGTTCAAAGGCGAACAAACTAATTTTTACCTTCTTGAACTCTTTTGCTACATATTCACCCATTTGCTCAATTTCTGAACTAAAAGCTTGGCCTATGGCAGAACTAGGAGGTTGGACTTTCGTTTGACCAGATGGATTTTGGGATTGGCCTTGAGCCTAATTTTGTGACTAGTTTTGAGATCCGTTCTTGTTGAGGTATTGGGTAGGTATATGGGGAAGTTCAGGGTTGTTGTTGGCATTAGGATCAAGCGGAGTGGCGAAATTGTTTGGTGGGTTAGAAGTTGTAAAGGGTCCACTCGCTTGTCTATTCCTATGGAAGTGGGGAGTCAACCTTTAATGGAACATGTGGACCTCATCTACAAATGGCTCCTCTTCATCTACTGGACCATTATCTACTGAATCAAAAAGCTGAGCCAAAGTTTTCTTATTACTTACCTCTTGCACTTCTCCATCTTTAATAGGAGCAGGCTCGACCTCGGGCTCATTGTGGTCGCCTCGCGGAAACGATGCTTGATTAACCATGAGACAGGAGGAATCGTATGGCTTAGCTGGGACGATGTCCCTACAACTAGCATTGTCTACTGCATTCTACACTTCTACCTAGAATATTTCAGCAGCTGTCTGGAATTTGGGGCAATCCAACTCGGAATGTCTACTAGTTTTATGAATCCTGCACCATCCGAACAAGGCTGCCTTAGCAAGGTATACTCCACTGGTCATTTTTTCGTTGTTTGCTGGTTGGTCGAAAGGCGTAGGGACACCTCCGTTATTGGGCCTAGTGTTCCATGCATGATTCTACCTCTGAGAGGGCCTCCTTTCTAAATTCTAATTATCATTTTGGCCCCTATCATAGTTCTACCTGGAGGAAGTGCTTGCTTTTCGATTATCCCTACTATCCCTATGGTCTCAGTTATCCCGGTTAAGATTAGCCTGGAAATTATGCTGGGAGGCTTGTAACTGATTATTTTGCTTTTTTAGGTGCATCATTTCCATGGAAATTTTATTTATCATCTCAGGTAGTTCCTCTAACTTGCCTTTCTCAGTCCCATTCCCCGGTGATGGCACCAGATTTTGGAGAAAAGCGGGCGGGGCTGTCAGCTAATTCTAATAAGTTGGAGGAAATTCTGGTCTCAATAGGTACAATGATGCCTAGGGCTGCTAGGAATATGTTTGCTATTGTGGAGCAGCCTAAGAATAGTTATACTGTGGTTAAGGCTGCAAATAGGAAGGTGCGAGAGGCACATAATTCAGTGGCTACCCTAGATGTGGTACAATGGGCAACTGAGGCACTTGATTCATAAGAGGGGTCTGATGAGCGAATGCCTGATTCAGTCCTTGAATCTGCATCAGGTGAGCTACCAACCCCAAAGAAGGCAGTGGGCCGAAGATATTCTACCCCAAATTTGCACTAGCAACAACAGCCTCTATATAGGCGGTCACCAGGGTAGCGAGTGTTGGGCGCATCCTTTTTACCAAAGCTGACGTGAGGTTATCCAATGCTGCATAGTAGACCAAGAGAGTCGCAACATCATTATGAAGGTATGGGTCCTGAAGCCTTGTATAGGCCCGATGAAAACGATCATTGAAGGACCCAATAGGTTCATTGACTTCCCTTTTAACAGACATAAACTGCTGGTAAAGTTCTAAAGGGCTGATGGGAATCTTATATTTCTGTAGGAAGGCATTCTTCATCAGATTCCATGAGGTAATGGATCCCCTCGGCAGATTAATATACTAATAGAAGGCTTCTTCCCCCAACAAATGTGGAAAAAAGTGGCATGCGACATCCTCGTGGTCGACTTGCACTTCAGTAATTGTTGTCTCAAATATTTTGATATGCTCCTCAGCTGTTCTTTTTAGGTCGCGTAGATGGAAATTCAAATAAAAGCCCTTCAGATTCTTGGGCATATCATGATAAGTGACGAAATGTATCGGCGAAGGGTTGTGTGCTAACCAGGCCATGGAGGGTGGCAGAGGTGGTATCTGCTGTTGGAAAATAGCAAGTTGGGGTTGCACCCGCAATAAAACAATAATCTAGGGCTGCACTTGAGCTGCTGCTAATTGAACTGTGCCGTGGGCTGGAAGGGCTAGGAGAGGAGCAATCCTCTGGCTACCGAAGATAGGAGGTGCAAATGCAGTCTGAGATGGTTGGGTGGAAGATGAAGGCCAACCAAATGAAGGTGAGGGTGGAATAGATGTGGGTGGAATGGAGGAAGAGTAAGAGGGAATGCTACTTCCCTTAACTCGCTTCGCCCTTGCAGTAGGTTGCAATTCTTTGAATTCTCCCTTGTTTGGTGTTGACTGTAGAACTCTTTGAAATCTTTCTGGGGAGAACGATCCGATTCGATCCAACTTCACCTTTAACCTTTAGCCTTTGTATTCCAAATTCAAGCCCTCCTTCTAGTGCCAGTTTTGTTGATGTGTTTTTTATGCACTTCTCAACATAGGCAGTGCATAGATGCACTACCTCTCTTGAAAGACAATCTTCCACAATCATATTGCAGAGCACTATCCCAAGGTCTCTAACGTTAGGTCTTGACAGTGCTTGGAATATCTCAGTTGTTTGATGTGATTTGCTAGAATCACAAGGCAGTCTTACGTAGGTAATACAAAGCATGGCAAGTTGGATCTTGAAATGGAGTTTTTAAAATAGGGAAGTTATTGTGCATTTTTCTTTAGGTTCAAACAGCATTCGTAAACTCCATGTTTATCATTGGATTTATTTTTACAATGTGCAATGAACCTTAGCATAGGTTACTCATTAAATAAAATGGAAAAGGGCAGGGAAGAGAGGAGGTTCCTGGATCTGCAACTAATTATGAATAGTGATGATGGAGTTCCTGTAATGGACAACTTTTTGAAACAATATTCCACTTAACCAGAAATATCACAGTATTGTAGAACTTGTGCTATCTTCTAAGGACTGCTAATGTTTCATCTCTCATTCACCATATGCATCCATGAACAAAGATGAAAGTTTTGGAGCAACTTCGAATTCAAGTCCAGACTAACTTTACACAACCATCTACCATCAACAAATAGCAAAAAGTATGGACTAAGAATTCATCAACACAACAGGAATTTTCATGATCACAGGATAGTATTCCTAAAATCTACCAAAGCAAAGAAATAGTTAACTAGAATAGCAATAAAACCTAAGTTAAACAGCTAACAATGGAGGTTGAATCAAGCAACATGTGAGAAACTCAGAAAATACACCAAGTCAATGTCTTTTCTTTATAAATTTTTGCAGCATGCCTTTACAACAACTCAACTCTCTTTGCAAATGAGAGGAGAGCTCTATTTATAGTGCCCAAAAGATCTAATGAATGACCAAGATCAATTCTTATTGTGTGGCCAAGATTCATTACAAAATAGGGTTTCACCTACCCCCAATATCCAACAATTTAAAATAGATTTTTGTCCTTTTCCCTATTTTGTCCACTACTGACGACACTGTAGCACTTTTTTCTTTAGTTGATTTCCCTTTTCACTATAGCTACTCTTTAGGGAGTTCATCTTTGGCGGGGCTGTCCTCCTACCTCTTAGAAGCTGTGTATTCTATGAACTTGAGGATGACTACTTGGAGCTTGTCTATTTCAACGATTTCATATCGGAGCACCTGGTAGCTCCATTCTTTCACGTTATCTTCCAACCTTTTCCAATCCTCATCATACTTTGTGCCCTGGTCTCTGAATAGCTCTGATTGATCAAAGGCACGAGCAGCAAAACTCAAGAATTCCACTGTGATTTCACTAGCCATCCCATCCTTTATCTTTTTTTGGAAGTAGGGGTTTATCTTTTCTGAATCCATTTGCATTGTCGGCATGTCGTAGTCCATCATCAGCTTGAGATAACGAGCACACTCTACCCTGATTTCCTTGATCCATTCGATGTACAGATCCACCTTGCTCATGATTTGTTCTAGTCTTTCCCTCCAATTGTCAAAGTCACATCGCCATACATCCATTAGCGAGTGATCATCTTTCTCAAATGCAAGCTCCTTTTCCCACATGGCCTTTGGCATCTGAAGGATAGCCTCGATCCTCAGAAAGGTGGAGTTGTAGTTTGTAGGGAAGTCGGTGCAGAGCTTCCTCATGCCCTCCAGAGACTTCAACAGATCTAAGAACTTGTTTGTTGTTCACACAACCCAGCCAATTCCCATGTTTCTAACATATGAGACTTGTTGGAACCAGTCCTCTATGGTCTTTTCCAAGTTCTTCCTTCTTTCCATCTTATCGATTTGCTCTTTGGATAGTAGCTAGGGTGCGGCTATGGATGTGGTAGGTAAGTCGTCCACTGAAGACTATTGTTGTATGTAATTTGTTAAGGCCATGACTTGTTCCTTGAGCTCATCCTTTGAGATATTATCCTACTTTATCAAATGCACCACCATAGCCACTGACTCCTCAAGGTGACCGACTTTCTGCTCTCTAGTTGCGGTCCCCAAGTCGATGGTGGAGATGTTGTAACTTACCCCAGCTTGGCCAATCATAGGCATTGCTATTTGCACTGCTTGAGACCCAGACGCATCCATCGTCACCCTAGATGAAACTTTGGGCTTCTTCTCCTTCTTTGTCATGATTTGAGCTTGAGCCAAGATGGCCTCTAATCTCGCCCTTGGGTCCTTTAATACAGGGGTTTTTCTTTCGAGTTTCCTCTCTAACCATTTAGGCACAACAGATTTCCCTTTAGGTGAATCATGGCCACCCTCACCCTTCTTGGTCAAGGCCAAGGTTTCTACTCCCTTTTCTTCTAGGGACTTTTCCTTCTCCTTGGTAGCATCTCTCTCTTCCTTGTCAGAATCTTGGGAAAACACGAGGTGTTTGATAGGAAGCATGGTGGACAATTGTTGTATGGGACTTTCTTACTCTGTCGTCTCTTCTTCTTTCTCTTCCTCAGCATGTTCAATCTCGTGCACATGTTCTACTAATTTTCTGACTTCGAGGCATTCAACAGTTTGGGTCCCACCCTCAATTTTGTCTTCTTGCTACTGTTCTTCTTCTTCAAGGGGTGACCTTTCTTCCTCTGATTTGGTGTCCTTTGGCTACCGGGTCAGTTCTTCTTCAAGATCATCATCAAAGGCCTGCAGGATTACCCTACCACCAATTCTACCTTCCTCATCCCCGCTCTCTGAGGAACCAGTTCCCTCCTCCTCATAGGCCACCCTGTCAATTACTCAGTGCTCATATTCTAGGTGCTCATGGTATTCATCAGCCTCCTCCTCATAGGCTCCTGAGGCTTCTTGTTCTCGTTCCTCCCACTCCTTAGAGATTATCATGGTGGATTCCATAGCTGGTGGCCCTGTCAGTAGTTGTGAAGGCTGAGTGGTAGCGAGGGCTTGTGCAAGGGCTACTTGAAGAGCGAGATCCATTAGGATCTGGGATAGCTCAGGGGGAAGATTCTGCATATGTCTTGAGAGAGCCTCAGGCATGGTGGAAATGGGAATAGGTGCTATCACGGTTTCCAGAGGGAGTGATGTGGTTGGTGACATGGCAACGGAGGAAGGGGGCATGGTCATGGAAGAAGAGGAGTCGACAATTATTACAGACTTGGTCAGAGGCGAAGGGGCGAGATGGACAGAAATGTCCACTGCCAGCGGGGATGTGGCAATCATAGCTAGAGAGGTAGGTGGCGCAGTGGTAGGGGCAGGGAGAGCCAAGAGAGGTTCCAGTTGATCCATACCCCTGACCTCCTCTTCCTGGGCTGAGGGTTGTTCTGTGGTGCTCCCCGCTTGTTTGAGCCTTTTGGAGGGTGAGCCTCCCGTTTCTTTCCTCACATAGACCTTGGGGTTCGGAGATTGTTCTGTTTCTATCCCCTTTCTCTTCTTGGATCTGGTGACCAGAGGAGACTTGGAGGTCCCATCGGTAGAAGTGGTGGTAGAGGCATCCTTTGTGGCACTTGGCTCACTTTTGAGCCCTTCGTAAGTCAAAATTACTCCTTACCACTTTAATTGAGCTACTTGCCATCTACCCACTCTTTAGTACGAGCCAAGATTGGCTTGGTTATAGTGTCGAGGTCATCGACCCCCTGCTCATCCCAATCAATTGATATTATCGACAAATTGGCGACTACAGGGTACCTGGGGTGCATTATGGTGCTCTCATTTTCCTTAACTTGGTCCAGTATGGGGAAAGGCTGCACCTTCCTTAGAAATTACACAGTCATTCGCATATAGTGCCTTGCCCGTGCCTCTTTATCATCCTGGCAATCCCCCAAGAAGTCTTCAATGTGATGCAGATGAGTAAACCCTGGTCCCAATGCCCTCCTGACGTGGCCATGCGGGTCTATCCGCGGGTGAGTAGTGTGTAGGTAGAAATGGTAATCTTTTAGCTCTTTCTTGGAGTTACCAGCACATTGGGACATTTGTAGTCTATACATGCCCTGGCCCAGAGTCATGGGATAAGAAATCCCTACTATGTGCTTGCTGCTGAAGATTTCCTGTATGTGTTGGAGTTGCCGGGAAAGCTCCAGAAGGATGATTTGGTTGTTGGTGTATTGAGGCAACTTTTTTGGCCTTTTAGTGAAGCCCTAGGTATGGATGTATGTAAACTTTAGATACTGAATGAAGAGGAAGGCATACTACTTCAAAAGTGCCCTGGCACTGTGGGAAACCCTCTTCTCGAAGTCTTCGGCAATTATTCTGATAATATAGCCAATGAACGCGTCGTCTACTCTGTAGTATTCCATTTTGAAGTTCCAGTACTGGAGCTGTGGGTACCTATCGTAGGCCTTGAGTCTTCGCCCCTGCTCCTGATCAGATGCCACAAACAACTCGTTGTACTATCTTTGATCCACCAAGGAATAGACAAGGTAGGAAGTCATATAAAATTTGGAGCTCTTCTTCACGTTGACGAATTGCTCATGGAAGCAGTTTCTTATTATACCTCCCCAATAGAATGAAGTCTTTGTGGTGACATCTTCATTCCCCTAAAGAATTTCTTCAACGAAGTACACCATCCATTCCTAAAAGTAGGCGGCCACAAGAAGACCCATAACTCTACTTAACATGGTGACCAAGTCATGGTAATCTTCGTGGAAATCACTGCGGAAGAGTTCTTGAGGAACCTTCGCAGCACTACCCCTCTTTTCTTTGAGCCAATGCTGATTTATTACCTTTTTACAGCCCGCCGTATTATCGTCGCATGTTGCTTGGAATTCTTCTATGTTGGGTGCTTCCATTTCTTGAAATGTGGGAATGTGGAAGGTTTTTGTGATCCCTTTAGGTGACATATCGGCGAGAATGTTTCCCTCTCTATCAATGATTGTCCTTGTGTCGGCTTGATATGCCTCCTGACAAGCCATGACCAACTCAGGGGCCACGAGGGATGGAGGGAACCCAACAGCCTTTGCGATTCCACTTTGCTTGATCAGCCTTGCATTTTTCGTCATTGGATTGACCCTGACCCTTTGTGTGAATTCGTCAATATTGACGTGGCTTATGTTGGTATTGGTGATCTCCTTCCAATCCGTGGTGACTTTTGAGTGTAGAGGCTCACCCTGGAATTGGTATTTCATTTGGTCCTTGTCCTCTTTCCCTCGAGGAATCTTGCCTGACTTTTTCCCTGTCCTTCTTGACGAGTGCCGCTAAAGGTCCCGCGCCTGATTCCATATATCCTACAAGCAAAGGTGTAGTCAGCATAATAGATCACAAAAGCATTCTTGTTAGCAGAAATCCTAAAGATAACATCTAATTTAAACAATCCATCTATTAAGCACAACATGATCTTTTATCTCTTGATGTCATTGATCTTTTGATTAAGGGCATTTGAATAGTTCAGGCCTGGAGGGCCAGACTTCCTCGGTAAGATTACTATTTGGAAGGGAAAATAGGGCAGAGGGCTCCTAGAGTTTCTCTTTGGTCAAATTTTAGTACTTTGAGAGGTTCGTAATGAAGAGGACCGAAATTAAGTACGTGGGTCGAAGTTAGATTTTAGATTTGGGCTCATTTGGATCAGTTTGGGCGAATCCAGAAGTCCCGGGGCGGAGAGCTGTTTGGATATGGCAATTTGGAACAACAGACTGAAAATAGAATTCTGGAGACAGAACTCTGGGGTCCACGATCTGGTAGGCTGCAGGGTGACTAACAGTTTGTAACATCACTTTTCAGCATTCGGGTCTGTGGTACTGTGAAGGTGCTCATCTTTTACTATTTGGGATAGCAAACATCGGACGGAAGTCCGGAGGGGGCAAGCCGACAGTCAGGGCCCGACGGGGTAAGGCTCCGGCGAGATCTGCAAGTCTTGTTGATAGCCGAGAGCAAGACCGGACCCTGCACGGGCATCCACCACTTTGATTTCATTTTCTTAGTTTGGCGGTGAACAGGAAGGTGGAGTCCAACGGGCGGAAGGACGGGCAAGGATTTCCCCTCGGGACGGGGGATGATGATAGGCCTCCTAGGCGGCAGAGCCCAGTGGGAATGAGGATGATTTTTGTTCAAGTGACATCCCAGCGGCGAATGGCAGTCCGGAGCCTGGAGGTCGGAAGGCCATCGGGGAAGAGGTCGGGGAAAGGTTATGTCGAAACACGAAGTCACGCCGATAGCTGGGAACAAGACCGGACCTGGCAGAGGGGCCCGCCATTCAACTTTGTTTTCAGCTCCACAACGGAAAGAAGGGTGGAGCTCGAAGCTCGGAGGGGCAGATGAGAATTTCCCCTTGGGACAACGAATAAGTACAGAGACCCGACATCTGGAGCCTGGAGTGGATAAGAGTGTTCTGAATTTAGCCGGGACTCCAATTGGAGAATGAAGGCCTGGGGCCCGGATGGTGGGGCTCCGCTAGAAACTCGGAGGCAGACACGTCAGAAACCGAGAGGAACTTCGGAGGGTGGGATCTGCAAACTTGAAGGGCGCCTGATCAACTTTGAAATGCCTGCAGTGAGGAGAAGGGCAAACCCCGGAGCTCGGAGGGGTGGGAAGAGTTTGTTGTTTCAACACGGTGGCATCCAGGGTGACTTTTGAATGAGGAAGTCCGATGGCCCGGGCCCGAAAGGTGAAATTGTCATCGGAAGGAATGTTTATAGTTTTGGTATGGGAAGCCAAGATAGGTCCTAGGGCCGAAGGGGATGATTTCCCTGCGTGAAGAACAACCGTGGCGAGGTGGAGCTCCAGATTGGTGATTAGGGCAGCCTCGAAGGTTTCTTAAGTTTTCAAATCATGGGTTTTGTGCGTGATGCCGTATTTTATCCTTTTCATTCCTTCTTAATGATTGTTATTCATTTAAATCCTTAGAAATCACAAAAATAATGCTCGAGAGGGTGAACGGAGGACTTACCTTGAACACTCGATGAAGTGATGGTGAGAGCAACGAGTGTGAAGGTGTCGAAGATGGTGGGATCCTCTAGCAAGTTCTCTGATCACTTCGTAACTCTGTCAAGTGATAATGATGGGCTCAAGCAGGTCTTTTATACACCTAATCACCATTAACGACCCTATTAAATGCAGGTACAACGAGAGAAATTTTGGTGAATTTGAAAGTCGGCAATGGCAACGAGAGCCCCAGGGTCCGACGGCCGCTTGAATATTTCGACTCGGTTGGGTTGGCGGCGACAGAGAGAGAGTCAGGACCCAGAGGGTAGAGTTCCACCAAAGACCCATTGTTAGAGATGGCGGAACCAACATGGAATTTTGGACTCAGAATTTTGGAAGATCGGGCCTGGAACACTCGACGGTAAACATGGTGGTGGGACCCGGAAGGCGGGATGTAGCCAAAGGCTCACCGTGAGGAATGGCGAGACACTCTCAAAACCCCGGGAGCAGAACTCCGAGGTCCGGGGACCGGAAGGTTCAATAGCCATTGATATTTAAAATGGATTGTAGATGAAGAACGGGAGTTCGGACCTCAGGGTCTGGGAGGGCATGGACCGAGTGCCATTGGGAACGATAGGTGCAACGGGGAAACCCGGCAAAGGAAGCCTGAACGGTCAAGGCCGGCACGGCCCAAGGCCATCGGCAGGGTCAAACTGCTAGGGGGACTCCAGGAGGCACCATAACATGACAAATATAAGAGGGGATGGCATGATCAATTTATGGTGGGACTTTAAACCAACATTGACCATTCGGGACACCAAAAAAGGGGGCATGCAAAACGAGGCAGTGACAAAATGACCCGACACGATGAAAGAAAAAGAGGGTCCCCATTCCGAATGGGGCGTGTGTGCTAAGGGCACAACAAGAATCTGTGGGAAGAATCTACACAATTGTTTGCTAGATTCAGGGGCTTCAGTTAATGTTATGCCATTTTCCATATGCAAGAAGTTGGGATTGAACCCTGTCCAAACAATCAAGAAGGTCATCCAACTTGACAAAATAGAGGTTAATGTAGTGGGAGAGTTGAGAAACATACATGTGTAAGTAGGGTCAGACCCTAGGATTCAAACCAACATAGACATTCAAGTAGCAGACATTCCCCAGACCTATGGTATGCTGTTGAGTAGAGATTTGATGAAAGGTATAGGGGGATATCTCTCCCTCGAATTTTCACATATGTGGTTACCATGGAGGGGAATTCCTACGCAGATTAGGATTGAAAGTGAACCTCACCTCAAGCATATCATCACTGAATATGATTTCCCCAATGAGGTATCCTATTTCAAAATTAGGATAGGATTCTCTAAAATTCCTCCTTGGCTTGGATTCCACGGATGGACCTGAAACCCAAACTCTGATATGATAATTTTATTGGGAGATTTAGTGACACCTTGCTTATCTAGGATTCATTCTAATGATGATTTTCATTTATTAACCTTTGTTTGTGTGATCTTTACTATGGTTTCCTTTGTTGAGTGCAGGATTAAATCATGCACATGATGATAGTTCTTAGGGAGCTCATTTGGAAGGCATACCTCAATCACATTCAACATAGAACTCCTCAAGAAAAAAGTCACTGGGACCCTGCAGTAGTCTTGCTGACTGGAGGAGGCCTCGCCAAAATGTTCTGGGATCAACGAAAGGTCTTGCCGACTAGGAAAAGTCTCCCCGACAGTTGTTCAAGAGGGTTGTCTTTGGGGAGAAAGATATATTCGCCATGAAGTCTGGCTGAAGAGGCGAGGTCTTCGTGATAGGGGGTAATATCGGCATGATGTCTCACCGATAGGGTGGACTCTTGCCGAAATGAAACGATGTCGGCATAGTGGTTCAGGTTCGCTATGATGTCTCGGTGAAGAAGGCTAGTCTCGCTAACATGGGATGATATTGGCATAAGGTCTTGTTGATCCGTCAGAGTCTCGACAAAAAGGGGTAAGCTCTTGCCAAAAAGGAGTGTCTTCGATGAAAGGTGTTGCTGACGAAGCAAAGTCTCGTCGACAGTTGTTCAAAAGGGTTGTCTTCAGGGAGAAAGATATATTTGCCATGAAGTCTAGCCAAAGAGGTGAGGTCTTGGCGATAGGGGGTAACATCGACATGATGTCTCACCGATAGGGTGGAATCTTGCCAAAATGAAACAACATCAGCGTAGTGGTTCAGGTTCGCTATGATGTCTCGGGGAAGAAGGCTAGTCTCACTGACATGGGATGATATCAGCGTAAGGTCTCACCGATCTGTCAGAGTGTCGGTGAAAAGGGGTAAGCTCTTGGTGAAAAGGAGTGTCTTTGGCAAAAGGTCTCGCCAACCAATCAAGGTCTTCTCGACTGAAATGAGTTCATCACCAAAACAGGGTGGCTTCGCTATGAGGTCCTGTCGACCTGATAGGGTCTTGCCGACATGTTTTCTCCCTTGGGTGTAGTGGAATGTGCTCAATGAAAGGTCTCGCTGACCCAAAGGTGTCTTAGTGAAAGCGGCGTAGTTTCCGTTTAAGGTCTGGGTGACTATGGAGAGTCTCACCGAAACAGAATGAGCTCGAGGAGAATAGAAGAGCTCGACATGATGTCCTGCTGACACAAGAAGGTCTTGCTGACTTGATAGTTATTTCAGCAAAGGGTTATGCCTTCAGGATGAGGTCTGGCCAAAGGATAAGGTCTCAGAGATAGAGGTGGCTTCGAGGGGAAGTCTCACCGGCAGGGTGGACTGTTGCTAAGATGAAATGGTGTCGGTGAAAGATTGGAACTCAGTGAAAAGTCCCGATGACTGCGTGATGTCTCCCCGACAAGATTAAGCTCTCCCTGAAAGAAGGTCCGAGCTCGCCAAGAGATATAGGCTTCGAAACAAAGTCTTGCCGACAATGAGGAGTCTTGCTGATAGTGATGGATTTTCAAATAGAAAAGGGATATCGGTGTGACCGATGGGAACTCGCTGTGACTTTTGACCGATAATGACTATCTTACTGATGGTTTTTGTGGTATCGATATGACTTACATAGCTAGACATGAGGTCTTGCTGACTGTTTTGTGCTATGCTAATGACTACTATGAGGTATAATCACATTTAGGAGACATGATTAGTGTCTCACCAACATGTGATTCCATTCAAAGGACCTTTGACCACCCGAGAATCTTATGTGGCATGTGTTCAGCCAATCCGAGAGAATTAAAGATGAACCCTAGATGTTTGACTGGTTGACTACCCCTGTGAAGGAAATCAGTAGAATGCAAACAGTGTGGATCTATTCTATGAATGAGTCGATGGAGTAGCTCGATGAACAATGGTATGGAGATCTAATGACAAGTTTGATGTTGCTTCCAGAAGACGATCAACTTGCAGGAGAGTCTAGAGCAAGAAGAGAGCCGAAGGAAAGAAAGAACCTCGAGTCTTAGGGATAGCTGGGATCACTATTGATGGAGGTGGATCCGCATTAATGATAATACTTTAGAGGATCTAGGCGAATCTGCAAGGGAGTTCAAAGATGGATACGGAGGCATGAAGTTAATACTGTAGCTGCAAAAGATTTGAGATCACCCCTGAAACAATCCTTCACTAACATGGACAACGGGGATTCACAATGAATGCAAAATCAACTTTATTCAAAAGATCTAAGGGTCGACCCTCCTGTAACCAAGTGAGATATTTTGTAAACCCTAAAAACGGGGGCTAGCACATTCTTTTTGGCACATTCTGTATATATGGCATTTTTTCCTCTTTGTAAAAGAGGTAGCAGTTTTAGAATAGGAGTACGAGTTTTAGAGAAAAAAAACTTAAGAGTAGCAATAGAATAGGAGTTAGATTCAATAGAAGCTAGTAATGTATCTTTCTAGTTTTCTTAGTATAGATGGAAACAATCTGAAGACATAGGTTTTCTGTACACTGGTGATTGTTCCAGATTTGTAAATGTTGCTTATCTATTACACTAACAGTAGAAGCAACCAGATTTAAATCTACTTCATGTTGTGTTCCTAAATGGTATTCATCTTTAGTTAATCATTCGATTTGAAAAGTTGTCAAGGAATGAAGTTTTGTTTTATGTTTTGTTTAAATAGTGATTTGCAATCTGCTATTAGAATTAGCACTGTGAATAAATGAAACTATGTATTAATCACAAGTTAATATTTTTCTGTAGTTCAGTTAGCAATTCCTTGAAAGGTAACAAGTCTAGTTAAATTGGATGAATTAACATTCTTTTCTATTCCAAAGCTATGATCTATCTTTTTTGTTTCTTTAAAAACCCTGGTTAGAGTAGGTTTAAGTTTATGTTTGATCTCAGAACAATCTAGGAGCTCGACACCAGCAAGCCCCTTGAACATTACTATTACATTGACCATTGAGCAACATCAGCACAGTTGAGAACCAACTACCAAGACCTTGGGAGCTAAGATATCCATGTGTTGTCTTTCTCTTTCAAGAGAAATAGAATAGCAATATTCTGTTTATACGTTGTTGTGTCATTAAAACCCATCAACAAAAAACTAACTCCTAAGTAAACTTATTAATGATGTGAATAGATCAAACTAATATCTAGTTAGGAAATAACCCCATTAACACTAACACAATTAAGGTAAAATTTTCATTGATTGGGTGTCAAAATCATTAAGGCCAAAATAAGGGGCCTCATCCTTCTTGTTTATGTATGCATACCCTATGGCGCATTGACCACATAAATGAAGCGCCTAATAAGGCATCACTACTCTTGATTTACTAAGGGGAAATATTTATTTTCACCTTTTCTTTAGAGGTGACATTATATATGCTACTTGACTCAACCTCTATGACTTGAGGTCATTGCTAAGGGATAGGGACCGGTGGCGGGTAGGGAAATGTTGAGAAAGGGATTTGTGTCAGATTTTTTCTTTTTGACATCTCCCTTGATAGTCAAGCTAGCACCCCCCCATTTTTTGCAAGAGAATATTAAGCATGTTTATCAATTTTTTCAAAAAATTTCTCAAAAACTACCAAAAAGGTTGCAAAATGTGTCATTGACCGATTTTGGACATATGTAATACCCTTCATTGGTGGGCACCATGCTAGTGTTTGATTTATTTATTAGTAGTTAATGTACATTAATTTCTTAGCATTCTACTACTGTTGGTCTTTATTCCTACCACCTCAACATGGACACTATTTTCTTAGACTTTCCTTAGCCTCAACAAAACTCCATTCATGAGAAAAATTTTCACTTTGAGTTGTTGCATTGATAACTAGTCTTGGTTTGGATGGATGCTGACGGTGGTGAGGCCATGGGAAAATACTAATGATGCATTTCTCAATCTTTCTATGTTTATCAACACCACATTTGGCATAAGGAAACCATTTACCTTTTAGTTATGTAAGTGAGGTCATGTTCCAACCTCACACAGGTAGTAAATATGCATTGCAAGATCTTTTTCATATTTACTTGCAATCTTTTTTTGTGTAAATAGGTTTAGTGTACAAGTAATGATATGCTCATTTAATGAAGCTTTATTGCATCTTTATCATGGCCACTTCTGTGTATATATGTATATATGTATATATACATATATACATATATATTTGTATACATACATAGACACACATAAATGGAAAATAAATGTTATGTTGCAACAATATTGCATTTATATTTTGGCTTAGTATGTATGTATATATATATAGATATGGATGACTCTATGTATATGTGTATACACAAATATATATATATATATATATATATATATATATATATATATATATATATATATATATATATATATATATATATATATATATATATATATATATATATATATATATATATATATTTGTGTATACACACATATACACACAATCAACCATAGTATAGCCCTTTCTTTTCATTTTTGTACCTTTGCAATTTGTATATGTATAATGGAAGTATTCAAAGTTATTAAATGCTTCACTAGTAAGAGTTTCTTGCAAGTAAAATATGGTTGACTATGTATATATATAAAAACCTATATATATATATATACATATGAAACCTAGAAAAATGGGGGGGTCTAATATTTTTGGAAGATAGAACTTGGGTTTAGGACCTCTCCACCTATTTCACTTATGTTTCACTCAAGGAAACCTTATATATCTCAATCTCAGGATGGAAAAGAGGGAAAAATATTTGCAATATGGTGTCCTAGGGTATGATTAAAGACTAAAATGAGGTTCACCACCAAGCAAGGGCTTGGAAAGATAAGAAATGTAATGACCTAGAAATGAACTTAAATTGGAATAGTAAATTGGAGATAAACAGAGGTTCACTTGAAAATATAAAGAGGCTTGGAACAAGGTCTAAAATTGTGAAAATATAACTTGTGAATCATACAAGGACTCATACACTAGTAGGGGTGATTTAGTCCTAGTTTAGGGTTTCAAGCCAAAACTAGAATTTGGAATTGCTAAATCGTGATCTACAAAAAATGACTAAAAATAGGTATACTAGGACTCATATGCAAAATGGTGATTTAGTCCTAGTATTAGGGTTGATCTGAAACTCTGGTATCCTCTAGTGATTTATTGTGGCTTCTCTCCTACCAAATATTTGAGTCTAAAACACTAAATTACAACTTGTAGATAACTTTCTGTGATCTTGCAATGTAGATGACAACTTTGACAACTTGACAACTTTCTCCAAACATGCTCTTCAATGGATCTTCAACCTAAATCACCCATATCTATAAATCACACATCAAGGGTATGGAAAAATGTTGTTTTGTTAGTGGATAGGGATTTCCCTTGGTCAAACCTCATTTTGGTAATCAAACCTTGAAATGAAATCAAATAGAATGAAGGAATGATGAATGAAGAAGTATGATATGTTACAACTCACCAAACCCTTAAAAAAAGGTTTCAATCTTGTAAGTAATGGCTAGCATGAATGTAGATCTTGACTCTTGCTTGAAGGATATGGATCTTGACTTGAATACTTGCTTGAATCATAAAAATCTACATCACAAATATTAGGTCAAAAATTTAAACATGATGCATGATGAATTTGATATGATCCTTGAATCTTGAATAATGCTCCAAAATGTTTGATAATCACTCTTGAATGCTCTATAATGCTCTCACTTGAATTTCTAGGTGACTTGCAAACTTTCTAGAATGTTTGATCTCAAAAAGTGCTAGGAGAAAGTATGTGAAATAACCTTGTATTTATGCTTGTTTATGCCAAATTTCCTGAAATTACAACATGACAAGCCTACATCAGATCTAGGAGAATAAAATCCCACCAAGAATTTGAATTTAAAATATTTCCAAGCTAAGTGGGACTCATGCACAAGGTTAGGGTGTATGAGTCCTATTAGGCTAAGCTCGAGACACAAATTTCAAGAAATGTTTAGTTTTATGTTAAATTCGGGTTTAGGCCCAAAAACTTAGGTGGGACCCATACACCCAAGGTGGTGTATAAGTCCTAGATTACTAAATATGTTTCATACAATCCAAAATCATTAAATTATGTTTGCTCATTTGATGTGTCAGGATTATCCTCAGAAAAATGCATTAAATGAGGCTTGTGGATGCAAAATAGGACCAAATTTAAGGCATAAAGAAGCCCAATTTTAGCAAGATGACCTAAAAATTTGTGAAAATGTAAAGGGATACATTTTACTACACTAAATTTAGCCCCCACTTTAGTGAGAGGATGAACTTGCTTCAAACTCACACTAAAGTAGATGAAACTCACATCAAGAGTGGTCCAAAAGTATTAGTACCAATAAGATAGGATGACAATGTTCAACATGGATGATCAAGCCTCTGGGATCAAGATCATATGGAAAAAAAGCATAGGCACAAAGGGACAGACGTAGAAATGATATAAGGAGCAACAATAAGGCAAAAGCATACATTACCAAGACAAAGAGAAAAAAAAAAGCAAAAATAAAGAGGGGGTGGATCAAGCTTCAACTGGTTGTCCTGCACACTATGGATCAACTCTAAGCTATTTGTCCAAAAAAATTTACAAGTGGAACATAATGTCCACTATGCAAACCAAATACATGTTCACAAGGGATAGTGGAACCTTAGGGCATCCACTAGGTGAGCCCCTAGAGACACATATGCACTTAGCCAATATGCACTCACACAAACAAGAAAGCGGCTATGGGAAAGTCACGACTAAATTTGACTCCCATATGTACAACCATACCAAAGCTATACCTCTTGATAGATTTGATAAAACAAGATGGTTGCACAAGAAAGCAAAGTGTGTTATGCAAGGTGGCCATATAACATAAATTGTAAATGTAAAATGTTGTAAGATACATTCAAAGGGGTTTTTCATAGTACATGTAAGCTCTTAACTTAGGAAAAATTGTTCCTAATGTCTTCAAGAGAGAACCAATCGAAGAATACAAGATTCATAACTTAGGGGATGCAATGTGTCACATCAAGCCATTAAGAGGAATAAAATATGCTAAGAGAGATCATGCTCTTGAAGGAAATCACACCCAATGTCACCAAAAAGTGAAATATGCATTGCATGAAGTAAGAATACTAAAAAATGAAACATGAGTTGAAAACGCATAAGAATAATGTTGGAATGTATGCCCCCACTTTAAAGAAATTTCTAAACACCATGTTGTGGGAAATTACTTTAAAGTAGAAAATGATAAATGCTAACAATAAAGAGGACATGAGAGCTTACCTGGAAATCCTTATTCCAAGTCATATGTTTCTAAATGAAGCTATGTTATGAAAAGGGGTTGCCCCCAAAATGAAATCCCAAAACCACATAAGGGATCCATAGATTTGGGGTCAATATGTCTTTGCTACAATATTTTTAGAGAGCTCAAAATTGTCATAATTCCCCAAATACTCATGGAACATGAAGAATGATATAAAGAGAGTGAAATCAAAGAAATTTTTTTAGGTCAACACATGGAAGAGACCCAAATTTCTCGATGCCTTGCATCATCCCCAAAAGGAAAACACATGAAAAATAAAAAAAATATAAGTGATAAGTTGTTGGTTCAACATGGAAGAGACCTAAATTTTTGGATTCCTTATGTCATCCCCAAAAGGAAAACACAAGAAAAATGAAAAAGATACTTGGTTTATGACATAGAGAAGAATGTAGGTACAAAAAGAGGAATGCCACAAAGAGAGAGATACATCAAATAGAACAGCATGGGGAGATCACATTATTCACATGCAATCACTTACTATAAATGAAAAAGAAAAAAAATAATGTAAAAGACTAGTAAGGCATATGGAAATAAACCTATAGCAGGTCCTTTGCATCCCAATCTTGTTCATTATATATGGAAGGAAGAGAACTAGCCAAATGGATAATAGCAAGTGTTGAACTAGGGGTATTACCAAGTTCAACACTCTTCCTAGGAGAATTATAATTTAAGCTCATAGAAGAGGAAAACCATGTATTCAATTCATTATGCACAAGTTTTTTCATCAATTTTAGCAACCTCATCATCGTCCTCCAAGTTAATCACAATGGGAGGTCAAATGATAATGTCTAAAGAAGGATTTAGCTATTGTTGCAGTATAAGATCTTTTAATTGTGGTGAAGAGGGAGACTCATCATGTATTGCTCTAGTCAAGTTTTGATTTTGATTTTATTTGTTGTTTTCTTCATTTAACCTTCAACCAAGTGCATGACATCTATGCATATGCTCTCTAGCATTTCTATTTCTTTTAGTACAATTTTCAAGTTGCATTCATGGAGCGGGTTTATCAACCATAGGTTTCTTTTCTTCCCTAAGGGGAGCAATAGAAGGAACCATGGGAGGTTGTTCAACCTATTGGTTATTTTTTAGAACCAAACTTGATCTCACCATATGCCTATGAATTTTACATAATTCAATAATTAACACAGGTAAGGATTGGCCAACAAACAAGTAAAGGATTACTAGGCCATTCTACTCTTTGGGCTCTGTGAAACCCAGGAGGGTGATCCTAACAATGTTTAGATAATATTCTTGTGTCATTTTATCACAAACATTGAAAGACACAAATAATTCTCATATAATAGCTTACAAAAAGGGTGTATCAAATAAGTTGGATACATCTTAACAACACTCTACATTCAGAGGATGGGAATGGTAAAAATCAATGCAATTGTAACCCATTTTATAGAATTTGATTTAATAAATGATTTGTTGCTGAATTGACCAACAAAATGCAACATGAATAATTTACTTAGATCACTGCCTCATCCTTGGAACAAAGTCAACTCCCATACTTACATGAAATTAATTAAGCTTTAGAGATACTGCATTATAGTATTTCAAGATAATATTCTTAGCCACCACTCCTTATCAACATCCTAGCACTTAATTTGACATAAACCTATAGCTTCACTCAAGCATTTATATTATTTCTTTGAATTAACAAGAAAGAATAAAGCCATACATCAACTAGAAATCAATGGAGACAAATAAAAAAATGCTTGATTATATTATTCATAGCTTATGAAATGAGTACAAAAGAGAGAAAATGGCTTTTAGCTCACACTATTGTGTACTATATTGCCAGTATTGCTATTGAAATTACATACACATTAGCAAACTCAAACCAAAGAATTAAACTTAAAATGCTTAGTATATTCTTTACAATGTTCTCTCTATGATCAATTACAAAGCAGTGGACCCTTGTAATTGGCCCTGAATTCCTTCTTATAGAAATGAAGGAGCAAGCAAGCCTCTGGCCAAATTTTAATTTTAGTCACATTTGCATTTGACATTTAATTTCATCTCAATTTCAAGGATCCCCAGATAGTTATATTTGCACCATCATCTGGAGGGAAAGTAGAAAGGACAAAAATCCTTCTCATCTATTGAAGAAGATTAACCAACCTTGCAAAAGGCATCATTTATCATTCGAGTAACACCAAAATATCATGTCCATGTCAACCAAGGAATTTTTTTTCATCAATTCCTCGTCAGCACCTAAGAAAAAAACCTATATGCTCATTGAAGAAGAAAAACCCACCATTGTGGGAGTAGTGTCCAACACCTCTCCTTCATTGTAGTCATTAAAAAAAGAAACACCGAACCAAGACACTACCTCTGAAATTCTTCAAAATCAGAGTATGCATGTCCCCTTCATGATTTTTCTGAAACTAGAGAAGCTACCTCTCCATCATTAGAATCCTCTCGACTTGCAAGTGTGAGAAGGTATCGAGCATAGTCTAGGTTAGTATTTTCCTCATCTTCCAAACAACCAACCCCACCTTCCATGGACATATCAAGATTTCCCATCTAAGAATCATAACCCTTGTGGTACTTATTCTTCTTCTTCTTCCCCCTATACTTAGCCCATTTCTCTAACTTAGTTTCCTCCTAGAAGCAATATACTCCTTCAAAGATACGACACCAAGCTTTCTTTGGTTATGAAAAACAACCTTACTTCTCAAGTTGTGAGTGTTCATGGCTTCACCCTCAACGGACCTATCACGAGCTCTCCTATTATTTTTTGGCCTTAAAGGAGCTCCCCATGTATCATACTAGGGTTCAAGCATACTTATCCTCGTGTACCTCCTTACAAGTTGGGTAGACTTAGTTTCCTCCTAGAAGCAATCTGCTCCTTCAAAGACACGACACCAGGCTTTCTTCGCTTATGAACAAGAACCCTACTTCTCAAGTTGTGTGTGTTCATGGCTTCACCCTCAATGGACCTATCACAAAATCTCCTATTATTTTTTGGCCTTAAAGGAGCTCCCCATGTATCATCCTAGGGTTCAAGCATACTTATCCTCATGTACCTCCTTACAAGTTGGGTAGACTTACTAGGTTTAAAGTTTTTCATCGTTATAGCAGAACAAGCCTAAGGCTCATGAATTTTCAAATACAAAGTGATCTTATAAATTTTCAAGATAAAGAAACTTAAAGACCACACACATATCCTACCAAGTTATCAGAATTATACAAATAAACAAACACCTACAAACCTCATATAACTAAAAACCATAGGGCTCTCAACAATTCTTAAACTAGACAATTGATGCATAGTTGACACATAAAAGTGTGAATACCAACTTACCTAGGAGAACTATCTTCAATTCCTTTGTAAATACTTTCCAAAGCTCCTAATGCCTTCTGCTCATACTCAAGATTAATTTATCAGCTCCTGATGATTGCAATTTTGAAGCAAACTAACTAATAATTCTCATTATATGAAACAATTAGAGCGTTTCAGCCATTAATTCTCAAGGAAAGCTAACACAAGTGAGATGACAATCAACCATTGGATTTTGAATCTTAGTCATTGATAACATGATGAGGTAGATTGAAAAATAATCCAAATCAAGGAAATTAATTTTATAAAGGAAAAATGCATGCATCCATTGCCTTTGTCCAATTAGAAAAAACCATGTGGATAAGCATCCACCCTATCCACACACTCCACCATCCACTTACCATTAAAGAAATCCTATTGTGTGAAATTTACCACTTACCCGTGAGAATTAACCCACTCACAACTTTTATCAATGGGAAGATAGGGAGCGGTTAAGATTATATCCCAAACCATAAACTGGTGCCTGTGTTAACACAAGACCACCTATCCACCTGTACCATCTTATAATAGAATTGATGGTCTAGATCAAAATATCTTCCTCATATCTCGAACACGTGTAGAAGATATTAATTTTGATAGCACACATTTTATCCCTCATGTCTTCATGGCAATATTTTGTTAATATTTTTCCTTTACTAATCTCTTTCCTACTCATGAAATTGCTCCACCTGGCGATCACCTGCTTCCCCATTGAGGAATGATAGATAAATGTGGGTCTCACATGGGATGGCCCAGAGTGGTTAGGATTGACCCATATCATCTTCCATTGATTGTCGATCTTCATCAAGTGTAGTGTTTATATACTTTTAAAACCTAGTGGGACCCTCTGACAATGAGATGCATGTCATTAGCCCACTACCCCGTGATATTATTTTAGTGAAAAAAAGAAACCAACGAGGTGGTGGGGAATATTCTATATGAAAACACATCCCCAAATAACCACCCTGATCTTGTTGACTTACCATCTGCCAACTATTCAAAACCTCTAGGCCCACCAATGCGGAGGACAAGTGGTGTTCACCTGCCAGTTTGCTGGATTATATAAATGGAAAATAGAGTAAAGAAAGGACACGGGGAATGACCAAAATCAAACCCCTATTATCCAACAGTCCTCATAATCATTGAAAACTTGCACGTGAATGATGTTAGTTCATAAAAGTGGGCCATGACTAGGCATATGATAGATAGAGACATAAGGATTAAAGTTGAAACCTTAGGTGACTAATGGAAAATTAAACCCTAGCCTAGGACTCAATTTTTTTTTTGAGGAAAATCAACCCATGCTACTATAAGGTAGTATTTTATAAAGAAATGGGCAACAATCATAACACTAGGACACAAGGGTCGATAATAAAATGGGCTTGATGTCATAAGAGGTGTCTGAAATGACAAGGAACTGATAACAAAGGGTCAATGATGAATTAGAAAATTAGCAAAGTACACAAAATTAAGGTCATTTGGAAAAGGTTTTAGTACCTCATAAACCCTAAGGCATGGTAGTGAATGAACCCTAAGCACCAGGACATGAAAAACAACCATATTTTTGTAGAATTTTAGATGAAACACAAAGAATTTTTAGGGGTTCCATTAGTGGCTCCTATTCGGGACATCTGTTCCTCTAGAATAGAGTGAGATCCAAGATTCTTGAGTTGAAGATCATAGAGAACCAAAACCAAGACCTGCCCAAACAAGGAAAGAGAACTAGAACAAAGAAAATTGACATATATACAATATTTGCATGAATGTACAATGTGAACCCCACTCCAAACTTTCTCAGAAGCCCTTTATGATATATAGGATCTTAGCTTGCATTCTGGGTAAGTGCACCAAGATGGTTCCGAAAAAGGGGGCTTAAGTGGCCACTTTTTTTCTGAAATCAAGAAATGCTGACCTTGGACATGAAATTGAGGATAGTTACACTCAAAATTTTGAGATGGAACAAAAACAAGGATCAAAGTGCTCTGAGTCTACTTTCTAAACTACTAAGTTATTTTGAAAATGGTTGACATTAAGGGGTTCAAAAGAGGGATGTACACAAATTGGTACTGTTTTTGTCAGAAAAACATAACATTGCAACTCTTGTACGACCTGAGCACGGTGAACTTTTTTTAAGTATTTTTAAAATCGCTACGGTCAGAAGTTAGCTAACAACATCTAGTTGATGCACAATTTTTTTGATAATTTTTTAATGAATATTTGATTTTTTACTAATTTTCTAAGTGGGAACTTCCTAAAATGTAGAATTTTGGCCGTGCTCCCTCTACAATTTTTTGAAAATAATTGATTTTTTTTCTTTTTTTTTTAAAAAATTGTAGAATGGAGTCTAGTTTCTAAAAATGTAATTTATTGAAATTTTGATGAATGGTTAATTTATAACAAAAAAACACCAAACACTGCTTTTTAGCAAAAAATAGACATACAAACAAAAGAAATTATGGATGAAAGGCTTAACATTGTCAAAAAGTGAAAAAATTACATCGTTGGATACCTAAGAGAGAACCTAACATTACCCATGTGTTTGATTTTGTCGATATTGAACTAGATGCAATCTTGATGGTGAGCACAGACTCGATTATGTGAAAAATTGTAGAATTTGCAAAAAAATGTCTCTAGCCTTATTGGGAATGCCCTCCAAGCCTTTGGGTTGGTATCCCAAGGCAAATAATTTCAATTTTTTCTTTGTTTTTAACGTGAAATAATGCGAGCATGTTTTCTAAATTTTTTTTCAAAAATGGCCACAAAATTGGTACCCTACTTCATGCACCCGCCCTTCTACAATTTAATAGGCTTTAGCTTCAATTTGTGGCCCCAGGTCCCCAAAAACTTTTAACCATTCTTTAGCTCTGTCAAAAAATTTATTTTTAATTGTTTGCACTAGACCGAGGTTGAAAACATTGCCATGACTTTCCCACCAACTAATGCTATTGTGGTCATTGCAATTAACCATAATTTCCATGTGTTTGAACTTTCCATTGTCATTATTAACTTTTCCCATCTGAAATTTCTAATCATATATCAACTAAAATCCATAATCACTATAAAACTTTACCTTGTTCAATTCACAATCATACTCCACCAAATACTTATCCAACTAGACTAGAAATTGAAAACATTCATAGTCCACTTGATCATTAAGGTTATAAAAGTTGACATAAAATTTAGTTTTCACATCAAACTAAAAACCTTCACAAACAATTTATTCAAGATTCTCATAAAAAACATACATCCTCACTCCTTGGAGTCACATTGCAATCCCACTTCTGATAAGTCAGAATTAATAGAAAGTTTATATAAAACCTTGGAATTATCCTATGGTTTTTGTCCCATGCTAGAAAAATATTCATGTTGTGTGATGAACAAGTAATGTTCATACACAAGCCTATTTCCAATCTGATGTTCACATCCATCTAAGCATATTGAACTAGTCATACTATCACATGCTTTGCTACCTTGGAAAAGTGATTCATCAAAACCCAAAATATCTTTGATCTTATTCAGATTAGGGTGATTACTATAAACATCACCACTAAGAACATCTCGTGCATCAAAGAATATTTCCATTTTAGTCTCATTAACATAGTCTAACCCACTCTTCGAATCACTACCTAGCTCAATGAAAAATGTTTCAAAGGATGGCTCAAATAACTTAGAATTAATAGGGTCAACAACAAGGCATTCATGTACCTCATCAATTGATAGGGACGTTGACCCAAATGTGAAAGGTTCATCATGATTTGAATGTTCATTAGCAACTAAACAATCCTCTTCATCCATTTTCTCATCAATACATTCCTTGTAAAAAACAATCATGTCCATTTTTTTGAAAAAACTTGCATATTCCATCTCTACTTCACATAAAAAATCAAGAGCAACTAGGACATGATCCTACTAGTTAGCACCATAGTTTTCATCATTTTTAACACTACACTTAGGGTTAGGACAGTAAACACATGAATTATTATCTTCAAACTCATCATCATTCATAAAGCTAGCGCATCGAATTCCTGATATAACTAGATTGCATTTCCAGTGTCCCTCGGATGGGATTTGTGCACTCTCTTGTGAGAGAAAAACTCATGAGAATTAATATTACTACATCCTTTATGCAAATAAAATTCCTCTATATTATCCTCATAAAAAAATTCATACTCCTCAGAAAATTAATTAGAAACCTCATTCCCCTTATGATCATTATCACAAGGGAATTCATCATCACATAGACTATAGTCAGAGCATTCAGAGTGAATGCTCAAACTCTCATCCTTAGTATCTTGACCATTTATTTGTGATGAGATATCAATAGATCTTATAAATGTATCTTAATCCTCATGAACAATGTATTTATTTTCACATAGTATGCTTGTGAATTAATTAGAATCACTGTCCTCATCCATACCACAAGACAAATGTTTATTCTCTGATATATCCATTTCAATTGTTTAGGTTGCTTTCTGATTCTTCTCAATAGGAAAACTGTTATTAGCACTTTGATACATCATAATTCATTCATAATCACACCCTGCTTCCTCATCAATTCTTATCTAATCAAGTATTTGATTGAAACCGTGAGGGTTCAACTCTTTTGGCAAGGTACTTAGCCTTTGCTCAAAAATTTCACAAAACAAGTCAATGCATGATGAATCCCCAGGTCTGAGATTCTTAGGAATTTCTAGCAAGACATCCAAAAACCTTGCAAATAGGTCATATGGTGATTATCCCTTATATATTTTCATATTGGATAGTCCTTGAACAAAGTACATTTGATTAGTATTACTTAAAAGTTGTTGATGTTCAACTTGGAATTCACCACTGGTTGCACTAGGTAACGATGGAAAAACTAGAATAGTTGAAGCACCATCATCATGACAATCACTTATATTGTTTGATCCACTTATATGAGGTGTACTAAAATAACCTATAGTCACAACAATATATCACTTCATCATTGAATATATCAAGTTGTTTTCAATGTCCATCACAATTTGATATGCATGATGCAATGTTATAAGATCCTTATCTCTCAACAAATAACTCATTTCCTCATCAAGTGCACCCAAATACACAACCAAACAATCTACATTACTTGGTCTCATACTTTCAAGAATATCCCTTATTTCCCTTGCAAATATGAGATTAAAAGTTGGGATTAACTCTTCTTCATTAGTTTAAATTTCCATGAATTTTTCCTTATTGAACCTAGATTAATTCTTTCACCAAATTTTTCTATAAATTCTACCATGAAATCATTCCATGAGGAGGTAGAAAATATTGAAAAATATGAAAAACAATCATTGTCATCTTCCTTTAGAGATTGAACAAAAAGATTCATGAAAACATCTTCATGACTTATCTCATAGTCTCCCGTCAATTCCATAAATGTATGCATATGTATGTAAGATAACTCTAAAACTTTACCTATGAATTTTAGAAAATGTTTCCTAACATCATTAGAAACAAGGTTTGTGAAACCCTGAATACCATAAAAATTCAATGGTTCATACCTTCTGATAGAGAAATCTCATTGAGAGCATGATAAGGGTTGTACATTTTGCATGTTATCACTTGTCACCCCACAAGGGTATACAAGGTAATGATACATTTTCTTGAACCCCTTTACAAAACTCAAACATAAACTCTACCGTTGATCACTTACTTGCTTACTCCTTGGTTTAATCATAACCTTAAAATGGATAAACCATATACATTCATGCCTACGATCTTTCTAATAGGCAGATTTCAATAATAAGCATACTTCTTTAGAATAATTTCATTAGGTTCTTTGCATAGAGTCACTACCCCTTTTCATGGAGGAATGAACTTCAACAATATGAAGTTTCTTTCAAAGGTTAATTCCCTTATGGGTCTTATTCAATAGTAGAGTCACACATAAATCCTTTATATTTTCTACAACACAACCCTTTCTAGGTTTAAAACACTCAATATCTAAACCAAATATTCATATTTAATAAATTCTTTGACTCTTTCAAGATAGTATCAAATTCTCTTACATTTTCCTTCTAGCTTCCCATTAGGGTGCTTCATTATGTGAGCTCAGGTTCACTTCATCTTTCCTCAACAAATTCTTCATTCTAACTTTTCTTGATTTTCTCAAATAATGCACACTGATGCAAAGATCCTAGAGTCGCCATCCATATTTAGTGAGAAATTATGAAAATATTAATGAAATTATGGTAGATATTTGAAAGGATTTGTAAGTTCAAAGAGAACACAAAAAAATCTAAGAAACATTTCTAAGAATTGACCCACTAATGCCAAAGCTAGATTGGAGAAAAAAATTGAATTTGAAAAGTACTAGACTCTAATACTTTCCGGTCTCGGACCAAATACTTTTTGACTATTTTCCCTAATAGAGTCACCAATCTATTGGTTATTTTTTCAGAACCAAAGATAATCTCACCATATTCCTATGAATTTTCCATAATTCAATAATTAACATAGGTAAGGATTGGCCAAAAAAAAAGTAAAGGATTACTAGGCCCTTACTTCTACTCTTCAGGCTTTGTGAAACCCAGGAGGGTGATCCTAAAAATGTTTAGATAATATTCCTATGCCATTTTATCATGAATATTAAAACACACAGATAATTCACATATAATAGCTCACAAACAGGGTGTATCAAAGAATTTGGCTACTTATTAATACAAATCTACATTCGGAGGATGAGAATGGTAAAAATAAATGCAATTGTAACCCATTTTATAGAATTTGATTTAATAAATGATTTGTTGTTTAATTGACCAACTAAATGCAACATGAATACTTTACTTAGATCAATGCCTCATCCTTGGAACAAAGTCAATTCCAATACTTACATAACCTGCTAAAAAATTCATACTTGACATTAATTAAGATCTAAAGACATTGCATTGTAGTATTTCAACATAATATTCTCAGGCACCACTTCTTATCAATATCCTAGCACTTATTTTCACATAAACATATAGCTTCACTCAAGCATTTACGTTAATTCTTTGAAGTAACAAGCAAGAATAAAACCATACATCCCGTTCGTTCCCGAAATCAATAGATTCACTAAATCCCAAAAGTAAGCCACATTTCATACTAAGATCTAGTATAGGATTTGGCCAACAAATAGGAAATGAAATTGGAACACATTTCCCTTGCACTTCAAGCTTTGTAGGACCTAGGGGTGACCCTTTTAGCAACACCTAAAGATCGACATCCACACTCAATCAGGTATTGCTCAATAGATAATGCTCTCACAAGAATATTCCAAGAAACATGAAATATCACTCAACATTGGCTAAAATGTTGGGAAACCTTCATTAACTAGCATGGAGAACATGGTAAATACCAATATCCTATAAAATTTGAAAAATAGGACTCAATCGTTTGTTATTAAAATATGGTGATTCCTTCCAGGTTTTACAACCAAAGAAACTCACTAAGCTAGTACCTTATCCATAATAGCGTCAAGATGAAATAATCCCTTGATAACAACATAAAAATTAATTTAGTGGCTTCTAAAACATCATTTCCTTACAATAATGTAGCCACTTAAGGAGATTATCAATCTACATCCAAATCCTTCCATAATAACAATGCTCTCAATGCTTAACTAAAAGATAAATTTAATTTATTCCTTGAAAAACCGCTATCATCTAAAACATTCATCACAATAGATATGTAATGAAAATATCAACAATCCTTGATTATCTTGATTAAAAAATTATTGTATTACACAAAGGAGACATTGACAATATGTCATTTGTCATCTTAAATTGTACATTGAATTTGCCTACCATTATTAGTAAAGCATATTGTTGATGGTGTTTTTTGCACAACAACAACTCTGACAAAATACAAGTATCCTATCTCTCTTGAAAGGTAAATCTCTATCAACAGGCCTCAAGAGATAACCCCAAGGTCTCTAATGTTAGGTCTTGACAATAGAAAAACAACTCAGTGATAAATGTGAAAATGCTAGTAATCACAAAGGGACCTTACAAAACAAATGTTGGAACTTTAAACTTATCAAATCTTGCAATGTAATGATACTTGAAATCCTAAGTCTAACCCAAATTTAAAAGAAATGAAAAAATATAAGGGTTTAGAGAGATCCTAAGAATAAAATGCTTCCTAATACCAACAATGTGAATGATGAAACACTCAAAGTGGACCAATCCCTCAAAACCAATTCTTGTTTAACAATGATTAATCTACAATCTCATAGAAATAGAACAATCTTCTAAGGAATTAAATATTTTTAGACCATGAAGCATCCACCAAATTCAACCCTATTTGGTAATTGAAATGGATAAATACCCACAACTGAACTTAGCACACAAATTTAAGGCCTAGGATAAATTTACACAACTTACAATTAGCAAGTTGCTAAAAGTATGGGCCAAGGATTGCTCAAACACTTCAAATATCAAATCATAAACATCATTGCATCACATCTAACTGTAAATATAACATATAACTACTAATCTCAAAGCAATTTGAAAGAGATGAAATAACAAGAACCATGCAAGATGAGACAACACAAGAAAGAGAACCAAAGAACAATGTCTTTACTTATATTGAAACACCCAATGTTGCAACAATTCCAGTATTCAGTGTAACAACACTTTCTCTCAGAAAATACTAATTTCTAACTTAGCTCTTGCAACTATCACTTAACTTTTTCTAACTTCTAACCTTTAAAAATGAGGCAAGATCCTCAATTTATAGAAATTCCTCCACTAGGTCAGCCTAAATTAGGGTTTACATTACAAGGTCGACCAAGTTAAGCTGGCCTACAAATTCCAAGGAAAATAAAATTTGCATTAAATGCTTGGGGCCTCATCCAGGTCAGCCTTGGTTATTTCAAAAATATCCCCCTTGGTGGCACAAAATTCAAAGCTATCCATTTGGCTGGCTAGAGATCATATGTTTGGCACATAAATCTATGTGACTGCAAGCTTGCGATTTTCTCTCTCCTTGTCAATTTTTGATTTATTGGATAATTCCCTAAAATTCGCCAATACCTCCTTCATATCTTCTAAATTTAAAACTGGAATAAATTTAATTCTTGTCTTATGATTTTCAAATTCCTCCAAATATTGGGGCATCACCTTATTCCATTCAATTTGTAACTCATGGTACTGATCCAGTTTTGAAATATAAATTGCTGCATCTTCCATATTTTCTTTTGCAACTGGAGCACCATTAGAATGGGCATATATCTCATCTCACCATCCCTACAATCTACTAACATTTATATTCTTTTGGTCGAACTTCTTCCTTCCAATCATTATTTCCAAGAAACTGATGCAACCATCATGTATTTCCTTGACCTCCCCCTATATTTTTGTTATCTTCTTCAGAACCTTGGACAAGAGTTCCTTTCTATAATTCCAGACCTCAATCCATTCCATTGCTTTATCAATCTCCTCTTGGGAAATGATATCCAACTTATCCAACTCAATCCTAGGAATCTGCATGATTTCATTGTCAGTTGTTTCATTAATATTCTTGCAATATGTAACATGTTAAATATGCTCTAGAAAATTAGATTCAATGTTATATATCTTCATAATCTGCACAATTGCTTCATCCCCTCTGTTGCTGACATCCTATAGCTAATTATGTGTGCAGTGTATAAAAGACTTTAACTTTTCACTTTCATTGACTGCCTCCTTAGGTAACAATCCTTTTGGCACAACTCCCTCACTACCTGTAGTCTATAGAGGTTTCATTAAATCTTGTACATATCTATACACATCATTCAATTACTTCTGAAATTTTTTCTTTACCTGTGTTTCCTTATCCAATCTTCTTAAAATGGCTCAAGAAGACTCCTAGAACTCTTCTTTTTCTCGTTCTCTTGTTGTTGGCCCTATGTTAATTGTTTGTACCTTGTAATCAGAAATGCCAACTTCATCTTTAAATTTTTTAGTTGGAGGAACAATTACATGAATAATCTTGCTATTAAACTCATCTCTAGCAATCTTGGAAACTGTCTTGGTTCTTTTTCTTTGCTTAGGTTTCCCACATTATTCAACAAATTTATCCCAGCTTTGGGTCTCCTCCTGTACTATAATTGGCTTCTTGCTAAGATTCTTTTCCAACCATTCTGGTGCTAAAGATGATTTAGTTTCCATTTCCTTGTTTGTATCATCAACCACATTTGTTTCACTATCTTGCTCAACTTTTGGTTGATCTTCTTGTCTTTCCTTGTCTAGATGAGGACTATCAACAACATCCTCCTCTCTATTATCCTCTTCTTCAGGATTATTTTGTGGCTCATCAACCATTACCTTCTCAGGAGACCTTGACATTTTTCCTCGATCAACCTTTGATTCTATGTTCTTGCTTTCACCTCCGGAAGTTGATTGCATCATTTCTTGGACAAACTTTCTCCACTCTCCACTATCACGAGTAGAAATATTGTCATTATCTTCATTCAAATTCTCACAGTTATTAGATATATTTCCCTCCTCTAAAAGTGCATCCTCCAAAATTTGTACATTTTGATGTAAAGAAGGTGGTGAAGGAATGGGAAAATTATTCCCTTTAGCTACTTTCTTCACCATATCATCCGTAGGTTCCTCTTCTTCTTGCATTTCTTCCTCTGTTATCTTCACTTCCTTTGTTTGAGCCATCTTTTGGTTAGGATAATTTATCCTCAAATAAACTTGGGGATTTTCCCCTAAACTTTCCAAATCCACCACCTTTGCTACGAAGGGAGCATCTATGGTAGCCTCAGTCTTTCTAGCTTTTACACCCTTATTCCTTTTTGTTAGTATTATTATCTTCCTCACTGGTTGTGAGGTATCTCCTTCTCCCACAATAGTGATATCAAGAGGAACCTTATTGATTTTAGGAGACAACTTTCCTCCTTACTTGGCTTGCACTTGGCTCCTAGTTCTTCTTTTAATAGATATTGTTTCTTCAAAAGCCTCTTCATCATGGGGCTTTTAGGCTATATCCTCTTTGTTCGTTTCAGTTACCTCTTCATATTGAGACTAAAAATTTTCCATTAATCATAGGTAAACTTGACACCTTTAGCATCTAATTCCAACATTTTATGCTTAACCCACAATCTAGAATAATTCTTGAAAAGCTTAGTGATTTGATTCAAATCAGTTATTTCCTCCTCATACCAATTAATTGGAGGAAATGGCTTGTTCTTGTAAGGTTCATAATCATGTTGTTGAAGGAGATTTGCATTGTTATCTTCCACCTGATCGGGTAATTACACAACTTTGTATATTCTTATTAACTTCAAAGGCAGTCTTGAAAATATTCTTTTGATGGCTTCCCACTCATCCTAAAAAATTGGCCCAATAATCCTCAATGTGGTCTTTGTGCTACAAATTCCTATTAGCCTGCTTCATGGCCTTTCCATAGGGATCAAAATTTCTTCTATTAGTGTGAGAGTATAACTCAAATTGGGTCATCTCATTTTCAGAATGTTGAGCACTCTAAATAGAAGGGAAAGCCTCTAATACTCCTATTCTAAATGGGAACTCTGACCCCAATCCTTTCTTCTTTATGTTTCCTTGCTGCAAGACTTCTTCAAAACCTACCATTTTTTTTGTCAATTCTAATAAGATGAGCTTGTTGGTTGGATATCGAGGTAATCTGAGAGGGACAACCAGTGATCCTTGTACCTGAATGTATGTGAACCTTTGGCTCTTCAATAGTTGGATGTTTTGTACTACAATTGTGGATATACTTCCCATATTTTATCTTTCCCCAGGACTCCTTTGGAACTAAGACCCTTGTATTTAGTCTTATGTGCGAGCATGTACACCAAGTATGAAGTCATGGTGAACTTATTAGTTTCCTGCACACTTCTTAATTAGGAATCTATATTATTACTGATGATCTTTGCCTAATGATAATGCTTGTTTGCTACAATTTGAGTGACAGGATGAAACATCCAAGGTTGGAATATATGTTCCTCCTCCACTCCCATTACTCTACCCAGGAGAGTTATGATATCACAGTATTCCAACTTGAAATCACTTATGTGTAGCTGCTTGAGAAATTTTGAATAGTGTGGATTTGGCTTGAGTATCCAAGCATTGTTCATTATCTCTAGAGGTCTGTTGGGGTCTTCCTCATAGAATTTGGTAGCTTCCCCAACGTTAATATATTCAATAAGCTTGTGATGGGAGGCAATATTAGAGACCTCTACAGTTGATTCCTCAGTTAAATTTTCCATCACTTTACATTGAGGCCCAATGATGATTCTTGTCTTAGATTCATAATGTTTTGCACACTCTAGGACTAGCTTCAGACGTAGTTGTGTGGGTGGGTATCCTACCGCCTGTGCTAATCTAGTGTGAGTGATATTTGAGCCAACTCGGTTGGTGCCTTTTCAAACATCCTCTAATGGAAGTCATCACTATCAACATAGCTCATATTGGTATTTGCAATCCTTGACCATGCAAAGGAAATCTTTGTCTTTGGCCAAATTCCTTTAAAATTATACTTCATTCTTTCTTGTCTCTTTCTGACTTCCTCTTGTGCTAGGGCATCCTTGGTTTTGATAGTTTGGTCAGGACTAACCTCATTCTACATCTGTTAAGAAAAATCAGAATCACCAAAAGGAAAGTACCAACATAACATAATTTCAAGATAAACCACTCACAATACCACTAAAACAATCACCTTATCATCATTGAAGCACATAAAATCATCAAATATAATCATCATGATTATGCATTAGCCCCTTATATTGAATTTGAAGCCAAAACAAAAAACTCAGAGAATTCGAGCCTGCTTGTATTTTTTGACTAGATTAGGGTTGGTAAAATTTGGGCAAGCTAAGATTTACCAAACTTAGCCACATGATGTTAAACAAGTCACTTTTGATCTATGAATCACAATCAATGAGATATCAAGCATTATATTATCATGCTACAAGTTCTCCCAAGAAGCATTCAAATCATCATGGACATAAATGTAAGCACTAAGAGTGAAGTCTGAAGAGAATTGAAGATTCCACTACACCTCAGATTATCCAGATGATCTATCTTTTAGAAAATTCTAGGTAGCTAGAAATTATTGAACCTAGGTAAAAACCATAATTCACTAAGTGTATTATTCCAAGGTGTGACGTCTTTGGCTAATCCAGACCACCTTAAATTATCCAATCAGATAAAGGATCGGGTAATCTGAGCTAGCTTAGATTCTCCGAGATCTCACCTAAATGATTAAAAAATGCTAAGTGTTGGAAGTTTTCACATTAAAACCATGAAATATCATATTCTCCTCAAAAAAATGATCAATTACTTAGCTTAATGGTGACATTGAATGTCTTTGCGTAGTGTTTTAAAACATTTAGATCTAAATCTTCATTTTCAAAACTCAGAGGCAAGGAACCCTTCGAACTAGGGTTTGAGTTGAACTGGATATTGAAAGAAGACCCATTCTCGTTGGATTCTATACTCCAACTCCAAGAGGAAACCTAAGATACCTCCACCAAGGCAAAGTACTTGAGTAGAAAAACCCTTCTATGCCAAATCAAATGTGCCTTAGGAAATTCATTTCACAGCGATAGAGCCCTCAAATCCACCATAAAACATGAAATACTAATACCCCCTGGATCAAGGAAGAATTCAATCAAAAAGATGAACAATGAAATCAATTCCACGAGTGAAAATGATCAAACATACCTTTAAACATGTGCAAAACCTAAGAAAGCACACCCAAAGGCTGACAAAAGATGCCATATGAACCAATGATTACCTTCAAGCAGATGGAGTCTCTAAATGGAGTAGAATCCAATCACTTGAGGAAGAACGCCCTATCACTCTCAAGCTTATTCAAGTGAAAAATGACCAAAATGGAGGACCAAACCCAAATATATTACCAATTTTGTGTAATAAATGACCCCTCATAAATGCCCAATGGGACATTTGAATTTTTGGAAATGTGACCTAGGTGAGGATTTTGGATAATCCGAGGTACCTTCATTTTTCTAAAGGGATTAAGGTTCAGATAATCAGAGCTTGCTTGGATTTATCGAACTTCATCTAGACTTAGTCAATTCTGCCAAATTTTCTAGTTTTGATCTTGAATAAATTCTTAGGGGTTAGACCATGACTTCAAGTTGCAATAAAACATCTTAGATGCAAGTTCATCATTAAGCACTTGGGTGAATCAAGACTTTGACCAAGTGAATTATCCCTTAAGGGGATGAAGTCAAGACCCTACAAAAAGAAAACACGAAAGCAATGCAAGAAAAGAGGGTCCTTGCTTTCAGTGGGGCTTTTGTGCAAAAACTGCACAACAAATGATGACTCCTATTGGGAAAATGCTCTAGATCATTTTGATGAAAAAATAGAATCAAGAACGCAGAACCTAGGTTTCAATCCTCGCATTGGGTCACCCAAAAAAAGAGCTTCAAAGTCCAAGAACAAGCAAACCTTTCATGTGTTGAAGTCAAAGTGTGTGAAAATGTATTCATTTCCCTTCCTTAGTTGCTGCAGGAACCAAATTTAGTCTTATTAAGCTACATAAAGATTCTAACTCCAAAAGAATCTTGGATAGAGCCTTGTTGCTAGTTGGGAATCCATAGCCCCAATGAGGTTATCGCTGTGGTCCTCCTAAGCATAGCTCTACTACTAGCCAGGCATCCATAGCCCCGATAGAGATACTTAGAAACTCCCGATTAGGTGAAGATTCTCTTTTCTAATTTTTCAATATTCTCTTTCTTTTTCTTTTGATATTATTTAAAGATATTTTAAACTTTCCCTTTCACCTTGTAAGCAACAAAGCTCACACTTAGGGCTAAGAACCATAGTGGCACTGAAGTAGAAATAAGATTTTTTAGTTGACTAGATGTCATAAGGAACCTTTAACAACTTTGGAATTCTTATGATTTGTTTAAAAGTGTAAGACCTAAGCAATTTTCAGATTTATCTTAGTAAAGGGACTTATCCACTTCAAGAATTAACACATGTGACACCAAATAAAGAAATTACTCCAATTGACCCTAGAAGGATGATTAAAGTTTGTAAAATAAATATCTAGAACCATCCTTGTTAATGTAATGATTACCATGTAGATGCAACAAACCGAGAAGAAAACAGGGAGACCCAAAAGAAAAAGCGAAAACTAGAAGCAAACCTAACCTAACCAAAAGAAGAAAACCAAACCAAAACAAAGCAAATAAAAAGGAAACCTAACCTAACTATTTACAAGGAAAGAGCTACAAGTAGCTCAGGATTGAAAGGAATGCTTCAGATACTTCCCATTGACACATAGCGAGATATCCTCTCCAGTGAGAGTTTTCAAATGAATAGCATTATTTCCCAATATCTCTAAAATTTGGTAGGGTCCAAGCCAAAGTTTATCAAATTTACCATGCTCCCCTTTTCGATCATGTGCCTCATCCTAGTAAGGAACCAAGTCAAAGATTCTAAAGGCTTTCACCTTGGCTCTCCTATTGAACCATCTCTTAATGACACCTTGATGTTTAGCAAAGTTTTCTAAGGCTTTGTCTCTTTTCCCATCAAGGTGCAAAATTTTAGCCAAACGAGCCTCACGCTTATCCCCTTCATCATAATAATCATTGATAAATTTCAAAGTGGGAATCTTCAAATGAATTGGGAACATTGGCTCCAAACCATACACAAGGCATGGTAGGGGGAGGTTCCTAAAGAGGCCTTATTTCTAGTATGATCTACCCAAAGATAAAATCTAAGTTGGATATGCCAATCTTTGGGGTTCCTCTCTAACAACTTACAAATGATTGTTAAAAGATTTTTGTTTAATGACTTAGCCAGACCATTACATGTGGGTAGTAATTGGAGGAAAACTTAACAATAATTCCATGGTCAAAATCCTAACTAGAAAACTTTAATGATACAAATGCAAGACCATTGTCACAAACCAAAGCAAATGGGCAACCAAAGATATTAATAATACCTGATTTGATGAAATTGATTACCACTTCAGAAGTGCACAGTTTACAAGCAAGAGCTTCAGTCCATCTAGTAAAGTAATCAATTATAGTGAGAATATACTTGTGGCCTGTAGAGGAAGGTGGATTGATTGGAATAATGAAGTCCATTACCCACTGTGAAAATGGTTTTACCTCTATGACCAATTGAAGTGGAAGAGTTGCATACCTTTCCTTGCTTGCTACAGTTTGACACACATGGCAAGTCCTCATGTGGTTGTGTGCATCTTTGAACAAAGTGGGCCAATAATAGCCCACCCTCAAAATTTGGTTTGTAGTAGATGGTATAGAACCATAGCCTTTGCCATATCTATCATGGAACTCAGTTATTACTTTCTCAACTTATTTTCCAAGGTAGTGAAGGTAAATACCTTCATGATTCTTGTATAAAATAGCCCCCTTCATCATAAAACTATCACTTTTCAAATGTAGATCTCTCTGTTGTACTACATTGAGGTGATCAGTGCATTACTGATCCAAAAGAGAGTAGATAATATCATCATACCAATCACCTAGAGAAACATCTTGGAGGTGATAGTGCTGGGCTATGAGATCAGGACCCATTTATGCCATTGTCTTGGTTAGCCCTTGTACTCTTACCAATTTCATGAGCTAGATATCAATATCATATTCCTGCAACATTGTCACTCACTTCGCTCTCTTTTCTCCCAATTCATTTTGCATTAATAAGAGCTTAACTGTAGGATTAAGCACTATTGCAAAAACCTTATTCCTCAAGATAGTGTTTGAATTTCTTTACAACTTTGACTAAATCATAGGCCTGCTTTTCCACACCGGGATATCTTAATTCTTCATCTTTTAAAGGAGAACTCATGAAATCTATGGGATTCTTGTTTCCTTGGTCGTATTTCTATGTTAACATACCAACACAAGAATGATCAGATGCAAATGAATCTATATGAAGGGTTTGGCATAATCAGGACTCACCAATACTAGAGCTTCAACTATTGCCCTCTTAATTTCTACAAATGTCTCTTTTGTCTCTCCACTCCATTCAACCTTTGCCTCTTGCTTTAGCATTGCATTTAAGGGTTTGACTATTTCTACAAATCCAGTGATAAACTTCTTGACAAAGTTGAGTTTTCCAAAGAATGAATTCATTTCCTTCTTATTGACAGGTGGCTAGATCTTAAGTATGGCTTCCACTCATTCAAGATCAATAGCAATGCCCTTTTTTGAGATGACATGTCCTAGAAATTTTCCTTTAGTGACTCCAAAGATACACTTCTTTGGATTAAAAGTGAAATGCTAAATTCCCTACACCTTTGAAACACTTTGCACAAATTTGCGATATGATCACCTCATTTCTTAGAAAAGATTGTTAAATCATCCATATAAATAATAATGCATTTACCAATTATATCCTTGAAGGTAATATCCATAGCCCTCTAGAAAGTTTCTCCAACATTGATTATCCCAAAAGGCATTCTCTTGTAAGAAAAAGTGCCCCACTTTGTGGTGAAGGAAGTTTTTTGCCTATCCTCGTATTGCACCATGACCTGATTATATCCAGAGTATCCATCTAGAAAGGAAATCATTTAAGATCCATTAACATTGTGTATTACTTCATCCATTGATGGCACTGGATAATTTTCCTTTTCTGATGCACAATTGAGATTTTTGAAATCAACGCAAAGCCTGATTTCTCCATTCTTCTTTCTTACTGGGACCAAATTGGCAAAATAGGTTGAATGTCTGACTAGAAATATGATATGAGTAGATAAAAAAATTTGTACCTCCTTCTAAATGATAGGCTCCAATTTAGGGAATTGAGTTGCCTTTGTCATTCCTTGAAAGGCTTGGCACCTGGCTTGAGAGGAATAGTATGTGTGATAATTGAGGTTTTTTACATATTCAAGTCTTCATAACTCCAAGATATTACATCTTGATATGTATGCAATGCGTCTATGATTACTCTCTTTTCCTATCATGGAGTACATACCTTTCCAATAAAGAAATTATTTACATTATCTTGTGTCCCCATGTTGTATGTATCACACTGACTACTAATGGAATCCTTCTTGACTTCTTGTTCCTATTCTTTTATCTTATCCACATCAATTTTTTTTTCCGATTGTATCATTCCTCTCGAAATAGTGTTGGTCTTCAGGTTGATGACTCCTTCTAGGTCCATTTCTGCTTCTTGATGTTCCATCTCATCAATTACTCGAGAAGTAAACACATTTGAACTAGTAATGAAATCAAGGATATGCTTATCATCCTCAAACACCTAATACTTGGTCACATTGTCAGGCATTGAGGGTAATAGAGTTAGCTCTACAACAAACTTCTTCAAGCTTAAAAGTGATAGAGGTTGCAATGTACTGAATCCTTGTGCTAGAGAGTCTATAGTTTGATTCTTGTTGTGAGGTATTAGTTGAATGTTGAAAGCATCAAATCCCTCAATAAGATCCCATATGTTGTGTCTGTAGTTAGTCATCCTTCTATCATGGCATGATTATTGTTTTCTAACTTGCTTAACCACTAATTCTAAATCTCCAAACACTTGTAGGATCTTAACCTTCTTTCTTAATGCCATAAGCAATCCATGAATCAAAGCCTCATATTCAGCTACATTATTAGTATAGTAAAGTTGGATTCTATGAGTATCAAAGGATGTTTTACCTTTAGGGCTAATCAGCTCAAATCTAGCTCCAACACCTTGCTTTGATTTGGATCCAACAAATCTAAGTGTCCAACAACCAATAGCTCTAGATCCTCTTGATTTATCTTTGGTGTTGTAGCTACTAGAAGGTTCTTCAGAAGGCATTAGGCCTTTTCCTTTGAGATAACCTTGAGTGCTTTATACATTAATCCTAATAGTTGGGGTAGGATTGATGCACCTCTGTATATGTTCTACTGCTATTTGGCATAGGCAACATTCTAACTCTGAGCGAGCAGCATTATGAATTCTACACCAGCTTGGGAGAAGAAACTCTTCAAAATTAATGTCCCCGCCCAATTGGATATGATCTTCTATGCATTTATGGATGACTTCCTAAAAATTATCCAATAGGCTAAGTTGAACATCTTCCTGGTCATCAAATTCCTCCACTAACTCACTCAATTCCCTAGTGTTGCTGGATTCTAATGTGAGCTCCACTGGTGTGCTCTGCAACATAAAAAATTTCCTCCATATCTGATTTTGAAATAGGGGCTTCCAATACATAATTCCCCATACAGACTTCTAATACCAATATCTCATTTGAAGTGTTTTGATATTCAATAATTACATACTTCATTCTAGGCTCCCTTGCAATCTTGATTTGGTTGGGTAATCCTTTCCAGGGAAGCAACATGTGAGAATGATTAGTTGATGTATGTCCATTTAGTGCTTTGGTGAAATCTCTACCTAAAATCAAACCATAAGTATCAGGAATGTCAACTACCTGAATATTAATAATTTGTTGAATCATGGGATCTGATGCAATTTGTATGGGAATCATATTTAATTCTCCCACTACATTCACCTCTATCTTGTCCAACTGGGTGACCTCCTTTTGGGAGAATGTAGGAGTAATACCTAAGGCTCTATAGATAGAAAAAGGCATAACAATCATGGAAGCCCCTGAGTCTAGCAGGAAATTGTGCAATTTCTTCCCAAAGATGCAAACAAAAATTAGAAAAGGAGGTTATATCTTACCTTGAAACAAACTTAATTGAGTATCATCTTGTGCAACTTGACTCCTATCCTTTTCTTTACCTTTATCCCTAGACTATGCTTGGGCTTTCCCTTGATCTTTTGGTGCTTGTGAACCAATATTTTTCAAAACTACTTCGCTTACTGCCCTATCTTGAGGAACTATATTTGATTTAAAAGATCCTAGATTTTATTTTTTGAAAGTAGGAACTCTCATCAACTCAAAAGCAGAAAGACTTACTTTAAGTTTCTTGAGTTCCTCAACCATATACTCACCCAGTTTCTCCATGTTCATATCAGCAAGAAAGTCCTTAGAATGACTGACTGACCTCTTGTTGCCTTCATCCATGTTCTTCCCTTAGCAGGATTAGACTATCCTCCTTTTGAAGAATATTGTGTGGGTACATGAGGTTATAATGGATTGTTGCTGGCATTTGGGTCCGAGTGTGGTGAAATTGTTTAGAGGGATAGATGTAGTGAATGGACCTCCAACTTGTGGGCTCTCGTTTGGTCTGTTTCTTAGATCATATTTCCTCGTAGGTTGTTGGAATATTTGAACCTCCTCAAAACCAGCTTCATCCTAATCCAAAGGGCCATTGTCATTCTCAATGCCTTCATTTAATAACTATGACATTTCATCCCAATTAAACACTTGTTCTATCTTATCATCCTGATTTTTTGACTCTTCTTCTAGCTCATTCTCTTAACCCCATGGGAAAGGAGCATGATTCAACACCAATACCAAAGAATCGTAAGGCCTGGATGGTACTAACTCCTGATTGTTGGAATTTTTTTCCACTTCAAACTAAAAGATGGATGTGACAGTCTGGAATTCAGGACAATCTAACTTAGAATGTTGATTTGTCTTGTGGAGTCCGCACCATCTAGATAAAGATTCCTCTACCAAATACACACCACTTGGAGGCTTCTCTTGACTAGGAGGTTGATCAAATGGAGTAGAGACACCTCAATTATTCAGCCTTGTGTTCCATGTTTTGTTCTGCCCAGGTTGTTGCCTCCTTTTGAATCCTCATCCACCCATTTGTCATGTATCAAAATTCTAACTAGATGACTACCCTCTATCAAAAAATTTCCAATGTCCTTATGCAAAATCTCAGTTCTCCCTATTATAATTTGACTGCATATTCCTCTGAGGAGCTTGCAGTTGACTATTCTAATTGCTTAGGTACATTACCTCCATGTTCAGTTTGTTGACATGTTCTGTCAGCTCATCTAGTCTCTCTTTATTAGGATTACTATAAGGCACTAGATTCACATTATTTTGAGAGTATCTTGATGTTCCTCCTAAACCCATGGATTGGTTTAACACTTTATAATTCTGCAAGTATATGGGAAAACCAACTTGTTTCTATGGGTGGAGGGGTTGATTGGAACTTTGTTAGGGATAATTGGGCATTGGAGGCGCTTGATTCATAGGAGGACCTAGATTTGGGACCAAAGGTAATTGTGGTATCGGATTCATAATAAGGGTATGGTTAGTTAAAGCATGATTGAGTGCTTGAATCTTCCCTAGGTGAGTAGTAGGCCCTAAGGATGGTTGGGGCCCTGATAAATGTTGCCTTAAATCAGTACTGACCTTAACAACCTTCGTATATGCATCAAGCAAGCTATTAGGAGGGTTAGTTCTCCATTTAAGAAAAGTAGTTGTAAGACTATCAAGAGCTTCATAATAAACCTCTAGAGCAATAGCATCATCCACAACATAAGGGGATTGTAACCTAGTGTATACATGATGAAATCTATTATTAAATGACCCTATTGGCTCATTGAATTCCCTCTTAACCTTGGTTAATTGTAGATACAACTCATTGGCACTAATAGGGATCTTAAAATTCTCCATAATTGCATTCTTAAGTTCAATCCAGTTGTGGATTAACCCAACAGGTAGATGATTGTACCAATAAAAGGCATCTTCTCCTAGAGAATAATGGAAAATTCTACATTCAACATCCTCATGGTTGATCCCTCTATCCCTAAGACAAGTCTGGAAAATTCTAATGTGTTCCTCTACAGTCCTATTGAGATCATTAATGTGAAACTTGGAACAAAAATGATTAGTGTTCTTGGTCATAACATTGTATTTATTGAAGGATAGCGGTGATGGGTTGTTTTCCAGGAAAGCCATTGGTGGTGGTGGAAGTGGTAAAGGTTGATTTATGACTGGTTGAGGTTGCTGAATGGGAATGGCCTTAGAATCAGATGAAGATGAGGATGATGGAGATGATGGAAGTGATGGAGTAGATGATGACTCTCCCCTTATTTTGGTTCTCCTTGACCTAATAGGGGCTTGTAGTTCCTAAAATTTTTCCTCCCCTAGTGTAGATTTGGTTCTTCTTCAAAATCTCTAGAGAGAAATGGCAATTAAAAAATGATCTAGCTTGCTTATTCAGGCCCTCCTTCTAGCGACAATCTGTTGATGGTGTTTTCTATACAACAACAACTCAGATAGAATTAAAGTATCCCATCTCTCTTGAAAGGTAAATCTCTATCAACCAACCTCAAGAGATAACCCCAAGGTCTCTTATGTTAGGTCTTGACAATTCAAAAAAAACTTAGTGATAAATGTTAAAATGTTGGTAATTACAAAGGGACCTTACAAAAAAAATGTTGGAACTTTTAACTTATTAGATCTTGCAATGTAACAATACTTGAAATCCTAAGTCTAACTTAGATTTTAAAAAAATACAAAGGATAAGGGTTTAGAGAGATCCTAAGATTAAAATATTTCCTAAGACCAACAATGTGAATGATAAAACACTCAAAGTGGACAATCCCTCAAAATATGGAACAAGGATTGCTCAAACACTTCAAATATCAAATCATAAATGCCATTTCATCACATATAATTCTAAATCTAACATATAAATAACAATCTCAAAGTAATCTAAAAGAGATGAAATAACAAGAACCATGCAAGATGAGACAACACAAGAAAGAGCACCAAAGAACAATGTCTTTACTTATATTAAAACACCCAATGTTGCAACAATTCCAGTATTTAGTGTAACAACACTTGCTCTAAGAAAATAGTAACTCCTAACTTAGCTCTTGAAACTATCACTTAATTTTTTCAAACTTCTAACCTTTACAAATGAGGTAAGATCCTCAATTTATAGAAATTCCTCCACTAGGTCGGCCCAAATTAGGGTTTACATTACAAGGTCGACCAATTTAGGTCGGCCTAGAAAGTTCCAAGGAAAATAAAATTTGCATTAAATTCTTGGGGCCTCATCTAGATTGGCCTGGGTTAGTTAAAAAATATCCCCCTTGGTGGCACAAAATTTGAAGCTATCCATCTGGTTGGCTGAAGTTCACATGTCTAGCACATAAATCTATGTTGTTGCAAGCTAACAATTTTCTCTCTCCTTGTCAATTTATGATTTATTGGATAATTCCCTAAACTTCACCAATACCTCCTTCATATCTTCTAAATTTAAAAATGGAATAAATTTAATTCTTGTCTTATGATTTTCAAATTCCTCTAACTATTGGGGCATCACCTTATTCCATTCAATTTGTAACTCATGATACTTATCTAGTTTTGAAATATAAATTGCTGCATCTTCCATATTTTCTTTTGCAACTAGAGCACCATCAGAATGAGCATATATCCCATGACACCATCCCTGAAATCTACTAACATTCATATTCTTTTGGTTGAACTTCTTCCTTCCAGCCATTATTTCCAAGAAACTGATGTAACCATCATGTATTTCCTTCACCTTCTCCTGTATTTTTGTTATCTTCTTCAGAACCTTGGATAGGAGTTCCTTTCTATAATTCAAGGCCTCAATCCATTCCTTTACTTTATCAACCTCCTCTTGGGAAAGGATATCCAACTTTTTCAACTCACTCCTACACATTTGCAAGATTTCATTGTCAGTTGTTTCATTAATATTCTTGCAATCTGTAACAACCTATGAAATATGCTCCAGAAAATTAGAAGCATTGTTATATATCTTCAGAATCAACTCAATTGCTTCATCCCCTCTGTTGCTGACATCCTATAGCCAATTATGTGTGCAGTGTATAGAATACTTTAACTTTTCAATTTCATTGACTACCTCCTTTGGTAACAATCCTTCTGGCACAGCTCCCTTACTACCCATAGTCTGCAGAGGTTTCATTAAATGTCGTACATATCTATACACATCATTCAATTGCTTATGAAATTTTTCCTTTTCCTCTATTTCCTTATCCAATATTTTTAAAATGCCCTGAGGGGACTCTTGGAACTCTTCTTTTTCCTATTCTCTAGGTTTAGGCTCTAGGTTAATTTTTTGTCCCTCGTAATCAGAAGACCTAAATTCATATTTAATTTTTTTAGCTTGAGGAACAACTACATGAATAACCCTATTATTAAACTCATCTTTGGCAATCCAGGAAACTATCTTGGCTCTTTTTCTTTGCTTAGGTTTCCGCCATTGTTCAACAAATTTATCCCAGCTTGGGGTCTCCTCCTACACTATCATTGGCTTCTTGCTAAGCCTCTTTTCTAACCATTCTAGTGTTGAATATGATTAAGTTTCCTTTTCCTTGTTTGTATCATCAACCACATTTGTTTCACTATCTTGCTCAACTTCTAGTTGATCTTCTTGTATTTCCTTGTCCTGACTAGGATTATCAACAACATCCTCCTCTCTATTATCCTCTTCTTCATTATTATTTTGTGGCTCATCAACCATTACCTTCTCAGGAGACCTTGACATTTTTCCTTGAGCAATCTCTGATTCTATGTTGTTGCTTTTAACTCTGGAAGTCGATTGCCTCATTTCTTGGAAAAAATTTCTTCTCTCCACTATTAGGAGTAGAAATGTTGTCATAATTTTAATTCAACTACTTAGGGTTATTAGATATATTTCCCTCCTCCAGAAGCACATCCTCAGAAATATGTACATTTTGATGTAAAAAAGGTGAAGGAATGGGAGAATTAATTCCTGTAACTTCTCTCTTCTCCATATCATCCGTAGGTGCCTCTTCATCTTGCATTTCTTCCTCTGTTATCTTCACTTCCTTTGTTTGACCCATCTTCTTCTTAGGATAATTTCTCCTCACATAAACTTGGGGATTTTCCCCTAAAATTTCTAAATCCACCATCTTTGTTGTGGAGGGAGCATCTATGGTAGCCTCATTCTTTCTAGCTTTTGTAGCCTTTTTCCTTTCTATTAGTATTCTTATCTTCCTTAGTGGGTTTTTGGTCTCTCATTCTCCCACATTAGTGCTAGCATGAGAAACCTTATTAATTTTAGGAGATAGTTTTCCTCCTTGCTTGGCTTGCACTTGGCTCCTAGTTCTTCTTTTAATAGATATTGTTTCTTCAAAAGCCTCTTCATCATAGGAATTTTAGGATATATCCTCTTTGTTGGTTTTAGTTACCTCTTCATCTTGAGACTCAAAGTGTTCCATTAAATCATAGGTAAACTTGACACCTTCAAATTCTAATTCCAACATTTTATGCTTAACCCACAATCTAGAATACTTTTTGACAAGCTCAGTAATTTGGTTCAAATCAGTTATTTCCTCTTCATACCAATTAATTGGAGGAAATAGATAGTTCTTGTAAGGTTCATAATCATGGTGTTGAAGGAGATCTACATTGTTAACTTCCACCTGATCAGGTACTTCCACAACTCTGTATAGTCTTATTAACTTCAAAAATAGTCTTGAAAATATTCTTCTAATTACTTCCCACTCATCCTAAAAATTTTCCCAATAATCCTCAATGTTCTCGTTGTGCCAGAAAGTGTTATTAGCCTACTTCATGGCCTTTCCATAGGGATCAAAATTGCCTCTATTAGTGTGAGAGTATAACTAAAATTGGGTCATCTCTTTTTTAGAATGTTGAGCACTTTGTATAGAAGGGAAAGCCTCCAATATTCCTATTCTAAATGGGAACTCTGACCCTAGTCCTTTCTTCTTTATGTTGCCTTGTTGCAAGACTTCTTCAAAACCTACCATTTTTTTCGTCAATTCTAACAAGACGAGCTTGTTGGTGGGATACCAAGGTAATCTGAGAGGGACAATTGGTGATCCCTGCACCTAGACGTATGTGAACCTTTGGAAATGAATGAACCATTTTCCATATTTCTTAATTAGATCCACTTCATCTGAAGAGATCCTCATATGAAGAAAATCTTGCAAAAATCTAGGAATATACATGGATGTTTTGTATTGCATCATTGGGTCTTCTGTAATTTGATGTTTTGTATTGCAATTGTGGATGTACTTCATATATTTTATCCTGCCCCAGGACTCCTTTGCAATTGAGACCCTTGTATTTATTCTTATGTGCCAACATGTACACCAAGTATAAAGTCATGGTGAACATGTTAGTTTCATGCACACTTCTTAATTGGGCATCTATATTATTATTGATGATCCTTTCCCAATGATAATTCTTGTTTTCTACAATTTGGGTGATAGGATGAAGCATCCAAGGTTGGAATATATGTGCCTCCTCCACCTCCATTACTCTACCTAGGAGAGTTATGATATCACAGCATTCCAGCTTGAAATCACTTATGTGTAGTTGCTTGGTCAATTTTGAATAGTGTGGCTTTGGCTTGAGTATCCAAGCATTGTTCATTATATCTAGAGCTTTGTTGGGGTCTTCGTCATAGAATTTGGTAGCTTCCCCAATGTTAATCTCTTTAATAAGCTTGTGATGGGAGGTGATGTTAAATACCAAGCTATAATTGATTCCTCAATTAGATTTTCCATCACTCTGTCTTGAGGCCCAATGATGATTCTTGTCTTAGATTCATAATGTTTTGCACACTCTAGGACTAGCTTCGAACATAGTTGTGTGGGTGGGAATCCTACTGCATGTGCCAATTTGTTGTGAGTGATCTTTTGAGCCAACTCGGTTGGTTCTTATCCAAGCATCCTCTAATGGAAGTCATCATAGTCAACATGGCCCATATTGGTATCTACAATCCTTGACCATGCAGAGGCAATCTTTTTCTCTAGCCAAATTCCTTTAAAATCATACTTCATTCTTTCCTATCTCTTTCCGACTTCCTCTTGTGCTAGGGTATCCTTGGTTTTGATGGTTTTGTTAGGACTAACCTCAACTTACATCTATTAAAAAAAACTAGAATCACCAAAAGGAAAGTACCAAGATAACCTAATTTCAAGATAAACTACTCACAATACCATTAAAACTATCACTTTCTCATCATTGAAGCACATAAAATCATCAAAGGTGATCATCATGATTATGCATTAACCCATTATATTCAATTTGAAGCCAAAATAGAAAAATCAGAAAATTTGAGCCTACTTGGATTTTCTAACCAGATTAGGGTTTGGAAAATATAGGCGAGGTAAGATTTACCGAACTTAGCCAAATGATGTTAAACAAGTCACTTTTGATCTACAAATTGCAATCAATGAGATATCAAGCATTAGATTATCATGTTACAAGTTATCCCATGAAGCATTGAAATCATCATGAACATAAATGTAAGCACTAAGAGTGAAGTCTGAACAGAATGAGAGATTCCACTACACCTCATATTATCCGATGATTTGTCTTTCAACAAATCCTAGGTAGCTAGAAATTACTAAACCTAGGCCAAAACCATAATTCGCTAAGTGCATTATGCCAAGGTGTGAGGTCTTCAGTTAATCTGAGCTTCCTTAGATTATTTGAGTAGATTAAGGCTTAGGTAATTTGAGCTAGCTCAGATTCTCTGGGATCTCACCCAGATAAAAAAAATGCTAAGTGTTGGAGTTTTTTATGTTAAAACCATGAAATATCATATTAGCCTCAAAAAACCAATAAATTAATCTGCTTAATGGTGGCATCGAATGGTTTTGTGTAGCATTTTAAACCATTTAGATATAAATCTCCATTTTCAAAACTCAGAGGTAGGGAACCCTTCGAACTAGGGTTTGAGTTGGACTAGATATTGAAAGAAGAACCATTCTCCTTTGATTCTATACTCTAACTCCAAGGGGAAACCCTAAGATACCTCCACCAAGGAAAATCACTCAAGCAAAAAGACCCTCGTATGCCAAATCAAATATGCGCTAGGAAATTTAATGTAATATACTACCAATTTAGTGTAATAAATGACCCCTTATAAATGCCTAATAGGACATTTGAATTTTTAGAAATATGACCTAGGAGAGGATTTCAGATAATTTAAGGTATGTCAGATTGTCTAAATGGATTAAGGTTTGGATAATCTAAGCTTGCTCAAATTTACCGAACTTCCTCCAGACTTAGTCAATTCTGCCAAATTTTCATGATTTTGATCTGGAATGAATTTTTAGGGGTTAGACCACAACTTGAAGCTGGAAGAAAACATCTCAAATGCAAGTTCATCATTAAGCACTTGGGTGAATCAAGACTCTGACCACATGACTTATACCTTAAGGGGATGAAGTCAAAACCCTAAAAAAAGAAAACATGAAAGAAAAGCAAGAAAAGAGGGTTCCTGCTTTTAGCGGGGCATGTGTGAAACAACTACACAACATATATTTCATCATTTAAATCTGAAACTTAAAGAACAACCTAAAACCTAGCAAAGCCACTTTGTACAAGAAATTACACTGTTCAGAAACTGGAAAAAAATATCTCTTCGAATATTTCCCAAAGAGAAAGGATGAGAATAATAAGGAGAAGAAAAGAACCCTAAAAATACATCTTGATGTGACACCTGGTTTCTTCATTTTCCTTTGATTTGTAACTGCCTCTAGCTCATGGAGAATCTTCAATTTTCCCTTTGATTCAACCCTCTTGTATTTGCTTGCCTTGTAATATAAAATATTCCTCACCATGATGACCTTCTTCATCTATGCTCATCAGTTGAAAACATCTACATTGTGAAAGAACAAAAATCTCTGTGAAAGTATTTCACTCTTCATTTACCCTGCAATTGAAAACAAATAGTTTTTACTATGAAAAAATAAACCTTTTGGAAAAATTCACTCTCTGATTTTCTATAAAAACACATTCCTATGCTCTTTACCTTTTACTTCCCGACAATACAAAGCCCTTTACATTTTGAACAATCTTTGTGAATTTTTTTATATCACTACCTTAACAAATAAAGTTTTGAACTTCTTTTTTAAAGGCTCTAATTTTGAATATCAGGAAGTAATAATTCCTTTACCCATGCTATCTCCATTGATTTACTTCCACCACAACAAATATAATTTTATTTTACTTGTGAAATCTTTTAATTTTTCCCTCAGGCCATAAGCTTCAAATTTATTTTCTTTTTAGCCACAAAAGTCTTTATCAGGCATTTTATACTTTAATTACTTTATCAAAAACCTTTTCACCTTCAATCTTTCATCAAACATTACTATATAACTTAATTCACGGGCCCACCACATCCTTACTCTCGGCAGTTACCATCACACATCTATGATGTGTTGTGGAAATGAAGGAAAAAATAGCGATGTGTGATGGAGAAAACAAATCATCATGCATCACGAATGTGTCTAAGAAAAAAGGCTTGAGAACAGCGATGGGTGAAGTTATCACTCCATCAAGGTTGCATTAGGAATACAAGGTATTCAAACAATGATGAGTAAGGTTTTTTTGTTGCCCTTCACTTTGTTTTACCCCTTGCTCTACGACATCTTGATAAATATTAGCTACGATATACAAATGCTTATAGTATTCAACACACAACACTTTCTTCTCATCATTGAAACCCTAAGCATGCACGAGCTTCCACAACATTCAGTTTGATGAACACATAAAACATGTTCATATATGGAGACACCATTTGACCAAGCTCATAACCCATGCACCTTCACCATTGAAGCTTTGAAGGTGAAATCTTTTGCATTGGAATGCTACAATCAAAGCGTGATATGTGATCTAAAGGTGTGAAAGATTTTCCCTAATAGTGTTCTTTACAATCTTTCCCTGGTTCTTCTCTAGAATGATGTTCAGGCCAAATTTAATAAGATTATGGTTTCATTAAGAAAATAGAATTTCCTCAAACAATTTTGATACATTTTCACTACAAGCGATGACTGCCATTATGAAAAGTGAACACAAGCTAGCTTTACCCATGCACATGCCCCAAACAAGATAATACCCACAACAACCCTTGTACCATCATAAACATTTCTTTATTGTATCAAGTTGGCTTCTTTTGATGAGCACGTTGGCTGCCATTCCTTAGCAACAACCTCATTTATAATTTCTATGCCCACACTAAGATAATCTCGCTTCCTTCCAAGATGTGATGACATGTTGCATGGATCCTTCCACTCGCCAGTAAGAAATGTAGAGTAATACCCACTGTCCAAGCATAGTGTCAACAAGAGAATTCTTCATATCAAAACCACATAACGTAGCTTTAATTGTTTTTGATAAAGGAAAAAATAATTTTTACAGCAACCCCAAACCACATAGTTTACAAAAAAAAATAGGAAAGGACAGAAAAGTACAACGGATTAAACAAGCTACAATAAAAGAAAAATCTTGAAAAAATAGTAGCTAGCCAAGAAAACACAGAAGGAAAACCAAAGAGCTAGCCGAAGCACTGACCAAAAAACTAGCATCAATTAATCCAGAGTCTTCAAAACAATCTTGGTCTCGGCCTTCAGATCCTGCATATCTTGGACACCCTTCTTGAATGTTTGAATCATCTGTGGCATGGGGGGTTCCTTCCTTTTTAGATTAACCCTAGTTCTCTTCGAAATCCCTTCAAAATCCCTATGTCCTCTTCCTAGTTTTTATCTTTCATCTCTTCCAAATAAACAACCAAGGACCCTTGTTGAGTTTTATCCAGTTTTTGAGCAATTACGTTGATAATGATAGCATTACGTCTTTCCATTCTATTATTCTATTTAGTAATTATCTTCACAGCATTTTTTATTTTTTCCAAATCAATTTCTATCCTTTTGTCCTTACCTACATTGTCCTGGATCTCTTTACTAGCCATGTTCTCATTATGCTCTTCATCCTTCTTGCATAACACAGAAACCTTAGCTCCCACTTCTTCTAATTTACTCTAGAGGGCCCAATTTTTTATTTTCAAGTCATTAATTTCATGAAAGAGCCATTTTAACATTTTGAAATGGTCCACAACATTATTCCTCACAATCCCCAAAAAATCAGTGGTAGGTTCCCTATCAAGATTGAGGCAACTTTTAGCAGGGTCAGAGGCTCCAAGGTACCTAGTTCTAACATCTTTGTCCATTGATGAGACATAAGAGGAAGAATTATTATTTGTGCCAGAATCCTTAGAGTCAGGAGAATCTTTAGAATATGAAATAAGGATTTTAACATGGAAAATCTTTCCAGCACCTTTGGCTTTGGGAGTAAAACTTCCAGGCTCAGAAGCAAGGAAGACTTTAACAGGCTAGGGATTATGGATTTGGATTTTCTTGCTAGTCTAGACAAAGGGCAGATCTAGGTCCATCCTTGCTAGACTCAAATTTGGTTTATTCCCCAGATAGCTAGGTTCAATGTCATCCTCCTCAGACGCCAAAGAGGCATCAAGGTTAGTAGGGTCCGAAAGGTTTTGGAAATGTTCAAAAATTAATCTTATCAAACTAGTATGTAATATCAGATATCTTTTAGGATTTTTCTTATGGTCTTCCAGACTCTTTCTTAAGGACAAAGTAAATAGTAGGAGAGAGAAACCCTTACCTTATAGAAAAAATGATAGTCGTAGACCCTAGTGAACCAACCATCCAGGGTGATATACTCCATAATGATGCGAAAAAATTTTCTTCAAAGAGATTTAATGGTGTTGGCCTCGAATTAACTATTGGAAAATTTCACAAGTTTCAATTTCTCCTTGTCTTTCTTCAGAAATCTGACCATCGCTTCATCAGAGAAATTCTTGTCCTAAAAAATTTTGTGTCCTTCAGGGGACATACCAGTCACTTCAACAATGAGATTATCATCAAGCTTAACTTTCCTGCCAAAAAGGGTTATTTCTCCATTGTCCCAATTCTTCTCAAAAATATTTGTTGCTTCCCTATAACATAGCTTTAATTGTTTCTTGCCTTAAGCTAGCCACTATTCATCATAATCAAGAAACACTATAATACTTTCCCAACAAAATTTTCTCTTTTAGTATCATGTAGCTGTCCAAACAACCTAGCGAGATCAAATAGTGGTGTGACTTTATCCCATGGTAACTCAAATCAATGCCCATTTTTACCTAAAGTTTCTAAAAACCTTAACAATAAATCTTCTATGCATATCCCAAGATTCCATTTCCTATAGAAATGTAGCTACTCCAAACAACCTAGCAGGGTTATTTAAGTGTTTTGAATTTATCCCTTTCCATCGTAACTAAAGTCACTACCTTCACTCAACCTCCTATCCACCAATGGCTCCACCTTTAGAGGAAGATATACTCATGGTATGTTGGTGCAACTCTTCCTCTTTCCTATCCTCTATGTTCCATTTCCTCCCCAACTATGTATAATTTTTCTCTAATACCAATTGATGTAGTCAACAATAGAGAAACCAAAGAGGTTTTTCAATTGTTGCAACCTTCATAAAATCAACACTTAAAAACAATATTTAAATAAAATCTCCAACACAAAATTATTTCATTTTTATTCATATAATTACTAGAAGTTTACTAAATTATCGAAACTCAACATGCTATCCATTAAAAAAGCTTCTACTTTAACAACACTATTGTATAAGAAAGATTAAGAATCAAATTTGCAAAGCTTCACCACAAACCCGTCAATTTGTTTCCTTCACTGCTCCTTGATTATTGTGAATATTTTAAAATTTCAAAATGGGTTTTGTGTGCCTCATTCTCAGCTTTCTGGATCATTTTGAAAATCTTGATTTCACTATCATTTGAGGAAGTTATGCCAGTTTTACTAAAGCTGGGTCTCATTGTCATGATCCAGACAATCTTCATTTTCCCCAAAATGCCAGTGAAAACCTCCAGAATATTCTTTACTCCTTCTTGATTGTGGGTATCATGCATTTGAGCTCGTTGATTTTTTTTCCTAGAAAAAATTCAAATCTTTTCCCAAATTGACATCCACTAGGTCCTTCACACCACTCACAGTCACCAAACACCATTGGAAAACATTTATTCCAATTCTTTAATTTAATCTTGAGAGTTACAAAGTAATAAAAAAATAATTCTTTGATGTGTTTCCAAGATGTAATTTGAATTTACATCTAACACATAAACAGTGCATCCAAAGCTCATGCCAAAAAAAAGTGAAATAGTTAAATGAAGGGAGAAGAAGAATTATTTCATGCCCACAAGACCTACAACACCCCAAAATTGAGAAAAGGAAAAATAAAATAAAATATTTTTTTTGGTTGTGTAGGATTACACTTCACCCTTGATGCTCCTGCATAAAAAATTATTTGTGCTCCCTATTCAATAACCCACGTACAAATAAAACTCTTGACCTTAATAGAAAGTGGTTTCCTATCCATTGGTGCAACTACCAAGGGATTAGGAATAGTTTTTGGAAGAGGTGGTGGATGGTTTTTGACCATCCACCATGCAACAATAATGCTTGAGCAAACTATACTACAAGCTCATCCTCAACAAAATCCCTAGCTATTTTGATATGTGGGTGTTTCAAGGGAGAGGTGTTGGGTCGACATAGGATAGACCAAGTGTATGTCAAGATCCTTTGTGTAGATGGAGACAAGCACTTGCTATGGTAGCTTATGAGTAAGTTCCTATCCCTTCTATCATGAAGGAGAGTGCTAAGGTGGAAACTCTACAGTATATTAGCTCTCTGACCTAGAGTATCATCCATTGTGTGAGTCCTATAGTATAGTGCTAGCTAGGGGAGAGTTTGAGTGGTAGGGTTCCACCCCATTCTTGTCAGGTTTGTGGTTCAACCTATACATATGACCACATAGACAGTCAAGAGGCTAGTGTGTAGGATACATCTGCAGCTGCATAGTTGGAAATGATAGTTGCCATGTTGAATGAGACTTTCATCCTCAATACTCAGGTAAATGTTAGCATGTGCATTGAATTGAATTTATTAAATTTCATTTTTTGAAATGCAAGATTAACTAATTTAGTTTAATGATTGTAATAAAATTTTAGGGTCATCATGTTGATATTGTTTACACCAGCCCTCCACCTATTTTTTACTCTAGTGCATCTACTAATGAGCTATGTAACTAATAAACAATTATAAATATTACACACAAATAGCATTGTTATATGAATGGTATTCTAATATCTCATTTTGGATGTTGAATACGTTAATATTGGAGGTTTCATAGAAACACCTCCCAGTGCCAATGGAGTACAAGCCTTCATGCATGTAATAGAATAAAGAGTTTAACTAATGAATTGTACTTAATAGATTTTGTATTTGATATTCATATGATCCTTGATTACATTGCATTGCACATCTTTCAAAGTCAAAGTATTACATCACATTGCATAAATAATAACTAGATGTTGATAGTTGACAAAATTTCAATTACAATATAGTTTTTTATTAATTCAACATAAGCACTAATGCAAGGTATGTGCAGGATCATGATGGGCCAAAAAGTGGCAATATGATGGGTATTTGTAGCGCATGTGGCTGATGACTTTTTTTTTAACCCAAAATTGATGAAATGAAAAGGGTTTTAAAGGAGATTCTCAGCTTTCCACCAATATAAATTATCCTTTACTTTGAATTTAATAAATAATTATTATTCATTTTCTATTTGAATTACGACTAAAGTCCTGATTGATAGGCCGATTGAAAAATCTATAGCTTTCAAATGGTATCACATTTTCAGAATCCAAAACATGCATCACATTCTATGCTTTGCACACTATAGGAATAAAAATAGAAAAATTGAATTTCATGAATTTTTGACCAAGTTTTAAGGTGGTCAGACATATGAGTTTTTTATATTTTTAAAAAATTGGAATAAAAAAATCATAATTAATTATATACTTGGAAAAAAATTACAAAAAAATATGCATCACATCTGGAAATGAGTCCTCTACTTATGTCAAAAATATTATAAAAAAATATTATCATTTTATTGTGACTAGGGTGGTCAGATAGACACCTACTTCTTATTTTTTCCCTGAAATTTAAGTACTACTACACTGAAATTTGAAATTTTCACCAAATAGATTTCTTTAAAAAAAAAATAAACCTAGTAGTTTAGAAACTAAATTAAATTCCTGCAAATTCTATTTTTACATATTTTTGAAATAATATAGATAACTTATTCAAATTTTTACATAAAGTTACCTAACTCTGATTTTTTTGATTTTTTTGCCACTTAAGGGCCTATTTTTTCCATGATGATCCTACACATACCTGCAATTACTTCACATAGCATAAGTAATAACTAGGAGAAACTACCAATTACATTTTCTTGTCATGGCATTCCCTAAGACCACTTTTTATTCAGGAAATTTTTCAAATAGTTAACTACCTTGTCTATGTTATGGATGCTTGGAAAAAATCTATGAAATCATAATAGTAAGAAATAACATAGACAAGGCAATGAGTTGTTTGAAAAAATGTCTCAAAGAAATGAGGTCTCATGGTAATGGACATCACCATGAAACCCAATTTCTTTGAGGTATTATTTTCAAACAACTCACTACCTTGTCTATGCTACAACATTTTCCATACATGTCTACCAAATTTTATCAAATAGTTCACTTCCTTGCTGCTATGACTAAAAGCCTAAAACAAGTGCTTTCCAAAATAGGTGATTTCCAACAAACTATGGATACTTGGAAAAATATATCAAAGCATAATAGTAAGCAATAGCATAGAAAAGGTAGTGAGTTGTTTCAAAAAATGCCTCATTGAAAGAAAGGGGGATTGTTGGACAGAATGTTTTGGTAGACATGTATGGAAAATTTGGTAGCATAGACAAGAAAATCAGTTGTTTGAAAAAAATCCTTAAAGAAATATGGTCTTAGGGTATGTCCAGGATCATTATGGAGAAAAACATGACCTTAAGTGGAGAAAAATTTAGAAAAATTAGAGTTAGGAAACTTGACATAAAAAATTTAATAAGTTATCTATATTATTTCAAATATATCTAAGAATAGAATCTGTAGCAAATTGAATGTAGTTCCTAAATTACTAGGTTTATTTTTTAAAAAAAATCTATTTGGTGAAAAATTGAAATTTCAATGTAGTAGTACTCAAATTTCAAGCAAAAAATAAGAAATAAGTGTTTGTCTGACCGCCCTAACCATAATAAAATGATAATATTTTTTTAATAATATTTTAGATATAAGTAGAGGACTCGTGTCCCAATGTGATGCATATATTTTGTATTTTTTTCTAATTAAATAATTAATTATGAATTTTTTAACAACTTTTAAAAAAATATAAAACTTGTATGTCTAGACCACCTTAACTTGGTCAAAACTTCATGAAATTCTTTTTTTTTTTAATCCTATAGTATGCAAAGCATAGAATGTTATACTGTTTGAAAGCTATAGATTTTTTTCAATCAGCCTATCAATCAAGACTTTAGTCATAATTCAAATAGAAAATGAATAATAATTATTTATTAAATTCAAAGTAAAGCATAATTTATATTGGTCGAAAGCTCAAAATCTCCTTTAAAAACGCTTTTCATTTCATCAATTTTGGGTAAAAAAAAAGTTGTCAACCACATACCCTACACATACCCATCATATCACCACTTTTTGGCCCATCATGATCCTGCACATAACCCTCATGGTGATGCACATCAACATGAGCCTACATTTCTTTGAGGCATTGTTTCAAATAGATGATTTCCTAGTCTATGTTGTTTGATATAATGCTTTGGTAGACATGGATGAAAAATTTGGTAGCATAGACAAGGTAATGAATTGTTTTGGTAGAACTATTTGAAAAAATACCTCACTCAGATATGTCCTCATGGACTACAATGATCACATCATATGCACAAAGTTGATTTGTTGAAAAGGCTTTAGAAAATTTCAAGAAAATGTAATTACTAGGTGTAAAACCAAATTCCACTACATTTTCCAATATCCCCCATGCCTATACCAAATTGGAAGCTTTGGAAAGGGGTATGCACATCCATAGAAAATGATTGAGATATGACGTATTATATTACATACTTATTACTACTCTCATATATATGTGTATACAAAATGTGGAAGCATACACAAGGTAGGTCAATTGGCTTAACAAAATTCCTCAAAAAGATGTGGTTTAAAATTTAATTGGAAAGTGTAAAGAATTGTGTACTTTATGATTTTCCAAAAGGGGCTAAGGATATAATGGAAAGCAAACAATGATAAACATGAAATATGCATAATAACAAAAGCGAATAATTGTATTAAGCATGTATGATAAGGGATGATAAAGAAACATAATAGAATTAAGGAAAATGTAAAGAAAATGCATAGACTTCACATACCTTATAAATGGAGATTCGAATGGAGGAGATCTACCCAATGATGTAGTCTTTGTTTCTTCTTGCATCAAAATCATCAACATTTTGAGTTTTTCATAAGCTTGTTTCCTTTTCAATTTTCAATTGTATATCAATCTTAAATAGAATTAGTAACAACAATATAAATAACCAATGTATAATGCTAAATTCTTACAATTTAATCACAATTAGCATTGTAACACTACAAAAATTGAGACATGAATTGATATAAATAAAATTAGGTGTGAAAACTATGTTATTTCTGCCTTCCTAAGTTGGAAAACCAAAAAATGGTGGTGGAAAGTTCATGCAAAGGTGGTAGAATGTGAAAAACTTGCATGTGCAGTCCTCAACATCATCAAAAGCTTCTTTTTATGAGAACACACACATAATCAAGAGAACATCAAATTATGTAGGCGGGTATGTGTAGGATCATGATGGGCCAAAAAGTGGCGATATGACGGGTATGTGTAGGGTATGTGGCTGACGACTTTTTTTAACCTAAAATTGATGAAACGAAAAGGGTTTTTAAAGGAGATTCTTAGCTTTCACCAATATAAATTATGCTTTACTTTGAATTTAACAAATAATTATTATTCATTTTCTATTTGAATTATGACTATAGTCTTGATTGATAGGCTGATTGAAAAACATCTATATTTTTCAAACGGTATCACATTTTTTGAATCTAAAATATGCATCACATTCTATGCTTCGCATACTATAGGATTAAAAAAATTGAATTTCATGCAGTTTTGACCAAGTTAAGGTGGCTAGACATACGAGTTTTTATATTTTTTAAAAGTTGTTATAAAAAAATCATAATTAATTATTTACTTGCAAAAAAATTACAAAAAATTGCATCACATTGGAACATGAGTCCTCTACTTATATCTAAAATCTTATAAAAAAATATTATCATTTTATTGTGGTTAGGGTAGTCAGACAAACACCTACTTATTATTTCCCAGAAATTTAAGTACAACTACATTGAAATTTCAAATTTTCACCAAATCGACCTTTTTATTTTAAATAAACCTAGTAGTTTAGAAATTACATTCAATTTTATATAGATTCTATTCTTACATTATTTTGAAATAATATAGATAACTTATTCAAATTTTTACATCAAGTTGCCAAACTCTATTTTTTTTGAATTTTTCGTCACTTAAGGGCCTATATTTTCCATGATGATCTTGCACATACCAAATCCTAGATCATGAGTGTGTTGACCTTTTTACTATTTTTAGAGAAATCCAAAATGGAATCACATTATAACACACTCAAATTATAAAAACAAACTCATGTTATGAAAAAAATTATTTTCTAAAGGTTTCCTCTCTCCCCTTAGCGATTTATCCCTCCTTAGCCCTCTAGGTCTCTCACTTAACCCTAAACCCTCAACCCTTAAAACTATTCCTTAAAATATAATCCCTCAACCCTATACCCTTCAACCCTTAATACCTTGACCCTTAAACTCTAATCTATCTCTCTCCTTGTATCTCTCTCACGCTCCTTCTTTCTCTCTCTCCCTCTATCAAGTCTCTCCCTCCCACCCCTCTCGCTCTCTCAGGTCTCTCTCCCTCTCTAGTCTCAACCTTAATCCCTCAACCCTAATCCCACAACCCTAAACCCTTAAATCCTAAACCCTCAATCCCTATACCCTCTATCCTATACATTGGACCATCAACCCTAATCCCCCAACCCTATACACTCAACCCTATACTATTAACCCAATACCCTAAACCCTCAACCCTATACCATCAATTATCAACCATCTACCCTATACATTAGATCCTCAACTCTCATCTATCTTTCTCCTTCCATCCTCTTCTCTCCTCTCTATCTCACTTCCCTCCATCTCTCCCTTCCTCCCTCCCTCCAGCTCTACCATAATCCCTCAACCCCATACCCTTAACCATTAAACCCTTAAACCCTAAACCATTAAAACCTCAACCCTCAACCCTTAAACCCTCAACCCTTAAACCCTTAAATTGTATACCCTCTACCCTATTGACAGTTAAAGTGTCACGCCCCGCCGTGCGAACCCCAAAGGAACTAATGACAACAGAACAATTTTTTTTTTAAAGGATATAATAACATACTTAAGTGTTCTAACATAACAATGTATTAAGTTACACGACTAGTTCCAATGGGGTACACGAAGTGACATGACTACACTAACCCATAACTACGAAAATAAGATAACAATAATTAAACAATTACATAAATCTACTCATTCCAATTTCATCATTAAAAATATCTATCAACTATATCCATATTAATAACATATGCACATATGACAATACATGTAATTATACGCATATAAAGTGTTACATATTTTGATAGATACAACATAACATAACCAACTATTACAAGTGATCATTCCTAATTAAATACATGGCTTGCATATACATTACATCCAAATGATAGTAAAATACAATTGTCGGAACATACATCTCAATAACCACATATACAATTTACAAAGTCATCCCAACACACGTGGGAGACGATACATCAATAAATACATTACATCAGGAGTATATACATCTATCTGGTACATAAGGACACTGGATCATCAACATCCGCCAAAACCTGCAAGTAAAAGATACATCTGCAACAGAAGAAGAAACCCAATGGGGTGCGAAGCACGTTCCACCCAACCACCCCCGTGCTGAGAGTAAACAAGGAAGGGTCCCCGACCAAGTATGCCTAACAATAACAAAGACTAACTCCAAAAGACAACCTTACATCAAAGACCACCTAGAGAACTCACAACAACAATTCCAAGAGGCACAACAACAAACCACTTCAGAACATAACAACAAGTCATAACACAACATCAATGAAACTCAAAACATAATATCAAAGACCTCATCCAACAATGACCAAAGAGAAAACAACAAGGCACTTAACCACTTACAATCACAATATTACTTCACAACTACAATCATAAAGTCACTTAACAACTACAAACACAATAACACTTAACACGAGGTTACAATGCTTCCATAGAACAAAGATCATGAATATCACACAATAACTGAATGACTGTTGACATAGGAAGAGTGTCATGCATAAATTGCCATGAGTTACCCTGGCTCAACCTTCCTAGGCTACCGGACCCCCATCCTAGGTTACCCTGGCTTGCCTCTACCGGCCGCCGGACCCTCACGCAAAACTATGCGTCCCATCTCATCTCGAGCCTTATCATTCCCTTGCTTCACGAGAGAGACATTCTTTATCTTTATTAGTGTGTAAGATCCCCATTAATTCTTTTAGATTATCACTTAGTTAAACTCTAGGTGAGTTACCCTGGCACCCCTTTGTGTGCCGGACCCCCACAAAGAGCCACTCTCCTATCGACAACACACAAGGTACAATACCACAATAGATAACTAGACAACATAACCTCTCCAATCCAAGGAGAAAATAAAACAAGGAACTCACTCCGAACACTGGAGGAAACCACATATGAAAACACATTTCTTCCAAAGGAGGTACAAATCTCATTACCCACTCCTATTTCCTAGGAGCACAAATCCCCATTCGTGGAAACTGGGTACAACAACATAGTACAATTCATCAAGGCGATTCACAAAATGAACCTCTACACCAAACATCCCACTCTAGAGAACTTCTCTGGAAGACTTACAATACCCTTAACCCTAATTGCCTGACATGGAGAATAAAGAACATGATAGCAATGCATTCCATCTCTAGAAGCCCTTAACCACAACTTAAACTCCTAAGAAAGATAAAATAAATTTAGGGTCATCCCATGCAACTCAAAGAACTATGAAGAAAATACCACAATAAAATTAACGAATAATCTCAAGAAGAACAATTACATTTAACCAAAGCCATAAAACAATTAAAATGAATAATAATTTTCACCCAATAAATCAATCAATTACACGTGAAAACTCATTTCAAAACAACACAAATGAATTTCACCTATAAAATAAATCCACTGCTTGAGAAGATTTGATTCAATTAAATTTCAAAGCATCTAATTTATTTATAGATCCCACAACTACACTATATCGTCGCACTACTCAATCCAATTATAATCACAAAGCATATTCCTGATTTCCTCAATTAAACCATATTCTTATAATTTGTAAAAATAATCCTATTAAATGCATAATCCACACACACGTCTATATAATAATAATATATAAAAATCTTTCTTGTTTTCTAGTCATGACATTATAAATAACAAATGATATATATACATATATATAGAAATACGATATATACGATATATATATATATATACATAAACTTATTTTTAACATTTATTAAAATAAATTAAAATTAATCTATTCATATATATATATATATATAATGATACTTATTTTTAACATTTATTAAAATAAATTAACAATTAATCTATTCATATATATATATATATATATTAAATATATATAACATATAATAAAAATTCGCATTAAAGAATACTTAAATCGAAGTTTAAATTCGCAGACAGTACCCGGGTAATGGAGTCCGCCACAGTCCAAAGTACCCACGTACTTGGTACTGCGGGGAGAGTGGGGTACGCAGCCCCACTGGCTGCGCCAGCAGCCTCGGCTGCTGTGCGCAGCCGTAGTGGCTGCGTACCACACACAGCAGGGACGTGGGAGGTACGGCTTCGGCCGACCTCCCACCCCTATAAATATTAATTTTTGTTTTATTTTTATTTTAGAAAATTCCGATTTCAATTTCTTTTTTTTTTAATTTTAATTATTTTTTTATAATTTCGTTTTCAAAATAAATACTAGATGGATTCCAAAAAAATCAATTTTATTTTAATTAAATATTTCATTCTGAACACAGTCACAAAAATCTGAACAAAGTATGTATTTATTTAAAAAGTTCTTTATAAAAATAGTCATATATATATGTATATGTATACCTCAGTGTATATATATATATATTCACCAAAAAAAATTCTGAAACGAATAATATAAACAAGAAAGATTTTTCAATATATAATATAACAAACGATTTTCTATTGAATACAATATAGATTGGCATGCAAACCTAACCTATAAGAAGATTGATTTTAATTTCAAAACAATAATTTCACTATTTAAACTATATTGAGGAATTTCCAAAAAAATTTACTAAAGTTTTCAACAAAAGGGTTCAAGGGTTTCTTACAAACGAATTTCAAACCACAAAACTTCTTATAAATTTTCAAAGCACAACAAATAGATATTGTTCAAAGTATAACATAAATAATAATAAATGACAGAAGAAAACCTGGAGTCCTTTGTCTGGCGAAGAATTCTTTCTGAATCCTCTTCTCGACTTCCTGCCTTCAACTCTTTTCTCGATCTTCGGCCTTCAATGTTCTTCTGAACAATCTTTTCTTTTTAGACTCACCATAATTTTACCCAGAAAAACCTCAAAACTCCAAAACTATCTTTCTTATTTTTCTTTCCTAGATCTCAAAAAAAAAAAACTACAGAGCAAAAACTCCCAGAAGCAAACTTGTGTGTGAATAATTCCCTTCATAAAAATAATAAATCACCAATTAAAATCCATAAATCTTTTTCCGCTTTCTTTTTCAAAAAGCCTCCTTCCTTATTGGTCCTTTTTCAGCTTTTAAAAGCTCACATTTATCTAAAATTTTAATTGAAATAATTTATTTAAATTTAGATATTATCTTCACCTAATTTCCTAATTTAATATTAATAAAAAAATAATATTTAATTACTCTCAACTATATTAATTTAATTATAATTATTTTCACTTTTAATTAATTAAATCACTTTTAATTTACAATCTATTCCAACTTAACATTTTTCTAACTCTCCAATAAATCAAATAACGATGCAACATTAATTAATTATTTTATGAAATACGATTAATTAATTAAACATTAACCAATAATTAAATAAATACTCAACAGAGAAACTACATACAAGGCAAAGACAAAACTTCAGTCATAACACAACGACTCACAACAGACGACGGACTTGGGACGGGGACACTTCCAAACCTACTCCCTTTTTCAACATTTTTACCCATTGGGTTAATTTATTGCTCGCCCTTTCCTGCCGAAGCAGGTGGAATCGAGACTTATTCCTGCAATCCTGCATCCAAATAAACGTCAAGTAGCACATGTATATATATATTCAAACATCCTATCGTGAGAAGGAATTGCAGTGTAGCAGGGCACTCATGAACGAGTGATGCTACACTGTCCTCTCACCTACTCTATTCTAACAATTACAATACCAATAACGAACTAACATTTCTAACCAAATTGATCATAAGATAATTGATTACTTAACTACTACATCATAACTAATTATTAAACAATTGCATCATAAAATAATACTGAATTAAATAACATCACCATAGAATCATCATATTGACATATAAACATTAATGAAACACTATTTGAATAAACAAATAATCCAAACAACACATAGAGTATCATAAATCATACTAATAATGTCATATCAAACGATTATGTCCACTAAAGGGATAACAACATCATCAAACTACAACCAACCAAATCAAACCCTAATAGTATCATCGTATCAAGTTAACACATAGAAATTAATAAATCCAAATAGTAAGAGGAGGGGTATTACATTAAGCCTCAATCCTTAAACCCTAAATCCTTAAACCCTCTACCCTCTAGACCCAATACCTTAAACCTTCAACCTGTAATCCATAAACACATTACCCCTCAAACCTAATCCCTCAACTCTTAAACCCTAAACCCTCAACCCTTAATCCATCAACCGTAAACCCTCAACCCTAAACCATTAGACCTTAAACCCTCAACCTCTATACCCTCTCTATATACATTAGACCCTCAACCCTAATTCCTCAACCCTATACCCTTGACCCTCTACCCTCAACCTAATACCCTAAACCCTCAACTTTATACACTCAACCCTATACCATCAATTCTCAACCCTCTACACTATACATTAGATCCTCAACTCTCATCTATCTTTCTCCTTTCATCCTCTTCTCTCCTCTCTATCTCACTTCTCCCTCCATCTCTCTCTCCATACATACATACATACATACATAAATACATGCCTAAATACAAATATATATACAAATATATACATGCATCAAACATATTTAACAAACTTGAACATAAAACATTCCAAGCGAGACATAATGTGAGTGTGTTATAATGCACTCGTGTTATATATTGCTTTGAGAATCCCCAAGCCTTAGGCTTTCAATTTTCTTTGGTTTCCAACGTAAAGGCTTGGAGTGCCTTCCCAATGTCCAAAAACATGTTTTGGCATATTTTATAGGATTTCCTATAATCTCATTTGTGCTAACCAGCAGGTTTACACGTGTTTCAAGGTCAAATAAATTGAACACTTGGGTAATGTTAGGATCTCTCTTAGCTATTTAATGATGTTTTTTTTTCACATTTTAATAATGTTATTTCTTTCATCTTTAATTTCTTTTTTTTATGTGTCTATTTTTCAAAAAAAAATAAAAATGGTATTGCTTACTTTATCCTTTAACCATTCATTGAAATTTCAAATAAATTATTTTTTATAATGGGTAAGTGCAAGATCATGATGAGCCAAAAAGTGGCGATATGATGGATATGTGTAGGGTATGTGGCTGACGACTTTGTTTTTACTCAAAATTGATGAAAATAAAAGGGTTTTTAAAGGATATTGTCAGTTTTCCACCAATATAAATTATGTTTTACTTAGAATTTAATAAATAATTATTATTCATTTTCTATTTGAATTACGACTAAAGTCTTGATTGATAGGCTAATTGAAAAACATTTATAGCTTTCAAATGGTATCACATTCTATGCTTCACATACTATAGGATTAAAAAAAATGAATTTCATGAAATTTTGACCAAGTTAAGGTGGTTAGACATACGAGTTTTTATATTTTTTAAAAGTTGTGATAAAAAATTCATAATTAATTATTTACTTGGAAAACAATTATAAAAAAAATGCATCTCATCGAGACATGAGTCCTCTACTTATATCTAAAATCTTATAAAAAAATATTAACATTTTATTGTGGCTGAGTGGTCATACAAGCACCTACTTCTTATTTTTTCCCTGAAATTTAAGTACTACTACATTGAAATTTCAAATTTTCACCAAATAGATTTTAAAATAAATAAATAAACCTAGTCATTTAGAAACTACATTCAATTTGCTATAGATTCTATTCTTACATATTTTTGAAATAATGTAGATAACTTATTCAAAAGATTTATGTCAAGTTTCCTAACTTTGATTTTTCTTAATTTTTTGCCACTTAAGGACCTATTTTTTCCATGATGATCCTCCACATACCCTAAACTAGACTCTCTTCTACACATATTAAAAAAAAATGATTTTCAATTAGTTTTCAAAATTTATAGGGGTAGCATGGCCAAAATTCCATTTTTGAGGATGTCTCAACTTTGAAAATTTGTAAAAAATCAAATATTCATTAAAAAAATATCAAAAAAATTCGACATAAACTATATGTTGTTAGCTAATTTCTGGGTATGTGGCTGACAACTATTTTTTAACCAAAATTGATGAAATGAAAAGGGTTTTTAAAGGAGATTATCAGCTTCCCACCAATATAAATTATGCTTTACTTTGAATTTAATAAATAATTATTATTCATTTTCTATTTGAATTATGACTAAAGTCCTGATTGATAGGATGATTGAAAAACATCTATATCTTGCAAACAATATCACATTTTTTGAATCCAAAACATGTGGAAAATTCTATGCTTCACATACTATAGGATTAAAAAATAAAAAAATGAATTTCATGAATTTTTGACCAAGTTAAGGTGGTCAGACATACGATTTTTTATATTTTTTAAAAATTGTAATAAAAAAATCATAATTAATTATTTACTTGGAAAAAAATTACAAAAAAATATGAATCACATCGAGACATGAGTCCTATACCTATATCTAAAATCTTATAAAAAAATATTATCATTTTATTATGGTTAGGGTGGTTAGACAAACAACTACTTATTTTTTCCCTGAAATTTAAGTACTACTGCATTGAAATTTTAAATTTTCACCAAATAGATATATTTGTTTTAAATAAACCTAGTAGTTTAGAAACTACATTAATTTTCTACAGATTCTATTGTTACATATTTTTGAAATAATATAGATAACTTATTCAAATTTTTATGTTAAGTTTCCTAACTCTATTTTTTTTTAATTTTTTGCCACTTACGAGCCTATTTTTTCCACGACGATCCTGCACATACCCTTATCACCAAAGAAATTTTTGGAAATATAAAAAAAGAGTTAACCTTTTCAGGGAGCCACAAAACATGATATGTTATTTTTTTCAAAAAAGACAACACCAATTTATGTGGCTCCCTTTTTTTAACCCCTTAATCTATACCATTTTCAAATAAAAAAAATCGTTTAGAAAGTAGACTTGAAGCATTACCAAAAAAAAATTGTTGCATCTTAAAATTTTGTGTGTAACTATGCTTAGTTTCTCATCCAATTTCAGTATTTCCTATTTTTAAAAAACAAGTGGCCACTTAAGACCCCTTTTTGCCTCCCCATCTTCCTGCACTTACCCTTAAGGACATGGGTATCTTGAGAGTATGAGTCTTCTTTTATAAAAAAATCTTCAAACTCTTCTAGTCTCACTTCCAAAGAATGAATCTGCTCGATAGGAACCTTGAGAACAACTTCCTTAACTAAGAAAGATTTAGAAGGAGAGGTTGGTAGAGTATGCTTTTCAACTTCAACATGAGGATGGGAGAAAATAGTTGGGAGTCCTATAGATAATTCCTGAAAGGTTAGACCCTGACAGAGAGGATTGAACCATCTCCTAGAATCAATATCTAAATTTTGGTAACTCCTTAATATGTGTTCAGAGGTAATCAATTAGGTCATGAAACTCATAAAAGGGTGTCACAACACTCTATCTAGTACACGTCTTAACAATAGAGAAGAATTTTTTTGATAAAAAGATAAAGACAAGAATAGGTTCACATTAGATTCACCAAAATGTAAAGGAAGATATTTGCTAATCTTGAGTCTCTAGGAAAAAGAAGAGTCTATAGGGAGAAAATTATCCTTAACTACCTCAAAGGTAAAGCTGAAGTGACAAAGGTAGAAGACAAGGATTTTTTACTCTATTTTATGTTTTAAGATGGATTTTGGAAAAAGGACTTCAGGGATTGAAAGAGTAGAATTTTGAGGTCTCAGGAGTAAGATGGCTAAATCTTGGCCAAGGATGACATCACAACATGTGGATGTCCTTGTAGTGCGCTGTGGTCTCATACAGTTTGAGAATAGAACATGAAGATAGAAATACAAGGAGTCTATTGTCTATTTGGGAGTTGAAATTTGAGTGTTTAACTAAACAAGTAGAATTCTAAAAATAACAAAAATAACAAGAAGAAAAGTAACATGAAATGATTTACACAAAACAAAATAGAAATCAAAAAGTGAAAGAGAAGCTCACAAGAGGTCCAACACTATGAAGACTCCCACAACACTCCAAATGAACAATCTACACACACAAAAACAAGGAAAAATGTTGGGGTTTCTTTGGGGCTTTCCTTGGTAAAACACTTGTTTTAGTGTTTCCACCTCCATGGACATCTAGGTAGACACATAGAGAGAAAATAGATAACAAAAAATTAAATAGATGAGATAAAGAAGATGCACATGTTAGAATATCAATTGCTTCTAAAATAAAGATGACAATGGAAATAGAGTGTGATTACCCTCCATTAAGGAATCTTGTGATGTCTAAGGAGAGAACAAAACACTCTAAATGAGATGGTAGAGACCCAATATGTTGTTGGAATATGTTGTCATGGGTATGTGCAAGATCATCATGGAAAAAATAGGCCCTTAGTGGAAAAAAATTTAGAAAAATCAAAGTTAGGAAACTTGAAATAAAAATTTGAATAAGTTATCTATATTATTTCAAAAATATGTAAGAATATAATCTATAGAAAATTGAGTGTAGTTTCTAAACTACTAGGTTTATTTAAAAAAATAAAAATCTATTTGATGAAAATTTGAAATTTCAATGCAGTAGTACTTAAATTTTAGGGGGGAAATAAGAAGTAGGTGTTTGTCTAACCACCCTAACCAGAATAAAATGGTAATATATTTTTATAAAATTATAGATATTTAAGTAGAGGACTCATGTCCCGATGTGATGCATATTTTTTTGTAAATTTTTTCCAAGTAAATAATTAATTATAATTTTTTTATTACTTTTAAAAAATATAAAAACTTGTATGTCTTACGACCTTAACTTGGTAAAAAATTCATGAAATTCATTTTTTTTTAATCCTATATTATGCAAAGCATAGAATGTGACATACGTTTCAGATTAAAAAAATATGATACCATTTGAAATCTATAGATTTTTTTAGTCAGCCTATTAATGAGGACATTAATTGTAATTCAAATGGGTATGTGCAGGATCATGATGGGCCAAAAAGTGGTGACATGATGGTTATTGTTGTGTAGTTTTCATGCACACACCCCGCTGGAAGTAGGGACCACCTTTTGCTTTCAATCTTGGTGTTTTGGCACTTCAATTTTGAGGATTGATCTTGCTTTGGCACGAGCCTAAATGTTTATCTTGCTTTCCTAAGTAATTCCCCAAATTTCACATTGAAAACCTTAGGTTCTGGGAAAAGTTCAGGTTTTCTCCCCAGTTCGGGATTTTCCACCCCATCCAGATTTTCCCGGATCTCGCTCAAACTCCGACTAAACATTGTGGTTCGGGGATTTGTGGTCTTCACATAAATTCGCATGGGCTGGACTTTCCTGATGTTCCTTCTCATTTGGAGATTCACCTTCTTCCTGAATTTCCTTCTCCTCTAGATTTGCTTGAAATCCTTTGTTCCTATTTTTTCCAAAACTTGCGGAATGTCTCCTCCTTCACAGAAATTTGTCCCGTGTGGATTTTCCTGAAACTTGGTAGAATGTGAAGAAATGTGGAGTAATAGGACTTGTTAACAAATTATGGTGCACTTTATGATTAATTTATGCTATTTTGAGATCTCACATTTTTCTTGATTGATAATGATCAAATTAAGTTGCTAGTAGGTGTTTTCATGTTTATTCTGCTGGAATACGCCTGGCTCATAATTCTTAGAAATTCCTCCCTGGCTTGGATTCCATGGGTGGACCTGAAACCCAAACTCTGATATGATCATTTTATTTGGAGATTTAATGACACCTTGTTTATCTAGGATTCATTTTAATGATGATTTTGATTAATTAACCTTTGTTTCTATGATATTTACTATCATTTCCTTTGTTGACTGCAGGATTAAATCATGCACATGATGATATTTCTCAAGGAGCTCAGTTGGAAGGCATACTTCAATCACATTTGGCACAAAACTCCTCAATGAAGAGGGTCAGCAAGGCCTTCCAGATGTCTTACCGACTAGGAGTAGTTCTATTCATTTTGAAGTGTCCCGGTCGGCTAGATAGTTTAATCGCCGTAGGTTTTCATATGTCTCGCCAACCGATTGCACACAAGGTTAGTGTCCCTGAAAGATTTGTGCTCAATGAAAGGTCTTGCCAACCCATAATGTCTCGGTGAAAGGTTATACCATCGGCATGATGTCTGGCTGAAGAGGCAAGGTCTTGGTGACAGGGGGTAACGTCGCCATGATGTCTCACCGATAGGGTGGACTCTTGCCGAAATGAAACGAGGTCGACATAGTGCTTCAAGTTCCCTATGATGTCTCAATGAAGAAGGCTAGTCTCGCCAACATGGGATGATATTGGCATAGCATCTTCCCAACTGGAGGAACTCCCACTGAAGAGGGTCGTCATTGGCGTAATGTTTTTCTATCGGTGTGAGGTCTGGCTAACTCCGAAGGGTCTCAGAAAAAGAGGTGACTTCAGTGTAATGTCTCAGCGAAGGAAGATAGTCTTGCTAACACAAAGTGATATCGGCATAAGGTCCCGCCGATCTATCGGAGTCTTGAAAAAAAGGGGATATCATCAGAAATATTTTGCTGAGGGAGATAACATCGGCATGAAGTCTCACCGACAGGGTGGACTCTTGCCAAAATGGAACAACGTTAGGAAAATATTTATATTATCCATAAGTTCTGGGTGACTATGGAGAGTCTCACCAAAACAGAATGAGCTCAGGGAGAATAGAGGGCTTGACATGATGTCCTGCCGACATGGGAAGTTCTTGCCAACCCGATAAATATTTCAATGAAGGGTTATGCCTTCAGCATGAGGTCTAGCCGAAGAGGAAGAGTCTTGCCAAAATGAAAGGGGCTCGAGCTCAGGGAACAAAATGGCCTCAGGGAGATGTCTTCTTGAGCACGATGATCTCCCCGATGCAGAGTGAGTTTGGGGTAACATCTTGCTGACCTGGTAATGTCTCGCCGATGTTTGTTCACAAGATGGACATCTGGGAAACTCCTGGCTTAATGTTTTAGACTCGCTATGATGTTTGGCCAATGGAGATTGTCTCGATGACCACTTTGGTGTCAATATGACTTTGGGAGCTTGACATGAAGTCTTGTCGACCATCGTGTGTCTTTCTGATAGCTACTATGAGGTATAATCATATCGAGGAGACACGATTAGTGCCTCACCGACATGTGATTCCATTTGAAGGACCTTTGATAGCCCAAGAATCTTGTGTGGCCTATGTTTCACCAATCAGAAGAAGGTAAAGGGGTGAACCATTGGCAGTTTGATTGGTTGACTACCCTTGTGAAGGAGATCAATAGGATGAAAAAAAAATGGACTTACTCTGAGACATAAAATGATGCAGTAGCTCGGTGAACAATGGTGTGGAAATCTAGTAGGAAATCTGATACTACTTCCAGGGGACTATCAACGTACAGAGAGGTCTAGAGCAGGAATAAAGCCGAAGGAAAGAAAGAACCATGAGTCTTAGGGATAGCTATGGTGTCTACTAGAAAAAGGTAGATCGATATTAATGGCAATACTTTAGAGCATTCAAAGCATCCCTTCAAGGGAGTTCAAAGATGGACACAGAGACCAGAAGTAAATGCTATAGCTACAAAAGATTTGAGATCATCCCCAGAACAATCCTTCACCAACATGGATAGCAAGGATACACATTTAATGTAGAATCAACTTTATCCAAAAGATCTGAGGACCGACCCTCCTGCAACCAATATATATTTTTATAAATCGTAAAAAAAGGGGGCTAGCACATTCTTTTTGGGCATGTCTTGTATATATGGCATTTTTTTCCTCTTTGTAAAAAAGAGTTCTCAGACATAGAGATATAGATTTTAAGAACAATAGTAATCTTCTAAGTAGTAGTAGAGAAAAATCTTAAGAGTAGCAATAGAATAGGAGTTAGATTCAGCATAGACAGTAATGTATACTTCTAGTTTTCTTAGTATATAGGGAAACAATCTGAAGACATAGGTTTTCTATACACTGGTGATTGTGCCAGATTTGTAAATGTTGCTTATCTGTTGCACTAACAGTAGAAGCAACCAGATTTAAAATCTATTTCATATTATGTTCCAGAGTGGTGTTCATCTTGGGTTAGTCATTTGATTTGAAAAGCTTTCAAGGAATGAAGTTTTGTTTTATGTTTGGTTTAAATAGTGATTTATAATCTGCTGTTAAAATTTGCACTGTGAATAAATGAAACTATGTTAATCACAAGTTAATTTTGTTCTGTAGTTTAGTTAACAATTCCTTGAAAGGTAACAAGTCTAGTTAAGTTGGATGAATTATTATTCTTTTTAGTTCCAAGCTTTGGCCTATCTTTTTCTATTTCTTTAAAAACCCTAGTTAAAGTAGGTTTGAATTTATGCTTGATCTTAGAACAATCCACAAGCTCAACACCAACAGGCCCCTTGAGTAAATTTGGATTGTTTTGAGTTGGAGTGGGTCAAATCTTGGAAAACCCAGCTCTAATGGGTAGCCCTTTGTATACACAAGGACTTTCCCATGAAATTCCTGGTCATCTCTATGATAGGCTTCCTTTATTTTTTCCTAACACCGGGCAAAATGCTTCTGAACATGTCAAAACTTGCAGGTGTATATTCATTTTTCTCCAGATTCAGCATCAGGATATCATCTTCCAGTTATTTTTCAAAACACTTCAAGGTACAATAGGGAAATGGTATGATAATTTGCCACTAGATTCTGTTTGTTCATCGATAGAATTTAAAATCTTATTTTTAGAACAATTTGATCCTCATGTAGATGCACTACACCCATTACATGAATTTGCAACTACAAAAAGGATACCATTAGAACACATTTATCAATTTAATCACATATTTTTGTTTATGTATCAAAGGGTTCAATCTTTAGATGTGGTTGTTGATGATCATATACTGATAGAATATTATTATTGGGGTTTAAACCCATCATTTACAACCAAAGTCAGATGTTGTGGTGAGGCTACATCCTTGCGTGATGCATTGAGCAAAGCTCTCTTATTGGCACATTTTGGACATGACACTAGAAATTCAGATAGCCAGACTCAGGGTTATAATCCTCTTGTGCTTGCAAACTACCATCATCTGTAGCCTTATGCCACTTTACCCACCATCCCTACCCAGGTGCAATCATTCTCACCAAGCAGCTACAACCTTCCTAAGGTTCCAAGCACCACATTTCCCAACACCCCGCATCAAGTCAATTGCACACAAGACCACTGGGAGAACTTCTCTTGGCAGAGTTAAGTACTCCACTTGCCAATGAAGTTGTGACCATATCATCTTTTTAGTCATATTCCAAAGCATAGTCCATTACATCACAATAAAGTTGTAGATGAAACATCTGATGAGCCAGAATATAATTTTGATGACTTGTTTGGTAAAAAGCATGAAATGGATGTAAATTTAGAGCATAATGGAAATCTCAAGATAGAATCTAGCTTTGTTGAAAATGTTAGTACTAACGATGGCTTTGAAGGAGATGAAGTATTAATATGGGATTGTTGTCATGAGAAATCAACAATATCTCCCAATGATTTGAACAACTCTTCTGATAAAGATGAAAATCAGGGTGATGAGGAATGGACAAAGGAACATGGTTCATGTTGAATTGATATCCCTCGTATACAAAATCAAATAAGGGAGAAATTTGAAGAGCTGGGAGATCTAAAACTATCAGAACTTGTTGGGCCAAGTGGGTGTAGGATACATCGAACTAATCAACACTCTTAGATGGATTGCCACGTCTTCCTAGGAAGGATGGAGTTTATTTCAAGCAACTGATCACTGTTGAAGGAATACTTATGGAAGATCCTTGGAGTACATATCCCCTCAATGAGGAGGATGAAAAAACTAGCACATATGAAAATGGTAATCAGTCCATCCAAAATGATGAGGGTAGCTATGTGAAGAGGTTTAATTCTTCCCTATCTTTTGATGACCTTGATCCTTGCAATGAGATGGATTCAACAACTAATGAAACTCCTCTACCTAGTGAGGGCTTGATAGAAGTGGAGAATGGATTCATCGATACATTCATAGATTCTTTCATGATGGTGAATGAGGAAGAAACACACTTTGATGGGTTAACACAAGAAGATGACTCTGCTGATTTAAGTAGTGAATGGATTGAAACAGATAACACACTTAAGGATGAGATTGCCAATGAATCTTGTGATCAAAGAAAAGGACTTAAATGCCAAAATGAAATTTTAAGGGAAGAAGTTCGAGTAGATGTGCAGATCAATCGAGTTTTTCTTGAAGAAATTCATGACGGGGTACATTTGGATGAAGCAGAGAAATGCCAAGAAAGCAACCAAGAGGTTATCTCAGAAGTTGAATCTCTTCAATATGACGAAGAGAATGAGACAATGGAGTATTTTCTTGATTTTGATTCTGTTTACTCAAATGTGTTGGTTGAAGAAAGTCCTTGCTTAGCATCCACTAATGAATTTGATCTTAATACTGATAAATTTGATGTTGAATGGCATGTCCTTGTTGATGATGTGTAGGAATATGAATTGAGAAAGTGATTTCCTGACTTTGACTCCGTGAATTCAAATGAGTTCGAAGGAAATCCTTGTTCACCATGTGCCAGTATCCCTGACATCAATGGTGATAAGCTAGACACAGATTCTCAAACCCTTGGGGGTGACATATTTCAAGAGAATGTTGAAAGTAAGACTTCATCTCAAGAAATCCAGAATTTTTTTGACTCTATACCCAAGATGAATACAGGGATGCTAGTTAGTGAATATCCTAGCTGTAAGAAAAACCTTGCTTTAGTGGTGTTCCATGAGCTAAGACCTCGAGAGAATGATTTCATACAACACAAGTCTGCATCAGTAACTAGAAATCTTCTGAATCAGGTGGTGTCCTTTCATTACCCTCTGTGTTTCGAGGATTTTTAGTTTGATTATGGCATTGGGGATAGTAAAACGTGTTTGTGGGTAAATCATGACAAAACTAAGAACCCGCAATTAATAATATTTTAAGCTTTATACCCTCAGAATTAACTTATTGCACATAAGATTCATATTTCTGAGTATAAAGATAAATTTTCTAGGTTTAGAATTGTGCCTAGTAGGTTAAGATTGCTGCACATAATGAAAAATCAGTCAAGTCAATATACAAATTTTTACAGTTTTGTGTTTATAGGGCTTAGCTTTGGAGTTAGTTTAGGATTAGGGTTGGTTAGTGTTGGTTTTTGGTTTAGTTAGTTTCCTTTTGTTATTTTGTTTTCTGTGTCCTCTGGTTTTTCTCTTATGTCTGTGAGTCATTTGTTTTTTTCTATTTGTAAATAATTTTCTCTTCTATTTGTAAATAGTTTCATTGTTTGTTTGTTTGTTCTTTCTTTATGTTCTTTCATTTCCTTTGTTGTTTGGTTTGTCTTGTTTTGTTCTTTGGGGTTTATCTATTCTTTCCATCTTTAAATAGTGGGTTGTTATCTGAAGCATGCTTTAATTATTAGGAGAGAAGTGGTTTAGATATTTTCAAGTTTTTTGATTAGGTGATTTTGTCCTAAATTCGTTGTTTTATGCCCATTTTCAGTAAGAGTTGTGGAAAGTATTGAAAATAGGGTACAAAGTAAGCAATCTTCATTGGCTATCCTTGAATAGGTATGTGCAGGATCATCATAGAAAAATAGGTCCTTAAGTGGCAAAAAAATTAGAAAAATCAGAGTTAGACAACTTGACATAAAAATTTGAATAAGTTATCTATATTATTTCAAAAATATGTAAGAATATAATTTGTAGAAAATTGAATGTAGTTTCTCAACTACTAGGTTTGTTTAAAAAAATGAAATCTATTTGGTGAAAATTTGAAATTTCAATGTAGTAGTACTTAAATTTAAGGGAAAAAATAAAAGTAGGTGTCTGTCTGACCACCCTAACCACAATAAAATGATAATATTTTTTTATAATATTTTAGATATAAGTAGAGGACTCATGTCCTGATGTGATGCATATTTTTTTATAATTTTTTTCCAAGTAAATAATTAATTATGAATTTTTATTACAACTTTTAAAAAATCTAAAAAACTCATATGTCTGACCACCTTAACTTGGTCAAAACTTCATCAAATTCAATTTTTCTTTTTTTAATCCTATAGTATGCAAATCATAGAATGTGACACATGTTTTGGATTCAAAAAATGTGATACCATTTGAAACCTATAGATGTTTTTCAATCAGTCTATCAATCAGGACTTTAGTCATAATTTGAATCGAAAATGAATAATAATTACTTATTAAATTCAAAGTAAAGTATAATTTATATTGGTGGAAAGCTGAGAATCTCCTTTAAAAACCCTTTTCATTTCATCATTTTTGGGTTTAAAAATGTCGTCAGCCACATACCCATCATATTGCCACTTTTTGGCCCATCATGATCTTGCACATACTCGAATTTGTCACAAATCATCAAGATCATCTCCCCTTTGTAATGGTACATTTGTGCTAGGGTGATAGTGTTGTAGGACTTGAGTGAAAAATATAATTCCCAGATGTTGTTATGAGGTCCATGGTAGTTTTCAACCCAGAACAAATGTTAAACATTTGACATATTGAGAAACAATTGAATGAAATATCTAAAACTCCAAGAGAAAGAGAAAAAAAGAAGAAGAGAGAGAACTATCTAAAGAGAAAAGAAGACTCAATATGAATGGGTGATTCCAACATCTCTACTGGGGCTATGGACGCCTGACTGGCAATAGAGCAATGTTGTGAGAAAACTAGAGGTATCTTCATCGGGGCTATGGACGCCTAACTAGCAGTGGAGCAATGCCTAGGATATCATTGCACAACAACTAAAGGAAATCAACTCATGTAGTTCAAATCTTGCACATTCTTGTTCGAAAGATGAGGAAAACTTTATAAAAGGATGATGCACTATCAAGCACACAAAAAGATACGGGGGTAGTCACTGTTGGCTTACATTTAAAGATTCTAGCTCAACCTTGCTTGTTAAAATTGACCCAACTTGAGTTGTGATGTTCATAAACCAGGAGTTCTGGGTAGCTGAATCCTTCAGTTTCTTGAAAATGGTTAAACCATTATTCTAGTCGAGTCGCCATTTGTTGTGCAGTTTTTGAACACATGCCCCACTAGAAGCAAGGACCCCCTTTTGCTTTCGCTCTTGGTGTTTTGGCCCTTCAATTTTGAGGATTGATCTTGCTTTCGCACGAGCCTAAATGTTTATCTTGCTTGACTGAGTGATTCCCCAAATTACAGATTGAAAACCTTAGGTTCGAGGCAAAGTTCGGGTTTTCTCCCCAGTTCAGGATTTTCCACCCCATCTAGATTTTCCTAGATCTTGCTCAAACTCTAGCTAAACACTATGGTTTGGGGATTTGTGGTCTTCTCGGAAATCTGCATGGGCCAGACTTTCCCGATGTTCCTTCTCCTCTGAATTTTCCTGAAATTCTCAAGCCTCCGGAGATTCACCTTCTTCTTGATGTTCCTTCTCCTCCAGATTTTCGCGAAATCCTTTGTTCCCTATTTTTTATGAAACTTGTGGAATGCCTCCTCCTTCGTGGAATACGTCCCGTGTGGATTTTCCTAGGACCTGCAGAATGTGAAGAAATTTGGAGTAATAGGACTTGTTAACAAATGATGGTGCATTTTATGATTAATTTATGCTATTTTAAGATCTCACATATTGTTTCTTGATTGATAATGATCATATTAAGTAGCTAGTAGGTGTTTTCATGTTTATTCTCCTCAAATACGCCTGGCTCAAAATTCTCCAAAATTCCTCCCTGGCTTGGATTCTGTGGGTGGACCTAAAACCCAAACTCTGATATGATCATTTTATTTGGAGATTTAATGACACCTTGCTTATCTAGGATTCATTTTAATGACGATTTTGATTAATTAACCTTTTTTTATGTGATTTTTACTGCCATTTCCTTTGTTGACTGCAGGATTAAATCATGCACATGATGATATTTCTCAAGGAGCTCAGTTGGAAGGCATACCTCAATCACATTTGGCACAAAAATCGTCAATGAAGAGGGTCGACAAGGCCTTCTAGATGTCTTGCCGACTAGCAGTAGTTCTGTTTATTTGGAAGTGTCCCAATCGGCCAAATAGTTTAATCGCTGTAGGTTTTCATATGTCTCGCCGACCGATTGCACACAAGGTTAGCATCATCGAAAGATTTGCACTCAATGAAAGGTCTTGTCAACCCATAATGTCTCAGCGAAAGGTTATACCATCAGCATGATGTCTGGCCGAAGAGGCAAGGTCTTTGTGACAAAGGGTAATGTCAGGATGATGTCTCACCAACAGGGTGGACTCTTGCTGAAATGAAATGACGTCGGCATAGTGCTTCGGGTTCGCTATGATGTCTCAGTGAAGAAGGCTAGTCTCACCGACATGGGATGATATTGACATAGCATCTTTCCGACTGGAGGAAGTCCCACTGAAGAGGGCCGTCATCGGCATAATGTTTTGCTATCGGCCTGAGGTCTAGCCAATTGGAATTTGTCTCGCCGAAGGGTTCTCCCTTCGGTGTGATGTTTGGCCAACTCTAAAGGGTCTCGGCAAAAGAGGTGACTTGGTGTAATGTCTTGGTGAAGGAAGCTAGTCTCGCTGACATGAAGTGATATCGGCATAAGGTCTCGTCGATCCATCAGAGTCTTGGTGAAAAGGGGATGTCATCAGAAAGATCTCGCCAAGGGAGAGAACATCGACATGAAGTATTGTCGATAGGGTGGACTCTTGCCGAAATGGAACGACATCGGGAAAAGATTTATATTTGCCATAAGGTCTGGGTCACTATGGAGAGTCTCGCCAAAAAAGAATGAGCTCAGGGAGAATAGAGGAGCTCAACATGATGTAATGCCAACAGGGGAAGGTCTTGCCAACCTGATAAATATTTCGGCGAAGGGTTATGCCATCGGCATAAGGTCTAGCCGAAGAGGAAGAGTCTTGCTGAAACAAAAGGGGCTCGAGCTTGGGGAACATAATGGGCTTAGGGAGATGTCTTCTCGAGTGCGATGGTATTCCTGAGGTGAAGTGAGTTCGGGGTAACATCTTGCCAACCCAGTAATGTCTCACTGATGTTTGTTCACAAGATGGACATCGAGGAAACTCTTGGTCAAATTTTTTGGACTCACTATGATGTCTTGCCGATAGTGATTGTCTCGGTGACAACTATGGATGTTGATATGACTCTGGGAGATCGACATGAAGTCTTGTCGACCATCGTGTGTCTTGCCGATAGCTGCTATGACGTATAATCGCTTCGGGGAGACATGATTAGTGTCTCACCTACATGTGATTCCATTCAAAGGACCTTTGACTACCTGGGAATCTTGCATGGCCTATGTTCCACCAATCAGAAGAAGCTAAAGGGGTGAACCACTAGCAGTTTGACTGGTTGACTATGCCAGTGAAGGAGATCAATAGGATGAAAACATGGACTTACTCTAAGACCAAAAACAATGGAGCAGCTCAGTGAACAATGGTGTGGAAATCTAGTGGGAAGTCTGATACTACTTCCAGGGGATGATCAATGTACATAGAGGTCTAGAGTAGGAAGAAGGATGAAGGAAAGAAAGAACCACGAGTCTCAGGGACAACTATGGTGTCTACTAGCAAAAGGAAGATCAGTATTAATGGTAATTCTTTAGAGCATTCAAAGGAGCCCTTCAAGGGAGTTCAAAGATGGACACGGAGACTAGAAGTAAATACTATAGTTCCAAAAGATCTGAGATCATCCCTGGAACAATCCTTCACCAACATGGACAACAGGGATACACATTTAATGCAGAATCAACTTTATCCAAAAGATCTAAGGTTCAACCCTCCTACAACTAGCAGATATTTTTGTAAACCCTAAAAACAGTGGGCTAGTGCATTCTTTTTTAGCACGTCCTGTATAGATGGCATGTTTTTCCTCTTTGTAAAAAAGAGTTATGAGACATAGAGATATAGATTTTAAGAACAGTAGTAATCTTCTCAGTAGTAGTAGAGAAAAAGCTTAAGAGTAGCAATAGAGTAGGAGTTAGATTCAGCATAGACAGTGATGTATACTTTTGGTTTTCTTATTATAGAGGGAAACAATCTAAAGACATAGGTTTTCTGTACACTGGTGATTGTGCCAGATTTGTAAATGTTGCTTATCTATTGCACTAACAGTAGAAGCAACCAGATTTAAAATCTATTTCATATTGTGTTCCAGAGTAGTGTTTATCTTGGGTTAATCATTTGATTTGAAAATCATTCAAGGAATGAAGTTTTGTTTTATGTTTTGTTTAAATAGTGATATACAATCTGTTGTTAAAATTAGAACTGTGAATAAATGAAACTATGTTAATCACAAGTTAATTTTGTTCTGCAGTTTAGTTAGCAATTCCTTGAAAGGTAACAAGTCTGGTTAAGTTGGATGAATTATTATTCTTTTTAGTTCCAAGCTTTGGTCTATCTTTTTCTTTTTCCTTAAAAACCCTAGTTAAAGTAGGTTTGAATTTATACTTGATCTTAGAACAATCCACGAGCTCAACACCAGCAGGCCCCTTGAACATTATAGTTCACATCAACCACTGAGTGAAGTTAGCACAGTTGAGAACCGATTACAAAGACCTTGGGAGCTAAGATATCCATGTGTTATTCTTTCTCTTTTAGGAGAGCAGAATAGTAATATTTTGTTTAACTGTTGTTGTGCTCATCAAAACCATCAATAGTTATGTATGAGGTATGTGGTTGATGACTTTTTCTAATGCAAAATTGATGAAATGAAAAGGGTTTTTAAAGGAGATTCTCAGCTTTCCACCAATATAAATTATTCTTTACTTTGAATTTAATAAATAATTATTATTCATTTTCTATTTGAATTATGACTAAAGCTCTGATTGCTAGGCTGACTGAAAAACATCTATAGCTTTCAAATGGTATCATATTTTTTGAATCTAAAACATTTATCACATTCTATGCTTCGTATACTATAGGATTTAAGAAAAAAAATGAATTTCATGAAGTTGTGACCAAGTTAAGGTGGTTAGACATACGAGTTTTTTATGTTTTTAAAAGCTATAATAACAAATTCATAATTAATTATTTACTTGGAAAAAAATTACAAAAAAATATGCATCACATAAGGACATGAGTCCCTACTTATATATCTAAAATCTTATAAAAAAATATTATTATTTTATTGTGGTTAGGGTGGTCAGATAGACACCTACTTCTTCCTTTTTCCTTGAAATTTAAGTACTACTACATTGAAATTCCAAATTTTTACCAAAAAGATTTTTATTTTTTTAAAATAAACCTAGTAGTTTAGAAACTACATTCAATTTGCTATAGATTCTATTCTTTAATATTTTTGAAATAATATAGATAATTTATTCAAATTTTTACTTCAAGTTGCCTAACTCTAACTTTTCTGAATTTTTTGCCACTTAAGGGTTTTTTCTTTCCATGATGATCCTGCACATACCCAAATAGAAAATGAATAATAATTATTTTTTAAATTCAAAGTAAAGCACAATTTATATTGGTGGAAAGCTAAGAATCTCCTTTAAAAAACCCTTCATCAATTTTGGGTAGAAAAATGGTGCTAGCCACATACCATACACATACCGATCATATCACCACTTTTTGGCCCATCATGATCTTGCACATGCCCTCATTGATGTCAAAAGGGGACCAAAGGAGAAGTGTATTGATTCTATGAAAAAGTACATAATGTTGGCATTAATGTCAAAATATCATTGATGTGAAAAGAGTGTGGAGTTGATCGTGCAAGGGAGATGTTGGCATGATGTTATAGAGATGCAGTGGATCTAGCTCTAGAATTTATGGTATAGGATGTTGATGAAAGAAGCATGATTCTACAAATGTTGGTAAGTTTCTTAGATGTTGCATTGTTGTCATGCAAGATAAACATGAGGTTGTAGAGGGTTCTTCCAAAAGAAAAAAGTATAAATAGGAAGTAGATTCAATATGGGTTTTTTGAGAGCATTCTAGTGATGTACTGTGTAGGTCCAGAAAGTGAAGGATGCACCTAGAAATGATTTATTTATGCTCTCAGGTTATATTAGGGTTTAAAAATAAACCCTAATGTGTTTGCAGTCATGGCAGAGCTGGTTATAGTGTTATATTTCTTCAATGGCTTGTGATAGGTTGTCGATAACTTAAGTGATAACTTAATTCTATCTTCATGTGTTGGTGCTCAGCCCCATTGCTTAGGTTGGCAGTGTTCTGAAGGTGTAATAAGGGCTTTATCTATGAGAGTGAATGGTATTCACAGGAATCATCCTGGATCTCTTCAATAGCCTAATATCTATATGTCGGCGTGCCATGGGTTTCCATAACTTAGCAACCTCTGACAAGAGGTTCAAAAGTTCATATTTTGAGTGACTTAGCGATGAAGTGATAGGGAGGAAGGAAGCACCTCAAGTGGTACCCAACCATAATGATGTGGATGACAAGGATGATGAAGATAACACATGGCATGACGATATTGGATAAATGGTAATCCACATCTTGATTGTGGATTATGATGCAATGACATGTTGATGAGGTGGATATGTGATGTCATCAAGGGTTTTTGTTGATGTGACTAATGGTCATCAGTGAGACTTGTTTAGATGTCTCTTTGATATTCTGATATGTTCTTGATTGGAAAGAGAGATGCAAATTAGAGGGAGTTTCATGATTGTCTCTTTGATATAGTCATGAAATTCCCATCAGTGAGACAAAGTGGTGTTGACAAGACGATGAAGGATGTTTCCTTGACAACCCAATGAACTTTCCATTACTGAGACATCAGTAGTTTAGCAGGACTTTGAATCATGTATCTTCGACGTGGTGATGAGAGAATGGATGCTAATTGTGGCACCTAGTAAAGTGGACATGGTAGTAAGACCTGATGAGATGAGATTCAATAGAGTTATTGGACAATGATGTTTGGTGTCATCAAAAGCTGTATACATGGCATTAGCTTGCATACCCCACTGATATTTTAGTGAGGCCCGATCAAGACCTGTGGGGTTAGCGAGGAACGGTGGTGATTGAATGTTGAAGATAAACAATGCTCACAATATGCATGGTGGGACCTAAAGAAGCAACAGATGTAGCTAGTGGAATGTGATGCCACTGTGATATGTGGCAATTAATTATTGCATCAAGGGCATCAATAATGGTGTATGATCAATGGTTGTGATCAAGAAGATCCAAAAGTGCTTATAAATTTCATTGAGCTTTTGGAGGATCCTGACCAAGTTCTGTGGAGTTAGTGAAGAGCGGTGGAGATTTATCGATGATGGAAAAATATTGACCATTGATGAAGGTGGCGGGACCCAACAGAAAGAATCAAAGGTGATGATGGTGGATGATGACAAAGGTCAATAGCTGGCGAAGAGAAATTGCTCAATATATAAACTCATATTGTTGATTGTGATTGGTGTGGTGATGATGTGGATGACAAATGGAAATAGCCCACAAACCCTGCAAGGTTTGTGTGGGACTGTTTTTAAGCTCACAGGATGAGTGGACTTTCAATGTGTTTCTTGGTAGACCCAATACATATGAAAAGTAGTGTATGAAGGAGATCAACGGTCTAGATTGTTTGATGAATGATCCATCAATGATCATTAGTCAATGAAGATTGACGAAGCTGGCTTAAATAATCTTTAATCTAATGGCCTAGACTTAGAGGTGAGTGATGTGTTATGAGGATGCAATGGATGGAATAGATCATTAGGTGAAGATCTAAAATCATAGATTTAATCTTGGTGCCCTAAGTGAGAATGAGATATGCCCAAGTAAAGCGATATGCATGAGTTGAAGATCAATGGTGCACGTTTAAAGAAGATGATCTAATGATAAATTTTAAAGGTTTCGAGATGAATGGAGAGCCAAAAGATCATGGAATGAAGATAAGTGATCAATGACCTAGATTTAAAAATGAATAACTACAACAACTAAGTCTGTGTAAACAAGGTTTCAATCTGGTAACCAAAATAGGAGAAAGAATTAATTGGTTTAGCTACACAATGACCAGAGTAAATGAAGGTTTGAATTTCAAGGTGAAAAAATAGACTACAGTGGTGATCGAGAATAGATTAGATAGAATGAACATGAGAATTCATTTAATGCAAATTTGATTCTAGGGTTTTGTGGGTTGCTATTCTTAGCAAATTCTCTATATCTAAATTAAATGTTGTGAGGCTCAATGCAGAGGTTGTGTAATGAAAGTATATGGAAACCCTAATAGGTGACTAAGATCATATCAGATCATATGGACAATAGAATGCATTGATTTCATATCCAATCATAGGGTTTGATAGGAAGAGAATGAAGGAAAATTCTCTGCACCAGATTTAATGCTAGGTGGCTCAATGCAAGAGATGATCATATCTGATAAAACTTATTAGATATTTTTATGATGAGCTAGATGATGGTGTGTATCGCAATTAACTAACAAATTATTGGTGAAATTTATAAGTGAAGGAAACCCTAGTAGAATATTTAAGAAGATTTGAATTGTGATGAAAATCTCAGGGTAGTGATTGCAGATCGGTGGGGTTAAGCAAAAAGAAGACAATTAGATAATTTTTGGAGAAGTTACATCTACTATATGTGAAGTGAGTGAGAGGATTTTGCATGAAAGAGTGAGAGCAACAAAGCCAACAGAGAATGCACTTGTAAAGTCCTAGATTGTAATATAGATTATCATATAGGTTTGCATTTAGGTTAGTGTAGATGTATGAGACACTATAGAAAGGGAAAGAAAAGAAGAGAAAAAATATAGAACAATGATTGTTCTATGTGCAGAGGAGAGTACAGAGCAGGGGTGTGTTGTTGAGAGTGCAACTATAGCAAAAAAGTGCTAGTTGCAAAGAGTGCAACAATATGTTGAATGTAATGATGCATGATCAAGTTTTGTAGAACCAAGTCTTATGCAAGCTTGTGTTTGTTATCATAGAGATGGTTTCCTCATTGTACTGAGATGTGGCATAAATTAGGGGATTGTAGTCTCCTTGAAGTTGTACCTTCTAAAATAGGGAGTTGTTGCTCCTTGGAGTTGTAGCTCCTAAATCAGGGTGTTGAAGCATCCTTGGTTTGTAGCCCTAAAACATTGTAATAGTGATTTGGATTGTGACATTGGATTTGAACAGTAGACTCAAGTAGCCTTAGTCATCGTGGATTTTCCCATCTTGGTTTTTCCATGTACATATGGTGTTATATGATGTTTTTGTGTGCATGCATATTTTTGTATCACATGATTAATATCTGTACATTAAGGGTTAAAGAAAGTAGTCTTCACAAAAGGTTTTAAGAGCCAAATTTTTAATATCTTCTTATTCAGCTCCCTCTCAGTAGATCATTGTGTTCCAACAATTGGTATTAGAGCCCTAGGTTCCCTAGGAGAAGCTTAATTAGTTTAGGTAGATTTTGGCAAAGTGAACATGAAATGGAAAATAAGAAAGGCTCTAGAAAAGGTAGAAGTAAAAAGAGTGTTAAGAAGAATCTGCACATAAAAGGATAAAATAAGGTATTAGATGTTTTTGGTGGATCAAATGATGAACATGTAATTTCCTATGAGATTGATGGGAATGAATCCATGTGCAGTGATTTTGGTACAATGCATGATTGGTCTAGTGAAGGAGTAGAGGTTGACCTAGGAGGAAGTGTCATCTATGATTTGAATGAGATTAATAAGTTGAAGAAGGAGAATGGAGAACAAAAAATGAATGCACAAAAGGAAATAGAGAGACTAACTAAAAACCTTGAAGAATCTCATCAAATGATAGTTAGTTTGAAGACACAAGTGGAGGAAGCAAAAATCATGGAAGAAGTCATGAGATCAAAGTTAATATCTGAAATTGATAAATGTATGAAGTTGGAAGTAGAGGTAGCTGCTCTGAGAAATGATTTTGAAAAAGCAAAGGAGCAAATTGATAAAGGCTTGAAGTTGAAGGGTGGCTCTAAGATACGTGATGAACTGGTTAGATCACAAAATCCATCAAAACCTAAAGATAAGGTTGGACTTGTATTTGAGAAAGGAATGAGTTCCTCTACTAGTAATTCTACAAACTTATATGACATATTTATAGCAAAAGAAAGTAGTTGCACAAAGAAAGAGGAAGTTAGCACAAGTTGCTCTAGAGAAAGTACCTCTAGAAATGGAAGATCTAAAAAAGGAACTACTAAGGTGAAGAAAAAAGAAGAAGAAATTAATCCTGTTGTAGATAAGAAGAAGGTTTAAGAAGAAAAGAGACCTACTATAGACAAGAGGAAGAACAACCATTTGGTTCTTGAAAATTTTAAAAAGAAGTAGCATATTAAGGGAGCTAACAAAAAAATTGTTACAAGGATGAGATGCATGAAGGAGAAAAGAAAAATAAGGCCACCTCATCCTACACAGAGAAATTATATGACTAGGTACTCATCATGTTTCTATAGATATTTTTACATGTGTAATTAGTTTGATCATAAGGCTAGTAAGTGTAGAGTTGCACCTAGAAAGAGCACAAAACATGTAAATAGAAATTCATTTTCTCCTATTGTAGATATGAATATAATGTGCTAAAATTGTAATAATTTTTGTCACATAGCTAACAATTGTAGATTGAACCATGTAAGACCAATAGCACATTATAATAAAAAGAAGAGTATGCCCCCCAAAGTGAACAATGTTTCACATACTCTTGAGAGGAAGGCTAATTAGATAGAGAAAAGAAGAAAGAAGGTATAGAAAGAGAAATATTGGAAGGAAACACTCCATGAGGTTGTTTCTACCTCACATTACTAAGTGTTAGTGATAGGGCATGAGTCCAAGGGGAGCTAAATTTATATTTCATTCATCCCTAGAAATGAAGAAGGAGATCAAGTTAGGTAAAACATGTTTTACAAATTTCTAATGACTTGATGGTTGCAAATTTATGGTCTCAATCTTGCTCTTTGAAATACTCATCAGAGGATAAGAATATCAACATAGAAGTGGATAGTTTACTACAACAAATTGATATCAACATTATGTATTAGTCATTGAAGAAAAAGTGGTGTAGATGCTTTGTTAAGAGAATTGCTTCTTGCCTACAAGAAGAAGAGTTATGGCTAAAAGGAAACCAATATGTATATATTTTTTAAATTGGTGTCAGACCATTACATATTGGTTCATAACAGGTTAGTTGGTATAGAGCCCCTAAAATGAAGATAGTGAATAATGGAGCAAGGTCTAAGGGGGAGTTACTATTGGTATCAAATCAATGTTATACTTGATACAATGCATTCCTAGATATCAATTGGTACATATGTAGCATAAATTGAACACATTCACAATTGGTATTAGAATGATAATCGGTATCAGGGCATGATATCATCATTTGATGTCAAGTATATGATTCAATTGGCACAGAGCATGAATCAAAATATCTACAATTGGTATTAGACTTCATTGGTTCAGAGCATGTAATCGTACTTCAACTAGCATCATATATTTTTAATAGGTTCAAGGTACTTGGAAATTGGTATGAGAGAAAAAAAAATCAATTGGTATCAGTCATAGGGGGAGAAAAGTCCCTTTATCATTTCTAAGAAGAAGTGAAGGTTGTAGCAATATGGTGACTTTATATAAAGAAAAGGAGAAAGGATGAGCATGTGCTCAAAAGAATTGAGCATGAGGGAGAAGAAGTGAGCAATGCTCAAAGTAAAGCATAAGAGAGAAAGATGTGAATATGCTCATAAGGATGAGAAAAGGAGAAGGAATGTCCAAGGAGGATATTAGAGTGCAACTAGACCCTTTGCACTACTTGTCAAAGGGGGAGAATGATTTCAAGAGGAGTGATCCCTTTTCCATTAATGTCAAAAGGGGAGAAAGTCATGCAAATTCTCAAAGAGGAGCATTGGATAAAGTAGCAATAGAAGAAGAAAGTAAAGATGATATTGGTACAAATGTTGGATTGGTTAATTAGTATCATCAGCATTTAAAGTTTTTCCATCAATGACAAAAAGAAAGATTGTTGAAATATGTTTTCATTGATGTCAAAAGGGGATTAGAGGAGAAGCGTGTTGATTCTATGTAGAAGCACATAATGTTGGCATTAATGTAAAAGTGTCATTGATTTCAAAAGAGTGTGGAGTTGATCATGCAAGGGATATGTTGGCATGATGTTAATTTAGTGGTGTGCCTAGACGTTGTGGAGATGCAGTGGGTCTGGCTTTGGAAGTTATGGTATAGGATGTTGATGAAAGAGGCATGATTTTACAAATGTTTCTAAGTTTGTCAGATGTTGCATTGTTTTCATGCAAGATTAACATGAGGTTGTAGAGGGTTCTTCTAGAAGACAAAACTATAAATAGGCAATAAATACGATACAATTTTTTTGAGATCATTCTAGTCATGTGCTCTATAGGTCTAGAAAGTGAAGGATGCACCCATAAATGATTTATTTATGCTCTGAGGTGATATTAGGTTTTATAGATAAACCCAAATGTATTTGCAGTCATGGAGGAGTTGGCTATAGCATTATATTTCTTCGTTGACTTACTATGATAGGTTGATGGTAACTTAAGTGATTTAACTTAAGTATATCTTCCCATGTTCGTGATTGTCCCCATCACCTAGGTTGGTAGTGTTTTGAAGGTGTAAGAAAGGATTTATCTATGAGAGTAAATTTTATTTGCAAGACTCATCCTAGAGTCTTTTTGATAGCCCAATATCTATATGTTGACGTGTTGCAAGTTTTCATAACTTAGTAATCTCGAACAAGAGGTTCTAAATTTATAGTTTTTAGCAACTTAGTAGTGGAGTGATAAGGAGGAAGGAAGTGATTTGAGTAGGACCCAACCATAATGATGTGGATGATAGTGATGATAAAGATAACACGTGGCATTGTGAGATTGGACAAATGGTAAGGGTATGTGTAGGATCATCATGGAAAAAACAGGCCCTTAAGTGGCAAAAAAATCAAAAAAATTAGAGTTAGGAAACTTGAAGTAAAAATTTGAATAAGTTATCTATATTATTTCAAAAATATGTAAGAATAGAATCTGTAGCAAATTGAATGTAGTTTCTAAACTACTAGGTTTGTTTAAATAAAAAAATCTAGTTGGTGAAAATTTGAAATTTCAATGAAGTAGTACTTAAATTTCAGGGAAAAAATAAGAAGTAGGTGTCTGTCTGACCACCCTAACCACAATAAAATGATAATATTTTTTTATAATATTTTATATATAAGTAGAGGACTCATGTCTTGATGTGATGCATATTTTTTTGTAATTTTTTTCCAATTAAATAATTAATCATGGATTTTTTATTACAAATTTTAAAAAATATAAAAAACTCATATGTCTAACCACCTTAACTTGGTCAAAACTTTATGAAATTCAATTTTTATTTTTTAATCTTATAGTATGCAAAGCATAGAATGTGACACATGTTTTGTATTCAAAAAATGTGATATCGTTTGAGAGTTATAGATATTTTTTAATCAGTCTATCAATCAGGACTTTAGTCATAATTTGAATAGAAAATGAACAATAATTACTTATTAAATTGAAAGTAAAGCATAATTTATATTGGTGGAAAGCTAAGAATCTTCTTTAAAAACCCTTTTCATTTCATTAATTTTGGGTTAAAAAAAGTCGTCAGCCACATACCCATCATATTGCCACTTTTTGGCCCATCATGATCATGCACATACCCATAATCCACATTCTTGTTGAGGATTATAATCGAGTGACATGGTGATGAGTTGGATAGGTGACATCATTTAGGGTTTTCATCGACGTGACGGATGGTCATTAGTGAGACTTGTTTGAAAGTCTCTTTGATATTCTAATATGTGCTTGATTAGAAAGAGAGATCTAGATCAGAGGGATTTTCATGATTGTCTCTTCAATATAGTGATGAATTTTCCATCAATGAGACAAAGTGGTGTCAGCAGGATGGTGAAGGATGTCTCCTCAATAGAACTAATGAAATTTCCATCGATGATACATCAATAGTTTAGTAAGACTTTGAAGCTTGTCTCTTTGACATGGCAATGAGAGAATGGATTCCAACTATGGGATCCAGTAAAGTGGAAGTGGTAGTGAAACCTGATGAGAAGAGAATCAACAGAGTTAGTGGATAGCGACGTTTGGTGACATTAGGAGTAAATGTGGAATTATCCCACATACCCACTAAGATTTCAATGGGGCCCAATCAAGCCTTACAAGTTAGCAAGAAACGATGATGATCAAATTTTGAAGATGAACTATGCTCACAACATGCATGGTGGGACCTATAGAAGTAGCAGATATACCTAGTGAAACATGATGTCACTGTGACAGGTTACAATGAATGATTGCATCAAGAGCATTAGTAATGGTGTATGATCAATGGGGACAATCAAGAAGATTAGACGGTGCTTCTAAATTTAGCTAAGATTTTGGAGGATATTGGCCATGTTTCATGGAGTTAGTGGAGAGTGGTGGAAATTTATCCTCGATGGAAAAATATTGACCGTTGATGAAGGTGGTGGGACTCAATAGGAAGAAGCGAAGGTGATTATAGTGGATGATGATGTAGTTCAATAGGTGGTGAAGAGCAGTTGCTTGATATATCAATTCACATCATTGATTATGATTTGTGTGGTGGGTATGTGCAGGATCATCATGGAAAAAACAGGCCCTTAAGTGGCAAAAAATAAAAAAAATCAGAGTTAGGCAACTTAACGTAAAAATTTGAATAAGTTATCTATATTTATTTAAATATATGTAAAAATATAATATGTAAAATTCAATGTAGTTTCTAAACTAGTAGGTTTGTTTAAAAAAAAAAATCTATTTGGAGAAAATTTGAAATTTTAATGTAGTAGTACTTAAATTTCAAGGAAAAAATAAGAAGTGGGTGTCTGTCTGACCACCCTAACCACAATAAAATGATAATATTTCTTTATAATATTTTAGATATAAGTAGAGGACTCATCTCCTAATATGATGCATGTTTTTTTGTAATTTTTTTCCAAGTAAATATTTAATTATGATTTTTTTATTACAACTTTTTAAAATATAAAAATCTTGTATGTCGACCACCTTAACTTGGTCAAAAATTCATGAAATTCAATTTTTCTTTTTCTAATCCTATAGTATACAAATCATAGAGTGTGACGCATGTTTTGGATTCAAAAATGTGATACCGTTTGAAACTTATAGATGTTTTTCAATTAGTCTATCAATCGGGACTTTAGTCATAATTTGAATAAAAAATGAATAATAATTACTTATTAAATTAAAATTAAAAAATAATTTATATTGGTTGAAAGCTGAGAATCTCCTTTAAAAACCCTTTTCATTTCATCAATTTTGGGGAAAAAAAATTCGTCAGCCACATACCCATCATATTGCCACTTTTTGGCCCATCATGATCCTGCACATACCCTGGTGATGATGTGGATGACAAATGGTAACAACTGAAAAACCCCACAAGGTTTGTGTGGGCCCATTTTTAAGATCACAGGATGAGTGGACTTTGGGTGTGTTTCTTGGTGGACCTCATGTATGAAGGAGATTGATGGTGTAGATTGTTTGACAAATGATCCAATGGTGATCATTAGTTAGTGAAGGGTATGTGCAGGATCATGATGGGCTAAAAAGTGGTGATATGATGGGTATTTGTAGGGTATGTGGTTGATGACTTTATTTTACCAAAATTGATGAAATGAAAAGGATTTTTAAAGGAGATTCTCAGCTCTCCACCAATATAAGTTATGCTTTACGTTGAATTTAATAAATAATTATTATTCATTTTCTATTTAAATTATGACTAAATTCCTAATTGATAGGCTGATTGAAAAAAATTCATAGCTTTCAAATGTTATCATATTTTTTGAATCTAAAATATGTGTCACATTCTATGCTTCGCATACTATAGGATTAAAAAAAAATTATTGAATTTCATAAAGTTTTGACCAAGTTAAGGCAGTTATACATACAAATTTTTATGTTTTTAAAAGTTGTAATAAAAAAGGAAAAAATTATAAAAAAATATGCATCACATTGGGACATGAGTCCTCTACTTATATCTAAAATATTATAAAAAAATATTATCATTTTATTGTGGTTAGGGTGGTCAAACAAACACCTATTTCTTATTTTTCCCCTAAAATTTAAGTACTACTGCATTGAAATCTCAAATTTTCACCAAATAGATTTTTTTAAAAATAAACCTAGTAGTTTAGAAACTACATTCAATTTTCTATAGATTCTATTCTTACATTTTTCTGAAATAATATAGATAACTTATTCAAATTTTTACGTCAACTTTCCTAACTCTATTTTTTTTGAATTTTTCACCACTTAAGGGCCTATTTTTTCCATAATGATCCTACACATACCCTAAAGATTGACAAAGATGGATTACAGACTCTTTAATCAAATGGCCTAGACTTAAACAAGCAATGCATTATGAGGATTTGATGGACGAGATAGATCATGAGGTGAAGATCTAACATCGTGGATTTAATCTTGGTGCCCTAAGTGAGAAAGAGTTATGCCCAAGTAAAGAAACATGCATGAGTTGAAGATCAATGGGGCACGTTTAAAGAAGATGATCGAATGATCGGGTTTTAAAGGTGCCAAGATGAATAGAGAGCTAGAGGATCATGGCAAGAAGATAAGTGATCAATGGCCCAAATTAAAACATGAAGAACTACAATGGCTAAGTCCATGTAAATAGGGTTTCAATATAGTAACCAGCATAGGAGAAAGAATTAATTGTTCTAGTTGCACAAGTGAAAAAAGTAAATGAAGATTTTATTTTCAAGGTAGCGTAATAGACTGTAGTAGTGATCGAGATTGGACTAGATGGAATGAACAAGAGAATTCATTTAATGCATATTTGATTCTAAGGTTTCACGAGTTGGTATTATTAAAAAATTATTTGTATCTGAATTAAATGTTGTGAGGCGTGATGCAAAGATTGTGTAATGAAGGTTTTCAGAAACCCTAATAGGTGATCAAGATCATGTCAGATCATATGTAAAATAGAATGCATCGATTGCATATTTGATCCTAGGGTTTAATAGGAAGAGAATGAAGGAAAATTCTCTACATCAGATTTAATGTTGGGAGGCTCAATGAAAGAGATCGTCATATCTAATAAACCTTATTAGATAGCTTTATGATGAGCTAGATGATGGTATGTAGCTCGATGAACTAATAGCTTGCTAGTGAAATTTGCAAGAAAAGGAAACCCTAATAGAAGTTTTGAGAAGATTTGGACAGTGGTGAGAACCTTGAGGTAGTGATTGTAGATTGATGGAGTTAAGCAGAAAGAGGAAAATAAAATAATTGTTGGAGAAGTTGCATATGTTTTATCTGAAGTGAGTGAGAAGAGTTTGCAAGAACAAGTGAAGAAGCAAAGAAAACATATAATGCACTTGTAAAGTCCTACAATGTTATACAGATTATCATCTAGGTTTGTATTCAGGTTAGTGTAGATGAATGAGGCACTGTAGAAAGGGAAAGAGAAGAGAAGGAAGATAGAACAATGATTGTTCTATATGTAGAGGAGAGTGCAAAGTAGGGGTGTGTTGCTAAGAATGCAACTTTAGCAGCAACTTGTGTGAGTTGCAGAGAGTGCAATAATGTGCTAAATGTAATGATGCATGATCAGGTTTTGTAGAACCAAGTCTTATGCAAAATTTTGTTTGTTATCAAAGAGGTGGTTTCCTCACTGTACTAAGTTGTGGCTTAGATTAGGGGATTGTAGTCTCCATGAAGAGTTAGCTTCTAAAATAGGGATTTTTTTCTTTCTTGGAGTTAGAGCTCCTAAACCAGGGTGTTGAAGCATCCTTGGGTTGTAGCCCTAAAACATTGTAGGAGAGATTTGGATTTTGATGTTGGATTTGATCAGTAGACTCAAGCAACCTTAGTCACCATGGTTTTTCCCATCTTGGATTTTCCACATACATATGGTGTTATGTGATGTTTTTGTGTGCATGCATATTTCTATATCAATTGATTAATATCTACACATTAAGGGTTAAAGAAAGTAGTCTTCACAAAAGGTTTTAAGAGCTAAATTTTTACTATCTACCAGTTCACCCCCCTCTCAGTAGATCATTATGTTCCAACATATGCCAACATAGAATCCAAGACAATGATTTAGGAGCCAAGAGTAATAGAACTTGATAGAACAATAGTGCAGAAAAGAATGAGAATGAGAATGAGATCTTAAGATTGAAATATTGTAAGAATGAGTTGAACGAATGGAAGACTGAATGAAAGAATGAAGGAAAATCATGTAAGAATGTGTTTCTGGGTGTGTTTGTGAACATAGAGGTGTTACAGTTCATGGATATGTGAAAGTGTATCATCCCAATGACCACAAAATCAAGAATATTTTCAAGAGTTTCATGTGGTTTGCAAACATCTACGCATCATGAAAGAATTCATGAAAAACAATTTACTTGAACATCAAAAACGAAGGGTTCAAGGATGAAATTGAAGCTAAGGGAAAGGGCAGTTTACATTATCAACTTTGATGAGGATAAGGGAGGGTTATGTAATGTGAAATTGCATGAGGTGCAATTTTACGACATTACAAGTAGTAAAGTAGTCTTATGTTGATATTAGGATTAATGAGTATTTGAATACGTGAGTAACAACCCTCCATAAATGAGAGAATGTCATGACCTATAGAAAAATCAACAATGATATATCAATACTAGATAAATAAAATTCATCCTTAAATGACGACTTATTAGAATCCCTAAAATCTATATAACCCTTTTGGACATACTTAGTTGAATCTAACTCTAATGCAATTAAAAACTTGGAAATTTATTGACCTCACATGAAGGTCACATATAGAAGATCAAATAAGAATGAAACAATATATATATAAGACACAATTTGTATAAAATAAAATTACAACAATTTAAAATGCGATCCATAAGAATTGAAGTTCTTACATCAAAGAAATATTTAACAAATTGATGTTTAATAAAACTATAGCATGATGAAACATATGTGCATACAAATACAATCAACTTGCCCACTTTTAGTTCAAGACCAAAAAATTGAGATAACATAATTTATATGATGATTTTTTTAAAAGTGACAATCATGGTGGATCTACTTGATGGGAACTTGCAAAAATAATTAATGTAATTAAATTAACTATATATTTTATGTAATTTAACTCCAATTCATGTGAGAAAATTATAGAATTTAAATAAAGTTCTAGAAAAATATATCTTATAAATTTCTTAAGGGGAGTTATGTGGATGACTTAAGGGTACTATGTAAGATGAAGAAATTAGGGTAGCTAAGAGGATGAATTATGGTGTCCTAACAGGATGGCTTAAGGGGAGATACAAGAGCCTTGACTCAACCTATGTTTCATGTAAGAAAATTATCTCTATAATTGCGAGATGGCTTAAAAGGGTAAGCAATCTAGGATGGATTAAGGGGGGCTAAGAATCATATGGCTTAAGGGGACCTAAGACTCAGATGGCTTAAAGGGTCCTAAGACTCAGATGGATTAAGGGGATATATAAGAGCCTTGATTCAAACTATGTGTCATGTAATAAAATTAGCTCTATAGTTACAGGATGGTTTAAAAGGGTAAGTAATCTAGGATGGCTTAAGGGAAACTAAGACTTAGATGGCTTAAGGGGAGATATAAGAGTATTGACTCAAATTTTGTTTTATGTAAGAAAATTAGTTCTATAATTGTAGTATGGCTTAAAAGGGTAAGTAATCTAGGATTTCTTAAGGGGATGTAAGACTCATATGGCTTAAGGGTTCCTAAGACTCAAATGGCTTAAGGGGAAATACAAGATCCTTGAATCAAACTATGTGTCATGTAAGAAAATTATTTATATAATTGTGAGATGGCTTAAAAGGGTAATTAATCTAGGATGGCTTAAGGGGAAAGGGTCCTAAGACTTAGATGGATTAAGGGGATATATAAGATCCTTGACTTAAACTATGTGTCATATATTAAAATTTGTTCTATATTGACAAGATGGCTTATAAGGGAAATCTAGGATGGCTTAAGGGGAACTAAGGCTCAGATGGCTTAATGGGAGATATAAGAGAATTGAATCAAATATTGTGTCATTTAGGAAAATTAGTTCTATAATAACAATATGGCTTAAAAGGGTAACTAATCTATGATGGCTTAATGCGACCTAAGAGGATGTGATTTAAAGGGACATGCAATCACTTCTAAACTATTTGTAAAATGACAATGAATTAATTAACTTTATATTTTGACTATAAATTAAATAAATATAGCTATATATTTAATTGCATTTATTCAAATTCCATTGTAACCTCCACATCCTCTCCTTTTTGTAATGCCATTTTTTATGAAAATTTGTAGTGACAATCATGGTGGACCTACTAGGAGGGGAAATGCAAAAATAATGAATGTAAGTACAAATTAACTATACATTTTATGATTCATAGCTCCAACTCATGCAAGCAAAGAACAAAAGTAATTAACTATAATTAGGAAATGACTCAAGGGAATGCAAGAGGATGGATTTAAGGGTGCATAGTCTAGATTACTTAAGGGGACCTAAGAGGATATTACTTAAGGGGATATGCAATCAATTCTAAACTTTTTATAAAAAGACAATGAATTAATTAGTTTTATATTTTGACTATCAGTTAAATGTATAAAACTATATAGTTATGTATATTTACTCAAACTCCATTGTAACATCTACATCCTCTCCTTTTTATAATGCATCTAGTTGTGGGAGACATGCAAGAGGATATATTTGAGGCTACATAATCTAGGATGACTTAAGGGGACCTAGGAGGATATGACTTAAGGGGATATGCAGTCAATTATATTTTTTTTATAAAATGGAAATTAATTAATTATCTTTATATTTTGACTGTCAATTAAATATATATAACGATATAGTTACACCTATATTTATTAATCTTCCATTGTAACATCTACATCCTCTCTTTTTTTGTAAGACATCTAGATGTGGGATACCTAAAACAAAAATGATTAAATATAATCAAGAAATGAATTAAGACTAACATAAGAAGATGGATTAAGGAGAGATACATATGAGCCTCGACTCCGAGTAATGTTAGAAATTTAGCTATAGGAAGATGAATTAAGAGGGGAGTAAGAGGATGTATTAAAGAGAGTTAAGAGAATAACTTAAGGGGGCATAAGAGGATGGATTTAGGGTAGCTAAGAGTATGAATTAAGGGGTCCTAAGGTGATTGATTAAGCAGAATTAAGAGAATTACTTAAGGAGATACAAGAGGATGGGTTTAGGCTAGTTAAGTTGTTGGATTAAGAATAACATAAGAAGATGACTTAAGGGGAGTTAATAGAATGAATTAAGGGGATTTAAGAGGATGACTTAAGGGGATGTAGTAGGATGGATTTAGGGTAGCTAAGAGGATGGCTTAAGTGGTCCTAGGAGAATGAATTAAGGGGAGTTAATAGAATGCCTTAAGGGGATGCAAGAGGATGAATTTAGGGTAGCTAAGAGGATGAAATAGGTGGTCCTAAGAGGATTTCTTAAGGGAAGTTAAGATAATGAATAAAGGCGATGCAAGAGGATGGATTTAGGGTAGCTAAGACGATGACTTAATAGGTCCTAAGAGGATGGCTTAAGGGGAGATAAGAGAACGACTTAAAGGGATGCAAGATGATGGCTTTAGGGTAGCTTTATGATGATGACTTAAGGAGTCCTAAGAGTATGGATTAAGGGGAGATACAAGGGCCTTCACTCAAATTATGTATCATACAAGAAAATTAGTTCTATAAATATGATTTATTTATTCCATTATACCATCTGCATCCTTTCCTTTTGTAATGCATCTATGATTGTCTCATTCTCATCCATTCAAAGTGATCATAACACTTTATAATCAGATCTCCTTTGATATATAACTAATTTTATACTAGAAGCCACAATCAAATGTGAGTAATGTATAATCTTCTTGTGTCTTTTATAGTATTCAAATGAAAGCAAACCATTATTTATTATTAAATATTTTTGTAGCCAAGTTCCAACAAAAACCATAAAATTAGTTGGATACTCATAATTATCATCATCCACTCTGGGATGTACCAACTTATATTTTCTCTCAACACATCTAGCCAACCAATAATTTGTTTCCTCTTCATTCCACTCTAGTGCAACAACAATATACACATGTCCTGTAGAAAATATATTTAATTCAATAAAGAGTGACATATAATTCACATATAAACATGCATACATATAAAATTATATATATTACAAAATAATGTAGTAATTTTTTTTGAATTATTTAATACCTTCTTGTACAAGATTTAAAACACAATCATAATCATTTGATACAAACACTTGATTATCTTCTTTAATTTTTGTTTCATTTTGATCATTTGTTGGCGTAAACGTTAAAGCTCTTTGTTTCCATTCTTTGACCCATTCTATATTTTCACATCCTTCCCAATCACATGCAATACAAAATTGAAAAAAAGATGCAAACTCCCTTGTTGACATTGTCCACATGTTTGCATTTGAACTCTTAAACGAATGCCATTTTTTTTATCCATTAATTGTTTCACAATATTATCGAGTAAGAATATTATATTCTTCAACTAACCAAAAGAAGCATCAAATTATTGAGTTGTCACTTGTTCTTGTGGATAGTTTTATATTACACCAATCTATAATTGCACATGCATCTCTAAATTTTGTTACATCCTCTAATTTTAGTTTATCTCTAGCAAGAGCTCCTTTCACACACACTTCAACTCAAATAAAAATAGTACTCTCTCAAAGAAATAATATTATCTTCATTATTGTCATCTACATGTCTATATATACAATATGAACAAATAAGGTTATCTGCACTAGATTATAATATTGGGATTGGATTTCATCTTGCAGAGCAACAGTATAGTTTTCTACAAAATCAATAGCTAGCAGTATAGTTCCAATGTGTTTTTACATGTATGAAATTGACCATCAAGCCACCAAGCATATTGAGAGTGTGTAATATATTTGGGTACAATCTTACATTTGGGTGATCCCACAATACTCGTTTACAATTCTAGTGAGGAAAGAAAATTGTAAAAATGTTCCTATGATTTTATTTTTTTTCTTTTTAGGGGTTTGCACGAATTGGGGTGTTCGAATGGACCCAAAAGGGGTTCGAATGGACCTTGGTTTGAGCGAACCTTATTAAATAATGGGACCCACTTTTTCTTCCTTTTTTTTATGATGAAGACAATGGGAAATTGAATACAAGGGGTGGTTCACTCGAACCTGGGTTCATTCGAACTCCTCTATTTCCCCATTCTCCCCCTCTTACACCAAATTTCTATATAATTTTTCCCTTCAAAACCTAGGTTGAGGATGAAAATGGAGGAGACTTCACAAACACAACTTGATGATGGTAGTCATTGGAACGAGCTATCCATGAATATAATTTTAATATGTTTTGGTTTTATTATGTATTTTACTTTTTTAGTTTGATTAAACATAGGTTTTTCATAGAAAATCAAGCTTCTGTTCTGCACATGTGGAAAAATAGCAGATTATCAAAAAAAATTGAAAAATATCATTGCACTAGATATTGATTTCCTAGATCCAACAAAAAAATTGAATTTTGATACATACAAAAAAAGTTATGCTTTAGCCAGTGAATCATGTCTAAATTATAAAAGGTTCAACTTTGAAACTTAATTTAGCTAAAAATATTCAACAAAATGCTACGAAACCAATTCCATGCACTAGATATCATACTTATGAATCTAAATTCAAAGAAATTAGAATTTTATCTTTCATAGAAAAAATGTTATACGTTAACTAGCCACGTCACTATTTAAAAATGGTGTTTATAGTTAAAAACTAGTTTTGGAAGGAGATGGAAATACAAGTGCAATATGATTCAAAAAAATTTGAAAAAAATATATTTAGAATTTACAAACAAAATGTCACAAATCACTAGTTTGCATTATCTTCAAATTTCTCACTGTTTAGCTGATATAGGTGCCTGAAAGTGAAGATTTAGTTAAAAATATCGGTTCAATGTCTAGTTTGGCCAAAAATTGTAAACCAATATTCTAGGATCACCCATTTAAATTCTCCAATGAATACACAAAATACTTTTTCTATGATTATCTCACAATGTTTTCCAATTTTTCTATCCTTTATAGAATATTCAATATTTTAAAAAAATTTAGCATCCACTAATTGTTGTCCAAATTCATGTACAATAATTTCATGCATACATTCTCCTATCAATGAATGGTTGCCACATCTATTGCACTATCCAAAAATACATTCATTTAAATAAAATAAGTGTCCATTAGATGGTTCACAAAACAAGCTTGCTATAAAATCCTTGATTGTTTTAGGTGGCATGTATTAATACCACATTCCTACATGAATTTGTTAGTATGAATAGTCCAACATATAAAAAAAAATATCATAATAATCATGTAATTGTACATGAATTTTACAACAATAAGAGATTCATTGTTTACTAATTCTGACATACTAAGGTTTACATTTCTCAAATAATCCTCAATACTTATGCTAATATTTCAGAAGATTGAATCATCTAATTTCTTTTATAAAATTTAGTTTGAGTCATATCTAATAGATGTTTTGGATGAGGGTCGTGGATTTTTTATCCCACCCTTAATTTTAAAACATCTTTAATATTAGGTGATACTCTTGGATTATCATGCCAATATTTTTCAATTAAATATTTGATTTCATTAGTTAATTTTATGTTTGATCTTGGGAGTCTACTACTAAAACTCAAATGTTGTTTTATTGGATCATTTTCAATACTTTCTCTTTTCTTAGCCACTCTTATCAAAGTTTTAAGATTTTATTTTATATATTTACTAATCTTACTTAACATTATTTTATTTGAAGTTGATTTATTAACTAAAGCAGTTATTATTACATGACATGTTGCATTCTAATCTTTAGATTGACTTTGTTTTCTATAGAGTCAATAGAATTATAAACACAAGATATGAATTGTTCTACTGAATCATCTTTCTTTTTTGTTTTAAAAAAAATGCCTAATTTTTTCATCACTTTTCACATTTTTATATTTTCATCAATTGCATCATGATTTAATATTGAAATCCTAGTTTTTCACTATAAAAAAATATTATATATAATCTATTTCCATGAGTTCTCATTTGTCTCCAAGAAATTTTACCAGAAAGGTTATCTAAGACATCTCTTTCAATTGCGAAAAAGACATTTCATATTCATTCATGCAAGGTATTTTATTTTCATTTTATTTCATGCAAGGGATTTCATTCTCATTTTCATTCATACAAGATATGTCATTCTTTCTTTCTTTTTTCCATTTCACTAGCATAATTGATATCATTATTGGTATATCTAGCTTTATTTAAATAATCAATATTAATATCATCAAAATATGGGTTTGAAGACATACTTAGATTTTTTTGAATAGTTACATTTTTCATATCATTGAAATGTTGATTTGAGGACATACCTAAAGTTATTTGCATAGTCACTATTTCCATATCATTCAAAGTTGAATTTGAAGACATGGTTGGGTTTATCTCTATAATCACATTTTCTTCCACATTCACCATTTCCACATTTGCATTATCTACATTCATCCCATCCACCATGGTCTCCTCTTCAAGATTTATGGAACTAGATGCTTCAATATTTTTTGATTTCATGAATTTTTGTTTCTTTATCTCTTTGTCTTTTTTCCTCCATCTCTCTTTGTGCTTTAATTTCTTTGGGTATCATTAACTTTCTCTATTGTTTTATTTTCCTTTGCTTAGATCCCATGATTACCAAACCATCTTGATTTAAAAAAATGTTTTTTAACCTATTTTCAAATTTCTAGCTCCTTGAATTTTTGAAATAAAACCATATATAGAGATCCTTTGTTCTATAAAATTTGAAGTACAAATAAATTTGAAAATACCAAAAAATCTCTTTTTTTCAATTTATCTTTGAAAAAAAGTCTTTGTACTTGATTCCACTTAAGAATATTCAACTTTTGATTGTCTCCTTCAAAAATTTGAATAGAATATGACCTGTTAAGAGATTGCACAAGACAAAATTTAATGAAAAATAGTGAAAATAGCACTATCGATCCATACTACAGAAAAGGAATCTTACAAAAAAGGGTGGTGAGTCAGTTTTTTCCAATTTCTTTTTAAAAATATATATAATAGAAATGGTTACCCATTCTATTTTAGAATAGGATGTCATTCTAAATTAAAATGGGTACTTGTTCCTAATTTCAAATGGGAAAATTAGGAATGAGTAATTGTTTTACAATGGGTACCTATTTCTATTTTAGAACAGGTACCCATTATATAAAGGTGAAATCCACAAGCCACTTTTTTCTTTGGTTTTAGGCTCAAGAAAGGTTTTTGGAAAACCAACATTTAACCTTTGACCTGCAAGTAAGAAATTAAGGCAATGTCAAGAAAAATATCTAACTTTGGCAATATAGTTGATGGACCTTTTTTCATAATTAATTTATGAAAATAAAACACATTATAGATAATGATGTTTAATTTTCAGATATATAATTTTTTTATGATTAGATTATATTTTCTATTTTTTAGCTAATTTCTAAGCAAACTAGTCCATAAACTTGAAATATTAGGCTTTTTTTGTTTTTTAATAACTTTTAATCTATTAATTTTTTTTATAAAAAATGATATGACATTAATCTTAGAAAATTCTCAACACAATGAAAAAATAAATAAAATGATTAGTTTAGGTCAAATTATGGTGTCTGTACATGTTGATTTTTAAAAACAACAATTAGGGCCAGTAAAAATCAATTAAAAATTATTTAGAAAAAAAATTGCAAAAAAAATCCTCATCAATCTTTAGTTTGTTACATATCTTTCCCCAAAAGGAAATAGAAAAATACTTTTATTTATGTCAAATTGTGGTGTCTGTACACGTGCATGGTATAGTAAAAAAAGTAACTTTTAAAAAGTGTTTTGTAAACATGTCTATTAAGAATTAATTTATTTGGGTATTAGAATAAATTACATCTTTGGAAAATAGATTCAAAATACTAAATTTTATAATACTGATGTTTTTCAAGATTCAATGTGTAAGTGCTTCAAATTTTCATTCCAAGTGTGACAAAATTTGAAAAACAAGAAAAAAACTTCCACTTTTTGAGATTTTTGTGGACCCAACTTCTTGCATCAGCCCATTTGTGTTGTTATGTGTCTAAGAAATAGTGGTAGTGGGTAAAATGGATACCTTTGGGTAAGTGGTGGTACAATAGCACTTATCATAGTGCTTCCAAAATGACATCTTATGAGGCCCTATATGGTACACACTCCCACCTCTCTCATGTACTTACATTTTAGTTTCTTCAAAGTTTGTAGTAGTTGGAAACATTTTGACCAAGTGAAGAAGGAATCTCTAGACTATTTAAGGCTAATTTAATATTGACCCAAAATCACATGAAACAATAAGCAAATCAACATAGGACATAACACACTTTTGACTTTGATGATTTGGTTTTCTACAATCTATATTTTTCTTACAAGCAACTTTTATTACCAAAAAAGAGTGGCCATAAGTTGGGTGCCAAATTTTATGGTCCTTATTAGGTTATCCAACAAATAGGTGAGGTGGCATTCAAGTTATTACTTCCACCATCTTCTCAAATCTTACCAATCTTTCACATCTTATGTCTTAAGAAAATGATTTGGACTTAACCATTAATAACACTGCTTGAGTTGGATGAGGGATCCATATTTTTGGAACTTGAGGCTATTTTGGACAAACACACCAAAAACCTTCACAATCACTCTATGGAGTTATTAGTCTAGAGGAAGGACCTATAACATAAGGATGCCACATAGGAGCCTACTGGAATTATCTCTCAAATTCCTCATCTCAAGGTTTGAGGAAAACAATTTTCAAAGGAGACAATGTTATGTACCCCACTCTATTTTATGATATCTAGTATTAGTTGTTCAACTCTTTGATTATCATAATATCTTATTAAAAATAGAAATTGGCAACTCGATAGCATTAACAGATGTCTTGAAAATTGAAAAGAAAGGATAAAGGATAGTTCTTGTTCCACAATTTATATCAAGTAGTATCAATATGAAGAAAAATTATGTTTGTTAGAAAAAGTATTTACAATTAGTTATACAATTTAACAAAGTTAATTATGTATCCTAAAATAAAAAATAAAAAATATACCCTACTAATACTTTTGCAAAGTAATTTAATCTAAAATTATTTTTGAGGATTCAACTAATGAATTGATGTTTATTATTTAGTCTATAATATAAGTTAGAATTTGTAGAAACCTACAATCTCAATGATATGGTAAGTATAATTGATCCAATAACCTAATTAACTAGTAAAAGAATATAAAAGACCTCACTTAATTCATTAGACACCAAACTTATCATTCCCTTGAGATTAAAACATAATTATAATTTAATCCAAAATGCCAAACTATTTAAAATGATTTAAGTAGATATTATTGATGAAATTTTAGTTATATTTCTTAGTATATACTTAAGAATTCTCTGGTTTTGATTAGTATATAAAGTTGAGCTACTATTTGGATGACATGTTCTATTGCCTACACTCAATAGATCCTAGACTAATGCATGCTTTTATAAATTTCCGTATTCCCTACCATACACAATCTTTTATAGCATACCCTCCACCTCTCATTATTGCTCAATCCCTTGGATTTTACCTTGTGCATTACACTCCTACTCCAATAAAACTAAGAAAGAAAATATCATGCTCAAAGTATTTGAATTCCTCACCTGAAGACTAGACCATGTCTAATTAATCAATCATCAATTCTCTGTCCACCACTCCCTCCACTGCCTTTGGAAATTCTCTTCTCATCCATCTAGGAAAAGTTTCATCTTCAAATAACATATTATTACTACTTCTAGGATGAACATCTCAAACCTATAAGCATCTCCCTTGGTAGTAACTTTTCCTCCCAATTGATATTATTGGAATGGTAAAAAGTGATTTTATTGTTGAGAATAAAATTAATACGCGGGAAGAAAAGAAAAGAAAAAGACAAACACAAAAATTTGAAACAATGTTGGGCTTGATACTTTATCAGGATCAAGATAGCCAACCTATTACTATGTGCAAAAATATGAGACACTAATAGACAGGAAATTCCAAAATCAGGCACATGGGCTAACATGGTTCATCCATTAGCACATTTGAGAGCTTCAAGTCACATCTAACAATAGGGGGAGAATGATCATGGTATAAATATGCCATCTTGTTCACTCCCATCTTCAAACTCAAGTTACAATGCATTTAATCTATGTGGAGGTGTTATTCTAGGCTCCCCTTTGACATAAATTCAAGTACCAAAACCCTGGAATCTGCAGTGGAGCAACAGGGCAAGACTTTGACAAGATTGTGGTGCCTGATTTTTCTCAAGGATTTGCATTCCTTGACAAAATTCTTATATGAATTTTGGAGGTCCTAATTGAATAACTTAATAGCCACCAACTTGTTATCATACAAGAATCCTTTGTAAGGAATATGATTTTGTGAATGTTCTTATATTACCAAATGAGACCTATAAATTCTATAAGCTTTAAAGTTGAAGGATAATAAGCCAAATTCAACTCAGTCGATCTCTAAAGTAAGTCAAACTCAACTCGGTCCATCTTTGGTTAATATAAACTTCTAGTAAGCCAAACTCAACTCGGTCCATCTTTGGTCAATATAAACTTCTATTAAATCAAACTCAACTCGGTCCATCTTTGGTTAATATAAACTTCTAGTAAGCCAAACTCAACTCGGTCCATCTTTGGTCAATATAAACTTCTATTAAGCCAAACTCAACTCGGTCCATCTTTGGTCAATATAAACTTCTAGTGGGCATTTGAGAGACACGTTTTGTCGGCGTTAGGTGGTCGTGAAAATGAGGAAATTGTGGTGGCCTAAGCAATTGTAGCATTACAAAAGATGATAGGGAAATAATAGAATGCAAAAAGTCAACGTCACATCCCCGTAGAAGCCGAGACATCGTGTGGTCAAAGAACTCCATAAATTGAGAGGACATTTCAATCTAATGTAGCTAAGGGGGATTAAAGTATGCCCTCTCGTGGAGTATAAGGATCGGAGGAAATACACGAAGCAATCGTAGTTGGAGGTGTAGAAAAGACTAGAATCCATGACCTCGACCCGCCGGCACCAGAGGGAGGAAGGGAGAGAGGCTCAATTTGTATTTGGAGTGTAGATGCTGCACGCAATGTGCTTGACAGAATAACATGAGGGTTGGATTTGTTCCTGGTGAAGCATCAATATTTATTCAGGTGAATCCATAACGAATGTTGTCTCATGGAATGCTATGATCCCTAGATGTGCACAGGATGATCAGGGCGAAAAGGCTGTGAAGCTCTTTCAGAGAATGCTTAGAGAAAGGGTTATGGTAGACTTATTCCCTTATCTGAGCACCTTAAAGGCTCGTGCAAGCATTGCAATTCTGGAACAGGGGAAGAAAGTGCATGCACACATTACCATAAGTGGGAGATTGGGACCATGTTGCTAGGAGTTAAGATTTTCTTGGCCAAGTTGAAATATTACACCTGATCGATACAGCTGGAAATTCTCCTCAACAATGTTTTTAGATGATAATGGAGGTAAGACAAGCTTCTTACCTTGATATTTGTGTTATTACTGTTACACTTATTAGAATAAAGTAGCCGCGGCTTAAAAAATGAGGAGGAGACACTATTTGTTGGCGAGTGAAGTCCAACGGTTTCTTGGCTATTCAACTCCCAATTTCTCCTGCCTCTTGTTTTGTCTCTTCATTTCTTTCAGAAATTTGAAGAGTTTACATTGTGTGTTTAAATGGTGTAATGTACAAGAGAAATAGAGAACTAATAAAATTGAGGAATCTCTGCTTTTCCTGTGGATGTAGCCATTACGGTGAATACCGTAAATTTCTTGTATGTCTTCTATGTTTTCAATTTTGTTTGACTTAAATTTTGTTTTGTTTTTAATCTGTTTTTTTAAGTCAACAATTGGTATTAGAGCAGTGGTGCTCGATCATTTGGCATGATAGACTTGAGTTTGAGTGGGAGCAATGTCGCCTAACAAAGGAAGTCATAGAAAATCACAAGGTCAAAATCAAGAGAGAGAGAGAGAGAGAGAGAGAGAGAGAGATGCTAGTTGCTCATATTGTGGCAAGCAAGGCCACATCAAGAAGAATTGTTGGTTTTTGAAGAAGGCTGAAAATCAGTCAAAAAAAGGTGAATTGAATTCGATATGTGAAGAGGATGTTGATGCAACAAATTGGTGTTCTTATTTCATCCTTGGAAGAAACAATGCCAAATGCTTGGATGCCTAGTTCAGGGGCAATGTTTCATGCCACTTCATGCAAGGAGTAATTCAAAAACCTACAAAGCGGGGACTTTGGTAAGGTTCTTCTTGGAAATGATAAATCTTATGATGTTACTGGCAAAGGGGATGTTTTGTTAAAATTAACAAATGAAAATATTTGGTTGTTGTGAGATGTTAGATATATTCCTTAGGTCAAACAAATTTTGATTTTAGTTGGATGGTTGTTTTCTCAAGAATGTAAAGTTACCTTTGAATCCAACCAATGGAAAGTAACAAAAGGGGCTTTGGTAATTGCTCAGGGAAGCAAAGTAGACACTCTATATGTTGTAGAGCTTTGGTCAAGGAATGATGTGGAGAGAATTAAGCACAATCCCGCACTGGGGAGCCCTTTTGTTGGAGCTGATGGGAAGATACTCATTGGGGCTACAATTGAGACTAGAGACTCTGTTAAGGAGAGACTTCAACTTTTTGTTGATGTTAGTGTGAATGCAATTAATTTGGACAACTCACATGGGGATTCCATTTACCAAAGAGATATATTGGCTTATGTCAAGAAGGCTTATCTTGGTTTGGATGTTATTGTTGGCATGTCTTGGCTTGTATTCAAATGGGTAGGTGGTCAAACAATTGTTAATTTTGATCTAACATGGAGAAGGCATATTGGTAGTGTTCTCGAACAAAATTTGGAGAAGTTCAAGTAGTGCAGAGTTTCTCTTGGCCTCATTAGGATATAACAATGGAAAAGTAAGGATTTCTCTGAGCAAACATTTTTGCAGTACTGGTTGGACTTTAGATTAAAAATAGAACACTATTCACCAAAAGCCAACACTTCCATATCTTCCATTGATATAAGCCCATAATGTTGCTAAATATCCAAGCTGTGTAAGGTATATAAAGAGTTAGGAGTTGGATTCATGATATTTAGGGGTTTTCCAATCCCAATAGTAGTATATAATGGATTTGTTTTGTGTAATTCCTCTATTTTTATGATGAATATCTGCTTCACTTTCATCTACAACAATTAGACAACATAGAACTTGGTTTTGAAATATATTTGGATCAACTATCCACTGTTGGATATTCTATTCATCTTTGTTGTAAAGGTACATTGAAATGAGATTTTAGTTACTAATCCACTCACGATGATTTGGGTGAGTAGTCTACCAACCATAGACTGCAACTTTTTGATTTCTTGATAACTTTTTAAGTGCACAACCCTCATGGGAGGAAAAGTGAAATCAATTGTCAAAATGCTTCTCCCAATTAACATTTTACTTTTTAGATAAAAATAGAAGTTTATATTGATCAAAGATGGACTAAGTTGATTTTGGATTATTATCCTTCAACTTTAAAGCTTATATAATTTATAGGTCTCACTTGTTAATGTAAAGAATGTGTTAATCACTTATTATCCTCCAACTTTAAAGTTTATAGAATTTATAGGTCTCATTTGGTAATGTAAAGATTGTGTCAATTAAAGTAACAAGTTCAAGGAATTATGAATTTTGGAAAATTTTGTACAATTTTGTAAATTTAGCCAATCTAAGACTACACATAATCTCAGATTTGAGAAAAAAAAGACATTACACTTAGGTTTTTGAAAGCTCTTTCATTTGAGATGGATGCATTCAAGTAGTTGTATGAGAAAGTTACATATCAGAACATATAAGATTTGCAATAGAGCACAGCAGTCAGCCAAGTAGGATCAAGGATCAAAAGCACATAAAATAATAATATAAATTATATTTGTAAGTGTTAAAAATGAATATAGAAACATATTATTATCTATTCAATTGTATAAGGTCAAAATAAATTTACAATGTATTCTATTCTCAATTATTTAGAATATGTATAAAACAACTATTTAAAAATTAGACAACATTAAACAATTAATCAATGCTTAACATTACTATATAGTATACCTATAGCATTTCAGATCATATCATCTAATAAACACCCTTTATTTCCAAAAGGGAAACAAACATTAACAAGCAACAAATTAACAATTTGCATAATATAAAAATAACAACCCCTCCCTAATCTAAAGGAGAAAATTTACTTAATGATTTGATAGTTTGACTTATTTTTACTTTGTGAAGTCAATCTTGTGTTTATTAGTACTAATCAACTAGTGTCAACACCTATATGTTTCATCCTGATTCCTAACCCTTGATTTACAATTTTTTTATGAGTAGCATCTACCCGCCTTGTACATCTCATGCCTTGTGGAATTACCCCCTATAGTATGAAGATCCATTGCCTCTTCTTAACACTAATTGACATCATCATGTGTCAAAATTCATCATCTATCAACATGCCTCAAACCATTTGTCCCACATGTAGTATAAAAAGTATTTTCATTGTCCACATGTTGTGAACATTATCTTGGTGATTAGTTGTACTTATAGATCTTAACTGCAACATCAATCAAAGTCCAACTACTTGAACATATATTAGTTAACCACACTTTTCCTTTACATCCTCAAACAATGGTGAATTTCTTGATCAGATATCAGTTAAACCAACTTTTCTTCTACTTATCTAGCATAAGCAACACATATTAGAGTTATAAAATCACTCACTAACTAATGAGGAGAAAGTAGGTCTTCATGATCAATAAATTTGTGGTTTTATGCCTCTAGAAAGTATTGACTCTTCCAAAAGAAGTAGAAGAGAAGTGAGGTTAACTTATATGTATTCAAGAAATTATTAATTGATTGACAATGAACTCAAGGTTTGTAGGTACACAAAATCATCAAGATAGTGGTCATTATAGTTAGGTAATGGGAATCTTACTTATACTACATGTGGTGCAGATGATCAAAGGAATATTGAAAGGTGTTTAATTTAAACACATGATCATTTCCATTACCATCAAGAAGAGGTAATGGATCTTCATACTATATAGGAGATAATATTTGAAGGTACTAGATTTACAAGACTGGTATATGCTACTCACACGAGAACATAAATTGAAGGGTCGAGCATCAAGAGGATAGATATAGGTACCAACACTAATTGATTAGTACCAGTAGACAAGAAACTTAGTTTAAAAAGTTCCAAGATGAGTCAAATTGATGGGTCCTCCAAACAATCAAGTAGTTTTTTCCATCTTGGATCAAGTGGAATTTTTATTTTTACATGATACAAGGTGTTAGTTTTTTGCATGTTAATGTTTATTTCCCTTTTGGATCGAGGGTTTTTTTTTATGTTATGATCCATAATGTGATGTTTACTATATAGCAATGTTAAGTGTTGGTTAATTGTCTAATGCTGTTGGGTAGATTTTAGATAGTTACTTTATGGGCATCTGGTTGAAAATAGATATCGTTATAAACTCATATTTGATATCATAAATTTGACCAAAACATAACATATTTCTATATATTTATTTTTGTCACTTGAAAATATAATTTCTATGATTATTTTCAACAACATTGCTCCTCATGAAAACTCAACAAATGGAAAAATAAATTGAATACAACATTTAATAACATAAACAACAAACTATAATTGAAAATGCAACAACACTACTACCAAAATTGCCTCTCAAGTAGTATACCCAATCCCTAAGTGAGAAGCTATTGGAGATGGGAAGAGAAGCTAACTGGACATGGGAATGTTCATCCTTCTTATGGTTCTTCCAAACTCTATTTTGACTCCTAAGCTCTAGCACCTAGATGCAACATTACACTTCTCAATTTTTCCAAAAACACAATCATAGTATTATGACCATATTCATATGGGAAAAATAAATGTTGAACAAGTGCAAGATAATGGGTCCAATTTTTGGACAAAAAGTGATTATTTTTTTAAAAAAGGCCAAGTTTTTCATAGTTGAAGTAAAAATTTGAAGTATTTATACATAAAATATTAATATTGTCTAAAAATAAGAAATGTAGAATTTTTTCCTAATTTTCAAAATCTAGTTTATTCTAATGTCTAGAAGATAATATTTTTTTTTTTCTGAAGTATGCTAAAATCCAAAACATCCATGTTTATGACTACTAAAATGAGTACTTGTTAAAAGATGCATATGATGCCAAATTTTGTTTAGGAAATTTTTTTTGTATGTAATTTTTAATACCTATTTTTTCTAATTATTTTGTACTAGGATTATGATGTCTTTTAAAACCCCTCATGTATGATCAATATAATTTGACATAAAATTATCGTAACATGAATTTTTTTATTGTATCGAAAGGTATCTAGATTTTTTTTTTTAGATTATAGGAATTGGGTAGCACGACCCCCTATAGACTGTAGTGTGACTGGTAAAATTTTTAATGTGACGGGCAGTGATGGTGCAACATGCCCTCCAGTACCACGAGGGTGGGGGAGACTAGACCTCATGACTAGCTTCCTGCAACAGGAAAGATTTAGCCAACCAAGCTAGGGACTCCACCCAAAAGGTGTCTAAATTAATTCGATATAATTTTATTTTATGTTTAAATTCAAAATTCAAAATTATTAAAAAATAAATATGTCATTTAAAGTTTGGCATAGGCACGTTGGAAAATTCACCACCATGAAAAATTAATCACATTAACATTTTTTAATATATATTTCCAAAAATTTGATTTTTTTTTTCAAAAGAACAATTTTTGCTACATTTTTATTATCATAAATCAAATTATTCTTTTGCAAAAAAAATTCAAAGTTTGGGAAATATTTATTAAAAATTGTTAATGCTAGCGACAACGAATTGTTGGTGGTGAATTTTCCTGCAATGAATTGGTGGTGGTGAATTTTCCTAAAGCCTTAAAGTTTGTGAGGTTTCTTTTTTGGACATTATTTAATAAATAGAAAAATACGTTCAACACTAAAAATATTATACATTTGAAAGCTAGCAATTACAATTTGTAATGGGTTTTAATTTTGTTTTTTTTTTTTTTAATGAAATTGTTAGTCAAAGTCCCAATGTCAATTCTTACTCTTGTTGTTATAATCATGACATTATACTTTTTCCAACCTAAAGTCTAAGCAAAAGTGTGCGTGTCAAATTTCAATGTTTGCATAGACACTTAGTTGATAATGCATTTTTATAAAAGCATGTATGTGTTCATGTCAACAAATTTTCCCCCAATATTCCTCAACTAAAAGTAAACTTCTTGCTTTTATCATGTTAGTTTAAACCAACAACATATCCTTACAATACAATTGGAAAAATTATTAAAACTCTTCACTTCAAAGAAGCTGATTATCTTAGAATAAAATCTTAATTCTCTTAGTCCTCTTTGACATATGAGATAAAAATAATAATAATATTAAACCCCAAAACAATTAACTCTCCATTTAAACCATTCATCAAATAATTTGGTTTCCAACTTTGTAAAATTTTATGTGATAAAGTAAAAAAAAGAACAATATAATTTTGGTTTCATCAAAACCCAAAGTCTTTCAATTTAATCAATACAATGAATAAGTTGCACAATAGAAAACATCGAATGATGACCCACATGCTGGTGGATTCAGTAAACACAATCAATGTTCTTTCCTCATATTCAAGCATACAAAATATATAAAAGAGCTTAGTTCATTACGAGTTTATTAAACTTAAATATTTTCTAACAGTTTAAACTCACTATGCTTAAATATTTTCGAATAGTATATATTCAATATGCTAGTTAAATAGACAACTTTGTTAAAGGAAATTAGTTTTAGTTTTCCTAAACAAAATAGAACATCTATTTTCTAAGACCAATTTAGTTTTACAATTCCAAAAAAAGAAAATCTATTTAACTTCAGTCTTCATATGTAGGTAGGAAAAGCTATTGCTGGTGAAAGAAAAACTATTTGCTGGTGAAAGAAATTCGCTAAATGTTAAATAGTCTGTGCTTAACTGCTCTCACTTTGATCTGTGCTGCTATTTGTATGACCCCCTCTATTGCCTGCACTCAACAGATTCTGGACGGATGGCTGCTCTTCTAAATTGCCATATGCTCTGCCATACACTATCTTTTCCACCATACCCTCCACCTCTCTCATTGTTGGTCTATCCCCTGGATTTTCCCTTGTGCATTGCAGTCCCAATCCAATAAAACCAAGCAAGCAACTGCCATGCTCAGAGGATTCCAATTCTTCACCAGTGGTTTCAGGTGTTGCACTACTGCACCCGCCTACAGTTAGTTGATCAAACAGCAGCTCTCTGTCCACCACTCCCTCCAGTGACTCGGGGAATGCTCTTCTCACCCATCTGGGAAAAGTGTTATCTCCAGAGAACATATCATCAGTAGGCCTCTTTTTAGTAACCATTTCAAGGATGAGCATCCCGAAGCTGTAAACATCTCCCTTCGTACTCACTTCTCCTCCCAATCCATATTCTTGCAACATTAAAAAGTGATTCCATTGTTGAGAAGACAACATACGGGGAAAACAAAAGCCAAGATAAACACTTAAATTGGAAAAAAAGTCGGGTTTGTGTCTTTACCTTGCTAACACTTAAATTGGGAAAAAAAGTCAGGTTTGTGTCTTTACCTGCAGCAAGGTAGCCTGCTGTTCCCTTCAGTCTGGATGTACTGCTACTTGCAGAAACAGGGGATGTCAACATACGGGAAATTCCAAAATCAGCCACATGGGCTGTCATAGTTTCGTCCATTAACACATTCGAGGGTTTCAAGTCGCAGTGAACAACAGGGGGAGAACAATCGTGGTGTAAATATGCCATCCCGTGTGCCACATCAAGTGCGATGTTCACTCTCCTCTTCAAACTCAAGCTATACTGCATTTCATCTAGGTGGGGGCGTTGTTCTAGGTTGCCCTTTGACATAAATTCCAGTACCAGAGCCCTAAGATCTCCAGCGGAGGAAGAGGACAAGACTTTGACAAGATTGCGGTGCCTAATTTTTCTCAGTACTCTGCATTCCCTGACGAAATGCTTGAAAGAATTTTGAGGGTCCTGATCGAATAGCTTAATAGCCACCAACCTGTTATCAGACAAGATTCCTTTGTAAACTGACCCGAAGCTACCATTGCCTAGTAAATTAGCGGCACTAAATCCTTGCGTTGCTGCGTGAAGTTCCTGACTAGAAATTTGCAAGAAGCCTTGCCCCAACAAACTATTTGTAATCGGTGCCCTTTTAATTCTTTTGTAGAAAATGTAAAATGCCTCAAAAATGCAACACAACGCCAAGAATGTGCCAATTGAAGTAACCAAGACAATGTTCCTGTTCAACGCATCATGATTTTTGGTAGAGCTGGTACAATTTGGTAAATTCAACCAGCCCGAGGTCGCACATAATCCCGGATTTGCCAAAAATGATATTGCGCTTAGGTTTCTGAAAGCTCCTTGATTTGGGACTGATCCATTCAAGTTGTTGTATGAGAAATTTAAATGCCGGAGGATAGTGAGATTTGCAATTGAGTGTGGCACTGGCCCAGACAACTCATTGAAAGACATGTCAATGCTTTCAAGGCTCTTAAGCTGCCCTATTGATATTGGCACCATTCTCTCCAATTTGTTTTTGGCAAGGTTCAGGTATTGCAGACCTGAGCAACTGCCAATATCGGTAGGGATAGGTCCTGACAGGTTATTAGCCGAGATATCTATGGCTTGAATCTGTTGCATTCCTCCCAGCGAAGGCAATCTTCCTGTCAATGAATTGTGTGAAAAATTGAGATAAAACGACAATGAATGGAGGCTTGAGATCTCCATAGGGATATTTCCAGTGAGGCTGTTGTATGAAAGGTCAATCATCTCCAGGCGGAAACATTCCCCAATGGCATTAGGCATCCTTCCTGTGAGCTCGTTATGACTCAAGTCAAGTTTCCTCAGCTGTTGCAGACTGCCAAAATATGAAGGAATTTCTCCAGAAATACGATTTAGTGGAAGCCGTAGATATTCCAGGTTTACCAGCATGTTAAACTCTGATGGAATACTGCCTTGCAATTTGTTGGACGTCATATCCAACAATTGTAGATTCTTCAGACGGCCTAATGCACTCGGAACTTGCCCAATTACATTGTTAGAATTGACAGAGAAAATGATCAACTCTGTAAGGTTACCAATCTCTTCTGGTATATTACCAGTGATGTTGTTGCTACCCAAGTACAGCACTGATAGCCTGGTAGAGAGGTTCCCTATGCCCTTTGACAAAGTGCCACTGAAATCATTTTTCGATAGATACAGGTCTTCAAGAATGGAGCAGTTACAAAGTACATCTAACACACACATTCTACCACAGTGTCCATTTGACAGGCTATTAGATGCAAGGTTCAGACTCTGCAGAGCAGTTAGCATTCCCAATTCTGGAGGCACTGCACCACTCAGCAGATTTTCTGGGAGATCAAGAATTGAGAGCTGAGAACAATTTCCCAGAGATTTTGGGATACCCCCCCGAAATTGGTTACCTTCCAGATAAATTTCTTGTAAGTTGGGGAGCTTCAGGCCAATATCTGCAGGAATGGAGCCCACAAAGCTGTTTGATTCCAGGCCAAGCCCCTGCAATTGTGTACAGTTTAAGAGAATCGGAAAAATATCTCCCTTGAACCTATTACGACCAAGGCCAAGCATTTGTAGACGAGTCAACATTCCCAATTCTAGGGGTATTGTTCCGCTCAATTTGTTTTCTACTACTGCAAAAAGAAAGAGCGCGGAAAAATTTCCTAGAGATTTTGGGATGCTGCCGCTCAATTGATTTGTCGTCAATTCCATCACTTGCAATTTGGGTAGCTTATAGCCTATAATCCCTGGAATTGTACCTTCAAACTTGTTGCCCCCTAAGGTCAATATCTTCAATTCAGTGTAGTTCATGAGAAAACAAATTGATCCTCCAAGGCTATTATTAGTGAAGTATAGTTCCTGCAGTTGGGTAAGTGAAGACAATTCTGCTGGAATGGTGCCATACAAGGAATTGGTAGACAAATCCAGCCTCTCCAGAGACGAACAGTTCGCCAGGGCCTCGGGAATGGTACCTGTAAGACTATTGTTAGAAAAGTTAATCACCCTCAGTCTCCATAATTTACCAATCTCCATGGAAATGCTACCGTTGAGTTTGTTGGAATCTAGATCCAGATAGTGTAATCTGGTCAATGTTGTTAATATCTCAGATGGAATTGATCCTTCAAGGGCATTCTCGTACAGAGATAAGACACGCAATTTTGTGCAGTTACTCATCGATCTGGGAATAGTGCCTGTTAACAGATTATGCCCAAGATCTAGGGATTTGAGCTCAGCACAATTTCCCATGCCTTGAGGGATGATACCACTCAATTTATTGAAGGAGATGGTGAGTTTCTTCAAGTTTTGCAAGGAACTGAACTCTACTGGAATGCTTCCGCTCAACAGATTATTGTTTAATCTGAGTTCCAAGAGTTTTGTGCACGCAGACAGACTAACTGGAATTGGACCTTGCAAACTGTTTTCATACAACTTAATGTACTGCAGCTTTTCTAATTTACCAAGCTCTTCGGGAATGAAGGCAGAGAAATAATTATGAGACAGGTCAAGCATTGTGAGGAAGGACATATTGCCTCTATGAGGAGGTATCGTAGCAACCAACCCCTTGTATTTGAGAACCACACTCACAACCCTTTGATTGCGATCGCAAGTTATTCCAGTCCAGTTGCAAATATTGTTTCTATTTACCCAGTTGGACAAAGAAAGACTTGGATCCATTTTTACAGACTTTTTTAATTCGAGCAAAGCTTCTGCATCAAATTGATTCTGATATTGCAACTCATTGGACGAAAACGTAACAAAGGTAAAAACAGTGAAGATGAGTAAAAGAATGAACTGACCTTTACAGTTCATGGACTCTTCCAAATTATTCATGTCTAAAAGCAGAATCAATCCACCTGGTACGACAATTGTTTACTCGTTCTTATGAAAGGATAGATAACAGATCTGTTGCTACTCTTATTTAAAGTTTCATGTTAGAACTTTTCAATGGAAATTGGTAAAAACTTCAACCAGACATAGGAAGAGAAGCCGTGGAAATTTGTAGTCGTCGTACCGCTGATACATTTTTGTATCTCAAACTTATTAGAATTTCATTTTAATTGTCATTTTGGAAATTTAAATTTGGGTTTTCATAATTTACAATGAGAATTACTTTAAATATTATTTTGAGATTTGAATTAAGGTCTTTTATATTTATCATTGATATTCATATGAAATAGATCTAAACGTCTTCATTGGTTATTATTAGGCAGCTGATTGAAATTGAAGAGGTAAACAAATGCTTGACAAGTGTCGGCTCCTCATTGTAGTGTGACATCCCTTTGAAACTTGGTTATTATTAGGCAACCGATTGAAATTGAAGAGGTAAACAAATGCTTGACAAGTGTCGGCTCCTCATTGTAGTGTGACATCCCTATGAAGCACAAAGATCGCCTCGTATTCGTGGACTATAAAATAATAATAATAATATTATTATTATAATGAAATTTTTGTTAAAGTCGCATTATCGTGCTATGACGACACATGGCGTCCATGGTTTCCAAATATACCTATGTCGTATCTTCATGTATGAGCATAGATATTAATTGTGGGGCCTTTCTCATGAATTAACAACACCGTTAAAACTGGTATCTTCTTATTCAAGCATGGTCTCTTTTCACAATGAAACATTGTTTGCACTCTTTTTTCCAAAATTTTGTTGATGGGCTTGAATGCCGCATTTCGTCCACATTTTTCGGGTAGGTTGATGTGTTTTCTCTCTCTACTTGACTCACTTAGCTAGGTGTCATTGCAATGAATCCTTTCTTAATAGAACCATGACAATGAAGGGTAAATGATGCACTCATGTTGATCTCAACGCTCTCATCAAGATTGATGGTTTGAATTCAAATTTGTAAATGGCTAGCTGAAAGCTCTTTTTTTTTTTTCTTACATGATAATTTACTATAGGAAGTGATGGATTTCTATCCATTTTTAAGAATTGCAACTCCAATTCATTGAATTCATTATACTATGCGATAAAGAAAGAGCTATGGTGGTATTTTCAGAGCTACAAATCACAAATTAAGTTTTTTTTGGAGTCATAAATTAGTGAATTGGAATTTCTTCTCTTGCTATTGTGAAAACTCATTATAATTGTAAAAAACCCTAGTTTAGGGTGAAATTAAAAACTTTAGTCACTAAAAAAAAATACTCTTGCTATTGTGAAAACTTGTTATAATTTTAAGAAACCCTAGCTTAGGGTGAAATTCAAAAGTTATTAAAAAAAATAAAAAATGAGCCAAACTACTTCTTAGAGTGGGAAAATAGAAAGAGGGTTTGAAGAAGACTTATTAATTCAATTTCTTAATTCTTCCAGGAGCTCAAAGCATGCCCAACGATTGGTATTATTTTAGATAGGCTCGTTGACAGGGGAGGATCTATTAGGGATGTAGCTATCCCTATTTAGGGTTGGGACCTTTTTAATTATTGCAACATGCATAGTAGTATTGTTCATCCCATGTCAAACAGATCTAGAATTTGGAGTCTTGGACATAGAGAGGCTTGTGGTTCCAAAAAAAATCATTAATGTAGAATTGCTTAGGGCTATTTCCAAAAAATGTGATAGGTAGACAAGATCCTTCCTAAGTTCTAAGGGTGAGCCTCTAATGGTATTGAAGAGAAAAATGATCTACAAGGTCTTCAATATTAATAGTATAGTAAACATCCCAAATGATTTTAGTGCACTAAACTAATAATATAAAAAAGACAAGTTTAGTTACAAATTTGGTTGGTTACCCAATCGCATAATGAGGACCCTTGAGAATAGGCTCACACAATTTCAAAGAGATAAGAAAGAGCCTTTTAATGTTGAAATTATTTAGAATACTTTATTAGAAATTACTATTCCTTGTGCCACATATTAGCAATGGACTTTAAACCGCAAATTCCTATTCAATTAAGGATGAGGTTTACAAATATACAACACATAGATGTGAATGGGGATTTTGATTTTTTCATTTATATAGTTGAGGGCATCCATAAAGAGCTAGTGGCCTTAAATATTGATGAAAAAGTACTTTGTTTCAAATGGTACTCAACTTTGTGCCACATTTTTCTTTATTGTGGCCAAAGTGCTTGGAGCGAGGAGCTAAAATTTTAGTTGTAGAATCTAGAGGGAGATCTCACACCAATTCAATGGAAAAATTATATCTAGGATATGCCCTACTAGTCTACAAAGTATGTAGTATTTGAAGAAAAAAAAATTAAGTGATTTTGTAGCATTTTTTTTGCTAGTGTAGCAAATTGTCAAAAAATGTAATGAGATTGTAGTATTCAAAAAAGTAATCATTTTTCACACTTTATATGAAGTAATTCACACATAATTAACTTAGTTATGATTTGGAGTGGTATTGTAAGGTGTTGTACACATTCACACCTCTCTAGGGTCCTTATTTAATTAAAATATATTTAAATTTAAGCTTTTACAAGAGTTGTAAAGTGTTGTAAGGCATTTTCACACTTTTCCAAGGTCCATTCATTTAATTAAGCCTAATGGACCCAGGTCTTGTACTTAAATCAAGTCATATTTATGGTGTCAACTACCAAGTGTTTAAATACACTTCCATATCTATCAAGGGTGGTATTAATTAAAGGTGGTTGACTACACTTAATTTTGCCCCTTTTAATTCAAATTCAAGCCCTCTAAATTGCACCTCTCGAAGATCAATCCCAACAGCCAGCAATTAAATGATGTAACCTTGAATGTGGCAAATTTTAGGTCCTAGAAAGTGTGCCAGGACCCATTCACCACTAAGGGTGAATGGGTCCTCCCTTAATAGGACCCCACTTCCCTTGCATATTTCAACTTGGATTTTGATCCTCTTTTCACTCCCGAAGCTTGGTCCTAGAAAGTGTGCCAAGACCCATTTGCCCAAGGTGGTGAATTGGTCCTCCCTTAATAAGGACCCTTTTTTTGAATTTCATCTTGGTGGGATTTTAATTAATTTCATTTCCAAGTCTGAGGTCATCTTGAATTATTTGAATTTCTGGGTTAAATCTCTAATTTACTATAAATACAAGGTTATTTGACATAATTTCACCTAAGAAATCCAAGAGAAAAATAGAGCAAGATTACAAGCAAGCAAGAGACAAAGAAATTTCATGAGACAAAGCATTCAAGCAAAAGAGAAGTTTGGAGCATCCTTTCAAGATTTTCAAGCTCATTTTGTGTTCAAGATCAAGGATTAGTGAAGGTTGATGATAGATCATATGGAGAAACATGAGGGATTCTAGGTGTTGGGAGATGCACAAGTCATACAACCAAGCATAAGGACTCTATTCCTAAGTGATTTCGTCTTCTATAATCATCCTATTTGCAGCCTACAAGAGGTAGTTTTATATTTGTGATTCATTGAAGGGATTGGACATCTTCTTTAGTGAGTCATTTATATTGTTCATATTGCATTCAAGGGTTTTATCCTAACACAATTGGGTAAAATTTCCTTTAAATTCTATTGGATCTTAGTCTTAGACACACTTAAGATTGAGATTCCACACACAATTGCACGTGTCAAATTTTTATTCATCATCTAAATTTTAATTACCAATAAGGGGTTTGACTATGGTAAACCCCTATCCATCAACAAGATACCAAACCATTTTTGTAGGTTATAGATAGATCCGAATTCAGAAATAGGAATTTCAAGGTGCAAGGGAGAAGAGCAGACCTGTAAGTTACAACCCAGATTAAGAGATTTCTAAAAATTCATAGCAAGACCCATTTTCCTTTAAGGGCGAATGAGTCCCTATTGAGGGCTAATAGACATCAAATTCTAGACATTTTCAGCTTCTGTTTCTAGTTCAGAGTTCCCCAAAAAGGCAGGTACCAAGACCCATTCACCTTTGCTGGAAAATGAGTCCCTATTAGTAGCATAGAAAAGTTTGATTTCACTAGGTCCACAACATCCTTTCCTTCTTATTCCTTCAGAAAAGTTGTAGTTTTTTTTCTGGTTTGTGTTCAATTTATGCATTCTGTGTGTTAGACCTAGGATTGGGGTTTATTCAATAGTCTAATTCTTTCTCCCTCAAATTGAGATCTACCTCACCACCCCATCCTTGCATAAAGGAAAGAGTGCAAGATCCCCTAATCTTGATTTAATTCACCTCTTGGGTTGATAGTTGTTTCAAGATTCTTGGATCTCATCTTTTGAATGAAACACCCTTATAGAAAAAGGTGGATTGAGGACATTCTTCTCATCTCTCACCATTTTCTATGTTTCATTTTGGTGAACCTGAACCCTTTTTGAGCATCTTAGTTTCTGATTTGGAGTGCAATTCAATCATAAACCCCTAGCTTGCATTAGGTTTGCATTACATTTTAGGGTTTCTTTGTTTTTCGTTAGTGAACATTGCATGTAGGATTAAATTGCATGTTTTCATTGCTTATATTCATTACGAATCTAAAAAAATTGTTTAAATTTTATTTAGTTTTCAATTTTGTTGACATTTAGATCATCATTCAAGCATTTAGATTCAAATTTCATCATATATTTTCCAATTTTAGTCATCATTCAATCATAGAAAAACTTGCATTTAGAGACCTTATACTTGGAAAATCTATTACACCATTCACTGTTACAAATCTAGGAAATATTATATATAGAGCCAACTTAGAGAAACTAAAATCAAACTCAAAAATCCCTAAAACTAGGATCCATTCACCTTTAGTGGATAATGAGTCCCTAGATACCCTAATCAACAAGATTTGGAGGCATGTTCTAGTGTTTTAGATGCCTTTCTAATCTCTGTAAGTACTTGCACGAGGACCCATTTGCCTTCAATGGTGAATGAGTCCTTGTACAACTTTTGACAATAATATTTTTAGGATTTTTTTGGTTATTGACAAGCATTTCTGCCTCTAATTTGAAATCTAAAAAGTGCTAGTCTAAAATAGTTTTTTCTTGCATGGAATTTCTTGTTTATTTAGATAGATTTAGCAACATTTCCCAAAAATATATTTTTGCATTTTCAGTTATAGATAGCATTAATTTTTTTCATTTTTACCATTTTTGCATCAATGCACATGTTAAATTATGTTTCAAATTCATTAGAAAATAAAATCAAAACAAAAAAAAACATCAAATGAGACTTGTAGAGAAAGTAAAATGATGACAAGTTTTATTTTAAAGGTTGACCTACCCTCCAATCCCTGTTAGTAGTGATGGTTTTGACAGGTTAGATGAAGCCCTTGAGGACTTCTTCTTGCAAAGCTCATTCACTAAGGCTTGTCATGACAAACCAAAAATTACAAAGACGTTAATGCCATCACTCAACTCAAAACTTATCCTCCCTCACAAAAACCAAAAGTACAAAACAAGTTTGTGCTCATCCTTAAACCACCGAAAGATAAGACTTCATCTAACGATGGTAATGCTTCACAAAAAAATAATTATAACACCGTTGTGCATACCTACAATAAAAGAAACAATAGGAAACAAAAAAAACCTTTTGTTTCATTACCATTTCCTAACCCTATTTTGCTTAGTGCTCCTCATTTACCAACAAACAATGGGAAGGAATATATCCTTGTTGAACACCTTAAGAACACTTCTGCTAAGATTTATGTATGGGAGTTACTTCAAGTATCCCCTAGTTATCATGGCATACTCTAAGATGCCTTGCAACAAGTTATGATTCCTTCTAACAATAATTCAAATGATGTAGCAACATTAATCCAACAAATGAACAAAATGAATTTAGACATAGTCCTTCACTAGAATGAGTTACCTCCCTTGGAAATTCAAAATAACTATGAAGCTTTCAACATAATAGCCCACATTGGTCAATTTACGATAAAATGAACTCTTGTTGACAATGGTGCAGCCCTAAATGTGTGTAGTATGAGCCAGTGAAAAGACTTAGGATGAGTAAAAGCAATATTAAACTCGATTCTTTATCTATTCAAGGATTTGACAACAAAGGGAAACAATTGCTCAGACTTATCACATTACCTATTAGAACTGGGGAAGTCACATTAAAAACTCCATTCCATGTTATGCCTGGCAATCTTTCTTATAATCTCCTTTTAGGGAGACTGTGGATTCATGAGATGAATAGTGTACCTCCCACTATACATCAGATCATGAAATATGTATATAAAAACAAATTTTACACACTAATAGCTGATGTCGAGCCTGAAATTTATTTTATGGATGAAAGAGATGGACAAAATCCTTTGGAAACATTGGAATACTATACACTGCAAACTATATCAGAAGAAGAAAAATAACAAGAAACCAACATTGATGAATTTACTAAGTTATTGGAACACGATTAGGGATCCTTGGATTTCACACCAACATTCATGGGAGAATACAAGATAACAACAAAAGACAATGAAAAGAAAAATAAACCAATGGTAATGTCAACAAAAATTCACAAGACATCTCACAACCATCTACCTCATCTACTTCTGAAGGAGATACAAGTTATATGACGAATTTTGATGAGATAGATTATCAACAACAACCAAACCAGAAAGAAATGGAAAGACTTTATGAGAGAGGTTATGAGCTCATGAAACAACTTGGGTATAATAGAAAAGGATGTGGAAAGAAAGAGAAAGGAATTTGTATCCTTATCGAGCCTAATACACAAGAAACAAAAAGTAGTTTGTGATATTTCCCTTCTAAGATAACAAAAGCAACAAAGAGACCTTCACTCAACATAAATACTATCATATGTAACTCTAGCGAACTAACTCTCACCTTGAAGCATCCCAAATTTCTCAACATGAATTCTGATGTATCTTTAGAATACTTTGAGTATGATGAAGCTTTAAAAGAAATGCTAGTAGTCTATGCTAAATCATTAACCCCTCCCACAAGGAAATGGGTCACATGTGCATTGGTTAGTACTCAACAAGTTGATGAAGAAAACATGGAAACAATGAAAACATCAAAGACAAAGAGGAATATGATCTTGAGACATCAAAACCAAAATCAATTCCTTTGGGAGATACAATCAACATACCAATGGATATCAACAATGAGGAGAAAATAATTCAAGTAGGGAAATGTCTTGATAAAGATGAACAGGAAGATCGTGCAACCTTTCTTCATGACTTTCCTAAACTATTTTCTTGGACTTACTCAGACAAGCCAAGAATGGATGATAATATTGTAACACATAACATAGTCCTCACAGAAGATGCTAAACCATTGCAATAGAAAATACAAAAAAAGAATCTTAAGATAACCATATTGGTCAAAGCTGAAATTGAGAAACTTCTCAATGCAGGGTTCAACTGACCTATTGATTATTCTCCATGGATCTTGATTATATTGTAGTCATGAAACCCAACAATCATATTAGGATATGTATGGATTTAAAAGACTTGAATAAATCATCCTTAAAGGGTGACTTTCCCCTTGCTAATATAAATATGATAGTGGACTCGAGTGTAGGACATGCTTTGTTGTCATTCATGGATGGATTTTCTGGATATAATCAAATCTTTTTCAACCCTCAAAACCAATACAAGACATCATTCACCATTCTTTTGGGAAACTTTCTATTGGGTAGTCATTCATTTTGGATTGAAAAACACAAGTGCAACATATCAACAAGCAATGACATTGATATTTCATGACTACATACACAAGATCTTGGAAGATTTTGTTGATAGCATTCTATCCAAATCCTTAACTCAACAAGACCATGTAAATATTCTTCATAAAATATTTGAGTGAATACAAAAAGGAAATTTTTTAGGTTTTAGCATATCTGAATGAGGCATTGAGGTCCATACACAAAGAAAATTGATGATATAGTCAGCATGCCACCTCCTAGAAACTAATCTCAATTGTGTACATTACAAGGATGGACTCGGGCTATATGTCATTTTTTGGCTTTCTTGGTGGATCAAACATTACCATTCACACAACTCCTTAAGAAAGATGTTTAGTTTGATTGGAATGAGGATTGTAAATAGGCATTTGAGAATTTGAAAGATTATCTTGTTATTCCACCTGTTTTACAACTTGTTATGCAACACAAGCCATTTATCCTCTATATAGTAGCATCAACCCATGCTCTAGCAACATTGTTGGGTCAAGAAGATGATAATGGTAAGGAACATCCTATTTATTACATTAGACAAACTTTGATCAACTATGACACATGATACACAACCATAGAAAAATATTGTTTGTCTCCTACGTTTGCTACTAGTAAACTAATACATTATTTATTGAATGTTGAAATCCATGTTATGAAAAAGTTTGATCCTTTAAAGCATCTCTTTACCAAAGCAGATTTGTCAATATACTTAGCTAAGTGGGTTATTAGGTTAATTGAGTTTGACCATAAGTTTGTTTCACAAAAGGGAATTAAAGGACAAGCCTTAACCAACCAATTAGTTGAAGCTCCTTCTCCTCTAGCGGTTCCCAACATAGACTCATTCCTAGATGAAAATGAGTCAACTATACAATAAGAAAAAGAAACATTGGAATTATACTTCGATGGCTCTAAATGTAGAAAAGGCTCAGAGTTAGGAGTTATCTTAATTCCTCCTTCAGGAAAGCCTATTCCCTTATCTTTCCATCTAAACTTCCTATGTACCAATAACACTGCAAAATAAGAGGCTCTAATAGCTAGCATACATGTTGCGTTAGCATTAAAATTCAAACATATTTCTATATTTGGGTATTCACTCTTAATCATTAAATAAATAAATGGTGTGTATCAAGGGAAGCATGATAAATTTGTCCAATACAGAGATATTATAATGATATTATTAAAAAAGTTTGAATCTTACACAATAAATAACATCCCACGAAAGGATAATAGGAATGCAGATGCAATGGAAAGCTTTGCTTCTCTTGTGTCTCTTGATGATCCTCTCATTGACTTCACATTTAAAGTCCAAATGATACCAAAACCAGCACTAGAATACAAGTGTAAAGAAGTGTTATCAATTGATGCTGATGGCTCTAGTGAATGGTTTACACCTATATTCAAATACTTGAAATACAGTACCTTTCATGAACCTACAACTAAGAACACTCGAGCCTGTATGTGAAAGATTGCATCCAAATATATAATATTATCCAACATTCTGTATAGAAGATCATTTAATGGCCTTTTAATCTGATGCTTGAAGCAATTCAAAATCCCCATAGCACTTGAACAAGGACATGTAGGTGCTTGTGGGGGTCATTTTGTAGGAAGATCTCTATTTCAAAAATTAATTCACATAGGCTAATACTGGAGACACATGGAGCAAGATTGTTTTGAGTATTCGAATAAGTGTCATAAATGTCAAGAGAATAACATTTGATTCAAGCCTCTATTTGGTCATTTTTGGTTTGGGGCCTATACCATATTGGGAAAATATCACCACCTTCTTCTACCGAGCATACCTTTATCATTACTGCAACTGATTACTTCGCAAAATGGGTAGAAGTTGTCCCTCTTCATTCTACAACTATTGATGCAATATGTTGTTACATATTGTAACACATCATTGCTCACTTTGGTCTCCCTTCCTCATTGGTATCAAATAATGAAACTCTATTAAAAAAAAATGACATGAAGAAATTCTTAGAAACATTCAATATTAAACATCATTTTTCAGCACCATACTATTCGCAATCAAATGGACAGAAGCAACTAATAAAACTATTGAACAAATTTTGTGAAAGACAGTAAGCAAACACAACAAAGATTGGCATATGTAATTAACCTACGCACTATGGGCTTCTTGTATGAGTGTTAGAACATCCACTAGAAATACTCAGTATAACCTGGTCTATGGTGTTGAAACAATAATGCCTTTAGAGTTAGAAATTCCTTCCTTAAGAATTTCTCTTAAAGGGCTCATCGATGACAATACCTAAAAAGAACACTATTTACATTAGCTTAAAATGCTTGATGAACAACGTATTAATGCTCTCAAACACTTACAAGATTACTCCAAAATAATGTAAATTGGGTGATCCCATAATAGTGGTTTACAAATTTTGGCCAAACTGGACACTGAAATTATTATTTTTAACTAAATCTTCACATTCAGGCACCTATAGCGGCTAAACCGTGAAGAATTTGAAGATGGTGCAAACTAGAGTCTCATCAAATTTTGTTTGTAGATTCTAAAAAAAGATTCAAAATTTTTGGAATCAAATTGCTTCTTTTCCATCTCCCACGAAAATTTATTTTTTTAGAAAACAACATTTTTAAAAAGTGGCCATAATGCATAACTTTTTTTCCATGAAGGATAAAATTCTAATTCTTTCAAATTTAGATTTGTAACTCTGATATCTAGTGCTTCCACTTGGTTAGATACTTTTTATTGAATATTTTTTCCTTAATCAAGTTTCAAAGTCAAAAGAATTACAATTCGGACACGAGTATAACAGCGTAACGTTTTTTGTATATATTAAAATTTTATTTTATTTTTTGTTGGATCAAGGACTCCAATATCTGGTGCACTCATATTTTTCAATTTTTTTTTTAAATAATCTTCTAGTTTTCCACATGTGAAGAACAAAGAAATTCATTTTCGATGAAAAACCTATGTTTAATAAAACTTAAAAACAAATACATAACAAAACCAAAACATATTAAAATTATATTCATTGGATAGATTATTCTAAGGAATACCATAATCATTTGAAATAAATTTTAAATGAATTCATTTGATCCCCCAAAAGCTAAATCAAAAGTGATTTTTTATCAGCATTTTGATAGGTGTAAAGGAGACGCATTTATAGGTATGGTTTAAAACTAGCGAGGTTCTATCCAAGGGGGTTTGATCTAAGGTGATTTGATCAAACCCTCTTCAATTGGAATCCTTAAAATGGAACTTTTAAAGGCTTAAATCATTATATTTTCTAAAAATATGTGATTTCAGCTAAAATTCGTTCCTCTCAGGAATTGTAAACCATTATTGTGATAGCACCTGACGTGGTTACAATGATAATGTCCTCGCCCTTGAATTTAATCAAGGAGATCTAGTGTTATACGAAAATCAACGAAATGTCAATGCTCTCCCAATTGAAAAAGGAAAATTTAGCTCTAACTAGTTAGGTACGTACATTATTAAAGAAAAGTATGGATCAAGAGCTTACACATTAATTGAAATGGATGGTACATCCCTAAAAGACCCTATAAATGCCATGCATCTTCATTGGTATTACATCTAGCAATTCTTGTTTTAAATGGTATGTTCGAGTCATGTTGTTAGGTGAAGTAGATAGGTTCTATTTTATCTCACATTACTTTCTTCTTCGATACATGATAACATGTGTATCTTAGATTCTAGGGTAATTAATCAAATATTTTGTTTAATTACTTTAGTCACCATACTATTCAAAACTTGGTGTGTATGCTAATTTAAATCCTTACATCAATTTAATACCATTAAATCATAAGTGTATTTAAGTTAACTTAGCACCTCTTAATAAAAATGTATATCTAACATAAACTATGAATGGTTTAATTGGATCACATAAAACATTAAATCATGGAGACATTTATTAAATATTCTTACAAAGGATATTTGATAAATCACGTTGAAATTTCATTCAACATAACATCATAAACGAAAATGCTCATATATATATATAGATAGTCATCAAATTTTTTTGGTACATATGCATTAGTAAGTACAATGCTAGTAAGGTGTATGACTGCCTGACCCCTTTGGGGGTAGTGACCTTTGCGGTCATTGTGAGATAGTAGTGTGAGATCATGATCTTACTGAGGTTCTCTATAGAATATCTAGCATCCTTGATGCCTTGCTCCCCACACGTGAGTCCCAACATGCTCTTGGTCTATGTGGTCCCTGTTTTCTTGTATCCTCATGACCTCTTCCCATAGGTCACTCTCCATCCTATTGTCGATTGTACCTAGAGAAGCTAAAACCATTGTAAGCTACACATGGAGCTCATCGACATGACTAGTAGCCCTCTCATAGGCTATACCCAATCTCACCATAGGCTTAAAAAGATCTACATGTGAATCCACAAAGGGTGGGGACACATACACCTCAAGGACATCATCCTCAAGATGTAGTAGAGGCACTAGTTATGTGGCTACTCGCTGATAAAGATTGTGCCACTCTCATGTAGATCTTGAAAAATGGAAATCATAAAAAACATCAATAACCATCATAATCATATATATAAAGCAAGTTCATAAAAGATATATACATATAAAAATAACATAAATCATGTCCAAATATCACTTGGATCAGGGTATGTGCAGGATCATGATGGGCTAAAAAGTGGCAATATGAGGGGTATGTGGCTAACGACTTTTTTTTGTACCCAAAATTGATGAAATGAAAAGGGTTTTTAAAGGAGATTCTCAGCTTTCTACCAATATAAATTATGCTTTACTTTGAATTTAATAAGTAATTATTATTCATTTTCTATTCAAATTACTACTAAAGTCCTGATTGATAGGCTGATTGAAAAACATCTATAACTTTCAAATATTATCACATTTTTTGAATCCAAAACATGTGTCACATTCTATGCTTCACATACTATAGGATTAAAAAAAGAAAAAATAAATTTCATGAATTTTTGACCAAGTTAAGGTGGTCAGACATACGAGTTTTTATATTTTTTTAAAGTTGTAATAAAAATTATAATTAATTATTTACTTGGAAAAAATTACAAAAAATATGCATCACATCAGGACATGAGTCCTCTACTTATATCTAAAATCTTATTAAAAAATATTATCATTTTATTGTGGTTAGGGTGGTCAGATAGACACCTACTTCTTATTTTTTCCTTGAAATTTAAGTACTACTGCATTGAAATTTCAAATTTTCACCAAATTGATTATTATTTTTGAAACAAACCTTGTAGTTTAGAAACTACATTCAATTTTCTATAGATTCTATTCTTACATATTTTTGAAATAGTATAGATAACTTATTCAAATATTTATGTCAAGTTGTCTAACTCTTTTTTTTCTAAATTTTTTGCCACTTAAGGGCCTTTTTTTTTCCATGATGATCTTGCACATACCCATCACCAATCTACCAATTGGGGTATTGCATGTATGACAATGGTCCCTCCCTATGTTGATGATGTAGGTGGTCTGCTACCACTAGCCTCCCTACACTTGTGTGTGGAACTCTGACCTGATGTTGGCACATGGTCTAGCCAATCTGATAAGGGGTATCTCTGCACTATCAGAAGTCAATGCATCCTCCTCTATCTTAGTAGTTTCCTTACTCATGGGTTGAGCATCATCATCATCCTCATCAGCCTCCTCCTCCTCCTCATAGTCCTCATCCTACTCCTCATCTACATCTGCAAAGATGTCAGGTGTGGTAGCATCATCATCTATGGCTACATCTATGTCCCCTTCATGACCTGGAATAGGTTTGACAAATCCCATAGGGTGATGTAAAGGGAACACAAGTGATGGCCTAGCTATAGTCCACCAATCCTCATAGGCCTGAGTGGTACCTGTGTCATTGGCATTAGAATTTGAGGGAAGATCAAGGTACTCATCATCTCAGTCACTAAAATACACATCATCCCTCGAAAGACAACAATCATCCTCGGGATTGGTGGCGCTATGTGCTAATCATTAGAATGATGGTCTAGAATGTGGAGCTACCTAGGTATTCCCAAACTATCTCATCACCCTATCATAATAAAATGGTTTGATGACATAGTCATGTCAGCCTAGTAGAAATTGATCCATTTGTAGTTTGGGCATCTCGTGTTGATGATCCACCCAATGTGGTATCCACTAATAGGGCCTCCAACATATATCATCCTCATCTAGCCGGTAAAAAGTAATCCTCTAATATAATAAGTCTCCCTCCTACCAAGGCTATCTAAGTGGGTATTTGGAAACCCTCAGCTCACCTGTGGCCACTATGAGAGGAAATCTAGTGGGTCTAATACATGTAATGTGCTCAAAGCACCATATCTATAGTAGAGTACAATGCACAATGCTTTAGAGCTCTCAAAATTAAAAGCAACTGAGATCATAATATAAATGCATGAGCATGTTGTGACCCCACGCATAAACGGTTCACTGCTCCTCCATCCCTCTGATAGTATGCTCTAATCCACTGTCTAACTTTGCCCCTCTACCATGTGAAACTAAAGTAAGTGCCATGATAATGATCATAATCCATCACAAGAGTGGTGACTGTGTGTTTAGGAACCATTTTAGCTCCACACGTGGTCCAATGATTGAGTGTTGCATACGCTACTCTACAAAATAATAGATATCATTTCTCATATGTGTAATTGATCTATCAGTAACCAGTTGCACATGCTCGCCACAAATGTGGATGCGTAAGATGTAGTCAACATCCTCTAGCGTGACAATCATCTCCCTCATGCGAAGATAAAAGGTATAGGTACCCACATCCCATATCTTTGCTAAGGCCAGTAACATATGATCATGGTACCTCATAGGTGGCATGAGGTACACCCAAAATAGCCAACGACCTATAATAACTGAATGTCCTCCTCTAATATCTGAGTCACTGACTCTTAAAGGAAGTGAAAGTGCTTCCCACCGAAATGTTGTTTGGCTCGAGGAGGCACCTAAGAGACAAAAATTACATAAAATAAGTCTTAAGATAACCAATCAACATCACTAGAGTTGTTTTAAGATGCTTTTCAGAAAAAATGGATATCTAGACTATTTCTAGAAAAGGGCCTAAGACATTGTATCTATTCTAGGACACTTTGCACCAAAGTGGGATACTTTGTGCCAAATCAAGTCACTTTGTGCCAAATCAGGACACTTTGCAACAAATCAGGACACTTTGCGCCAAAGTAAGACACTCTGCACCAAAGCATGACACTTTGCACCAAAGCGGGACACTTTGTGCCAAAGCAGGACACTTTGTGCCAAAGCGGAACACTTTGCGCCAAAGCGGTACACTTTGTGCCAAAGTGGGACACTTTGTGAAAATCTATTCTAAGGTCACAAAATCACTCAAATTACAAGGAAAAGTATAGTAAAAGTACAAAAACAAAGAAATTGTAAAACAAAATTCACTCATAGTACACCAAAGGATGGCATTCTATGCATCATTATGAACTAGGTCCAATCTCAAAGGCTTGTAATCTCTACGGCTTGGCATCTTAACTCACTCTAAAACAAGGTAAATTTACAACAAGGTAAAAGTCAAATTTGCAATCTCACCTTGATGTGAAGAAGATAAAGAAAAGGAAAAGAAGCTGATGATGGCTGGGATCCTCCTCATGACGTCCCTCTAGACCCCGCTGAAGTATGGGTAAAGAAAATGGATGACAAAGACCCTCCTGGCTCTGTTGGTACTCCATTGGCCACTTAATGGCCTTTTTATTGTTTGTTATCATGGACTTCTTGGCTATGCCCATGTGGCTGGTTATTTTTTTCTTTTCTAGGTTTTACCCATGTGACTCTCAGGGCATGCCTTCTTACTGCCCTTTTTCTTATTTCCAGTTAAGTTTTGAAAAATGTTTGAATTTCATTCTCATGTCTAAGATACATTTAAGTAGAATTTGCTAATGCAAAATTCAAGTAAAGAAAGAAAACCAAATAGAATAGAGTAATCAAATGAAAGTAAAAAAAAGAAAACACAAAGGAAAATCTTAAAAATAGCTAAACTAAACTAACCCTAACTACCCTAACTCCAACATTACAACAAATTAACTCTAACAAAGCAATTTTTTTCAACTTCTATGGCTATTCCCTCTATAGTTTTAGTACGAATTACAACAGATTTATCTTTACATTCTCTTATCAACATTTTCAATATTCTACTAGAATAAATAAATATCTTAAACTTTTTACATTTAAACATCATTAATTTGAAGGTGTGCTTACCCAAAATCCAGGTTAAATGTATGAAAATGATCTCACTAGAGACTGATTGCACACATTTCATCTAGTGCGGAAATACTGTACCTTTTGAAAGGAAAATTAGATGCGGAAAACAATTCTCCTAACGTCAATACCTCAGGAAAGAATGTAGATACACTTTAAAATTTACAATTACAGTCAAGTTAAGATGCACTATGAAACAGATTTCAAAAATAGAGTTTTGACAATCACACAAGAACACCATATATATGTGGGAAAACCCTTACGGGAGAAAAAACCCACCACACCAAGAGAAATTACTTTGTATTACAGTAATAAGGATTACATACAATTGTCAAACTTATCTTTCTGGTGTCTGATTTATAGCAACATTCACCATTAACAATATTGCACAAGAACCTTTTCTGTTTATAGTCTTTACAGAATCGAATTCACATTGATATAGTTCAAACTCTTCACACTCCATTGTTGATTGAACCAACCGATTACAATCTTCAATCACAGAGTATATTTCTATTGTTCCATGTCTGTTGATCTTCCTCACAGAACTATTGCAACGAACAGACTCCCAATGATTCCAATTCGGCTCCTCTGATTCATCCACGAGACTCCACATAGGACAGTCTTACTCAGTCAACAGAATTTGCAATGTACTAGCATCTCGGTGAGACACTAATAGTGTCTCGCCGATGCCATATAGACTTCATTTCGATGTCACCAAGAGACTCTATTATCACAAAGATGTTCTATTGAGCTCCATGAGTTACACCAAGTCACCAAGCAGTCACCCAGACCTATCGCATTCGCTAGGAGATCATAGCGAGTCACTCAAGGCTATACCAAAGTCCCCAAACATACCGAGTGCCAAGTAGAAGTCAGAAAGACTCACATCTTTCGCTGAGAGTTTTCTCTAAGACATAAAGGTTACCCCAAAGTGTTCACCCATCGCGAAGACATTTCCCTTCACTGAGAGAACATACCAATCTCCATATGTTACCCCGAAGACTCCAACATAAAACAATGTCAGCAAGACATGTAGCACTCACTAAGACTTCTCACCGAGCTCTATGACTTATCCTGAAAGCTTCATCTGTCGCCAAGAGTTATACCGAAGATTCCACAAGATGTTCCTATCGGTGAGACCTTCAACATTCACTAAGATGTCTTCCTGAGAAAAAAGATTTACCCCGATAGCCATCAGCTATCGGCAAGACATTCACCATCGCTAAGAGGTTTCTTCGATTGCTTTGAGTTACACCAAAGAACATTTGGATGTCCCCCTGTTGGCAAGACATTAGCTTTCGCCCAGACTTCGTAATGAAGCCTTAGTGTTACTTCGATAACTCCTGAGTGTGTCCCTGTCAGCATGACTTTCATCTATCACTAAGACCTTTCTCTGAGACTCTTTGTTACGGCGAAGACAACATATGAATTCCTGTCTGAAAGACATTCACTGTTCGCTGAGACTTCTCCTCGAGTGTTGAAGTCACTCTAAAACCCCAGTCGCCATGAGTCTCTCTAATTCACAATTGAATGGCTTGTCGACCAAAGGTCTCCCGAGCACTATGAGGTCATAATGAGTACTCCTTGTCACAACAATAGACTCCATAGTAACTATTCGGAAAGACTCCTGCAAGGTCACAGTGACCTGTGCAAAACATGATGAATCAAACTGCTAGTCAGCCAGACAATGAAGATGTCACACCGACTTGGCTCTAATGAAGGTTTCAGCTTGTATTGTTTGAGGCACATATTTCCAACAATCTTGCACTTGATGAAGATCATACATGCACCTCCAAAGCACAAATAATACTTACTGAAAAACATGGGCACTAAGGCCCATTGATTTGGCACACCACCTGAACTTATCTGTGCTCACTGACTTCATCAATGCATCTGCAACATTCTCCAGAGTATCAACATTTTCCAAATTGACCTTTCCATCCTCAACCATATCTCGTACAAAGTGGTACTATACATCAATATGTTTTGTTCTAGCATGGAAAGTTGGGTTCTTTTCCAGAAAAATGGCACTCTGACTATCACATAAAATTGTTATTTCCCCTGCATCAAAATCAATGTTAGAACACAAACGTTTCAACCATACAACTTCTTTACAAGCATGAGTAGCTGCCATGTATTCAGCCTCTATAGTGGACAAAGCGACTACAACTTGCCGCTTGCTCATCCAACTCACTACACCACCATTCATCATGAAAATGTATCCACTAGTGGATCTCCTGCTGTCAATGTCCCCTGCCCAATCAGAATCTACATAACCACAAATGCTAAGAGTCCTCTATGATTCATCTAAATTCCCATGATAACACAAAGCATATTCTGAAGTCCCCTTCAAATATCTAAATACTCTCTTCACAACATCCCACTGTATTCTTCCTGGATTTGCCATAAATCGACCAAGTACTCCCACTCCTTGGGCAATGTCTGTTCTTGTATAGACCATTGCATACATAAGACTGCCTACAACACTAGCATAGGGCACACTGGTCATGTCCTCCATCTTAGTAGAAGATTTTGGATAGTCCTCAACAGATAGCTTCATTCCCTGCATGACTGGAACAACTAACTGCTTGCAATCATTCATACAAAATCTCTCAAGAATAGTCCTAATATACTTACTCTGACTAACCCATAGTTTTATATTCTTCATGTCCCTGGTTATCTCCATCCCCAAAATATACCTTGCTGCACTAAAATCCTTCATTTCGAACTTAGCAGACAACTGAGACTTAAGATCATAAATCATTAGCTTGCTATTTCCTATGAACAACATATCATCAACATAAAGAGCAATAACAAGCACTTGATTACTTTCAGCTTTATAGTATACACAGTGATCAAATTTTGATCTCACAAAGCCTAAAGATAATACATAAGTATCAAATTTCTGGTACCACATTCTAGGTGACTGCTTTAACCAATATAGAGACTTCTTTAATTTGCATACCAGTTTTTCTTTACCTTTCTCAACAAAGTGCTCAGGCTGGGACATATAGATTTCTTCTTCAAGGTCACCATGGAGAAATGTTGTCTTCACATCCATCTGTTCAACCTCTAAGTCATACGCTGCTGCAAGTGACAATAGAAATCTAATGGATGTCAGCTTTGCTACAGGAGAAAAGATTTCCCCATAATCAATTTTGTCTACCTAGGAATAACCCTTTGCAACCAATCTTGCCTTGTACTTTTCTACACTGCCATCCAAACCAATCTTTTTCTTAAATACACATTTGTAGCCCACAGGTTTGTTTCCTTTAGGCAAGGGCACCAAACTCCAAGTTTCATTTTTATCTAATGACGCCATTTCTTCATTCATGGCTTCCAACCAAGAATCTGAATCAGACATTTTAAATGCCTCCTTTACAGTCATAGGCTCAACAGTGCTAGAAATCAAGGCATACGCACAAGTAGAATTAGTTAATGAGAACCCATACCTATTTGGTTGTTTCTTTTCTTGGGTTGACCTCCTCATTGGCTAAGGCTAAGTTTCTTCTTCAGAACTTTCAGAACTACTTGAGCTCTCCTCAGTTTTAGGTACATTTTGAATCTTCAATTCCTCTTTCTCTGGTGTAGGAGGAATTGCTGCTACATCCTTACTATTTTCTGACTTTGTCTCTGACTGCAGATCCAAGGTGGAAGGTTTCAGCTCATGAAAGATTACACTTCTATTGTATACAACATTCTTTGTAATAGGATTCTAAAGCTTGTATCCTTTAATGTTAGCACTATAGCCAATAAAAATACACTTGACAGCCTTGTTCTCCAACTTAGATCTTTTTACATCTGACACATGTGCATATGCCTCACAACCAAAGACTCTAATATGTCTAAGAGAGGGCTTCTTACTAGACCACGCTTCCAAGGGTGTTTTCTCAACAAGAGCAAAGTTTGGAGATCGATTAATTAAGTAACATGCAGTAGCAGTAGCTTTAGCCCAAAACTTCTCTTCCAAACCAGCACTACTAAGCATACTTCGTGCTCTCTCCATCACTGTCCTATTGAACCTTTCTACAACTCCATTCTACTATGGAGTATAAGGTGTAGTGTTATGTCTTCTGATTCCATGGTCTTTACAGTATCTCTCAAATTCATCAGAACATAATTTTCCGCCATTATCAGTCCTTAAGCATTTTATTGTTTTACCAGTTTGATTTTCAACAAGATTTTTAAACTCCTTAAATCTACTGAACACTTTTGATTTACTTTTCAAAAAATAAATAAATTCTCTTCTTGAATAATCATCAATGAACGACACATAGTATCTTGATCTAGACAAAGAAGGAACATCAACTGGACCAAACACATCCGAATGAATATAGTCTAACAAACCAGAAGATTTATGAGGACTGTCATAAAATGAAATATGGTGCTGCTTTCCATATATACAGTGTTTACAGAATTCAAATTCTAGATTACAATCTTCAAGCCCCTCAACCAGGTTTTTGTTTTTCAAGGTTTTTAAACCTTTTTCTCCTATGTGGCCTAACCTATGATGCCAAAGCATAGTATTCTCTGCAGGAAGTTTTACTTCTGTAGAGTTTACATAATTAGGGATATTTCCCTCTTTACCTCTATGAGCAGCTTTTAGTGACTTCAAAGAGACACTGTTACATTGAATAGCTTGTGCATCCAGCTTGTACAAGATATCAATTTGAGCACCTCTAGCCAGCACCATTGAACCTCTAGTCATCTTCCAGCTACTTCCCGAGAACAAGATTTGTACTTTGATATTAGTAAGCTTACTGACAGAAAGTAGATTCTGAGCCAGACCTGGTATGTGCATAACATCATTGATCCCCTTTATTCTGCCATCAGGGAATTGGATTCTGAATCTTCCATGGCCAACAATTTTCAAAGTTGAATCACTTGCTAAGTACACCTTTCCACCATCATATTCTTCATACTTTGTGAACCATTCTCTGTGAGATGTCATGTGGAATGATGCTCCAAAATTAATCAGCTAGACATCATCTAATGTCTGAGTAGCCAAGGTTGCAATAAAAGCGTCACCATCATGAGAAGAACCATTATCGGAAGAGCCCTTCTTCTTCTTTTTCTCCTCTTTACAATCCTTTCGGACATGACCAAGGTGCCCATAGTTCCAGCAGTTCACCTTGGACTTGTTGCTAGTAGACTTTGATCTCCCCTTTGATTTCAATTTGGACTTCTTGTCCTTCTTCTTGCCTTTCTCCTTTGACCTTCCTCTGACAGCAAGAGCCTCCTTCACCATCTTAGAAGACTTCCTTCTCATTTCTTCTGATAGCAAAGAACCAACAATATCTTCCATCTTGAAACTGGATGTTGTACTCCCAATAGCCATCACCAGATGATCCCAAGAGTCTAGCAAAGAACACAATAGAATCATACATCGATCTTCTTCTTCAATATTTACACCAACAGATGTTAATTATGCGAGCAACATGTTAAATGCATTCAAATAATCAGCTACAGACCCTCCTTCCTGCATCCTCAAAGAGTAGAGCTTCTTCCTCAGGAACAACTTATTCACCAAAGATTTCCCTTGATAAATAGACACCAGTCTCTTCCACAAAGAAGAGGTAGTATTCTCTTCATGCACATTGAGAAGAACTGAGTTTTCCAAATAGAGCCTTATCAACCCCTTAGATTTCCTATCTGCAAGGTCCCATGCTTCTTGCTTCATGCCTGTCGGTTTAGTTCTAGACACAGTAATCCAAAGATCTCGATCTACTAAGAGATCCTCAATCTTGAGTTTCCATAATTCAAAGTTACTGCCATTGAATTTCAATCTTTCCAGATGAACTAGACATCTTAATCTATAATTAGAAATAATAATCTCTACAAGACTCCCACTGAACAGAATTGACATAAAAAACCCAATGTACCCCCAAGGATAACACAACTGGCTAGGCTCTGATACCACTTGAAAGGAAAATTGGATGTAGAAAACAATTCTCCTAACGTCAATACCTCAGAAAAGAATGTAAATACACTTTAAAATTTACAATTATAGTCAAGTTAAGATGCACTATGAAACAGATTTCAGAAACAAAGTTTTGAAAATCACACAAGAACACCAGATATATGTGGGAAAACCCTTACGGGGGAAAAAACCCACCACACCAAGAGAAATCACTTTGTATTACAGCAATAAAGATTACATACAATTGTCAGACTTATCTTTTTGGTGTCTGATTTACAGCAGCATTCACCATTAAAAATATTGCATAGGAACCTTTTATGTTTACAGTCTTTACATAATCGAATTCACACTAATATTATTCAAACTCTTCACACTCCACTGTTGATTGAACCAACCGATTACAATCTTCAATCATAGAGTATATCTCTATTGTTCCATGTCTATCGAGCTTCCTCACAGAACCGTTGCAATGAACAAACTCCCAACGATTCCAATTTGGCTCCTCTAATTCATTGACGAGACTCCAAATAGGACGGTCTTACTCAGTCAATAGAATTTGCAATGTACTAGCATCTTGGTGAGACACTAATAGTGTCTCGCTGATGCCACATAGAATTCATATCGATGTCGCCAAGAGACTCTGTTATTGCTAAGACGTTCTATCGAGCTCCATGAGTTACACCGAGTCACCAAGCAGTCACCCAGACCTATCACATTCGCTAGGAGATCATAGCGAGTCACTCAAGGCTATACTAAAGTTCCCAAACATACCGAGCACCAAGTAGAAGTCGGCAAGACTCACATCTTTCACAGAGAGTTTTGTTCGAGACATAAAGGTTACCCCGAAGTGTTCACCTATCGCCAAGACATTGCCCTTTGCTGAGAGAACATACTAATCTCCATATGTTACCCAGAAGACTCCAACATAAAACAATGTTGGTGAGACATGTAGCACTCGCTAAGACTTCTCACCGAGCTCTGTGACTTATCCCGAAAGCTTCATCTGTCACCAAGAGTTATACCAAAGATTCCACAAGATGTTCCTGTCGGTAAGACCTTCAACATTTGCTAAGACGTCTTCCTGAGACCAAGAGTTACCCCGATAGCCATTAGCTATTGGCAAGACATTCACCATCACTAAGAGGTTTCTCCGATCGCTTTGAGTTACACCAAAGAATGTTTGGATGTGCCCCTTGTCGTCAAGACATTAGCTTTCACCTAGACTTCATAACGAAGCCTTAGTGTTACATGGATAATTCCTGAGTGTGTCCCTATTGGCATGACTTTCATCTATCGCTAGGACCTTTCTCTGAGACTCTTTGTTATGGCGAAGAAAACATATGAATTCTTGTCGGTAAGACATTCACTATTCGCTGAGACTTCTCCCCGAGTGTTCAAGCCACTCTGAAACCCCAATCACCATGAGTCTCTCTGATTCACGATTGAATGGCCTGTCAGCTAGAGGTCTCCCAAGCACTGTGAGGTCATAACAAGTACTCCTTGTCACAGCAATAGACTCCATAGTAACTATTTGGCAAGACTCCTGCAAGGTCACAATGACCTATGCAAAACATGATGAATCAAACTGCTAGTCGGCTAGACAATGAAGATGTCACACCGACTTGGCTCTAATGGAGGCTTCAGCTTGTATTATTTGAGGCACATATTTCCAACACCTTCTCCCAGCCCTGGTCCATTTCCATGAATGGTTGTGTTCACTTCTCTATTTTCTTCTCTTCTAAAAAATCTTCATATCTTTGGACCTATCTTCACTTTGCATTGTGTTAGACCAAGATATATCACTATTTATATCATTATCAGAAAAAAGTAAAAACTTGATATTTTGTATCAGGTATAAAACTATGCAAATGTCCTTTTATAGCTAATGAATTCTTAGCTTGAATCACAATACACACGTTTCTTGCTTGATTTTCCCACTTTATCTCATTATCTGTGCTTTCCACGTATATAGGGAATGATGATTGACCCATATTTTTTCCTCGCTCATGATGAAATATCTCTTAATATCGTTATTCTCACCTATTCCCCAACAAGATGTTAGGATTTTCTTTAAAATAATCACAGTTTCCTAATTTTTTAGGTTCATTGGTTAATTTTTTAATATTTTTGACTTCACTAAGGTAGAAAGTTTCTCTCGTTAACAATATTGTTTTTCTAGCAGTTAAAATTTCTTCCATTAAAGGAATTGCTCCACTTATGGCTAAACTTACCCTAGTTAAAAAATATTCACATTCAAGTTTATTGTGATCAGTTGTATCATGAATTCTACACTTGATGACTCTACCAAAAGTAAAAAAACTCAAAGGATGTATTTTTTGATTAAATATTTTACAAAGTTTTCCAATTTCCATAATGAAAACTAGCTTGTACTCAAATCCTCATTTACAAGATTCTTTCCAAATTTAGGAATAGCATTTCAAAGCAAAATTCCACTTCCAAAGGATAAAACCTAAAAATATCAAAGAAATAAAAGAGCAAAAACATGTATGCATCTGTTGCTTATGGCTATGTTGGTGCCCTCTCCTTCTAGTGCCATTTGATGTTGACAATGGTTTTACTTGCAGTAAATAGGTCGGATAAAATCTCCACAGGCAAGACTGTGAAGAGCCTATCGTTCTTGAAAGATATGGAACAAAGACAACCTAAGGGGAAATTCTACATTCACAGAGAAAAGATTGAATTTCGTTCAATCCAAAGTCTTTGATAACCAAGTGATGGTTGTACTAGAGTCACCTCAAGTAATGATGTGACAATTTATGTTAATCTCACGGGGACTATGGTTATACATACACACATATATATAGGTTATTTCTTTGAACATCTTGGGTTGGTATTCATAATTATAATGATAAATTCGGACATCATGAAACCAAAAGATTTGACATAGGTCATTTCATATATCCTCACTAATTTATTTACTATCACTTAAGTATATTTAGCATTAAGCATTGAACAATTTCATGGAAAATAAAATATTTTCAACAAAACTATTTCCATTCACTTTTTTTTTTTGAAACATTTTAAAAAATTCTAAAAATCTATTCTAAAATAGAATGTAAAATTATTGAAAAGTAAAAATTTCTCACGTTTATTCTCAATGGATGCCCCAAAGAATTAATAAAAATAGAGCAAACTGCTTTATATTTCACCATATTGCTTCACAGCGATGTACAAAATGGTGCAAGTTTTTAAAGAGAAAGGGTTTTGTTTATGGACACCGAGTAGGTTCTCTATGCACCCTTAAATGGCACAACATACAGTCTTGTTCGACCGAACTTACAAAACCATCTACAAAAGACACTTAGCTAGGTAGCTATCCATCAAGCTCTAATATTAATTAATGTCTACGTGCATACAAAGTTTTATGCGAGAATGGTTCAGAAAATAGGAAAAAAGAAAAAAACTTAAAAGAAGTTTTTGCTCCTCTGACATCCACAGATTTTGAACGTAAAATGAAAATAAGCATCCTCTATCCTTTTATAGAACACAAGGCTCAAATAGATAAGACAAATACATGCAAGAAAATCTAAGGGACCAATCTTATCAAGGCACGTGGAATAAATTGTGAGCAATAAGAGAATTGCAATTAAAGTCAATGGAAATCAACTCCAATTACTCGTTGAAGCTCTTTGGGTTCTACTTTTTCATCTTTTTCAAAATTCCTTCTGAAATCGAACAATATATCCAAACAAATATATATAGGAACCTTCCATTATAATGAAGTGATCAGGTGGAAGTCAAACTCCTATATCTCAGGTTCCTTGATTTGAACATTCTAGGAATGAATCACTCCCATAATAGACACACTTTGTCACTACATGCTTGGAATCCAACATCCAAGTATTCTGGTAACTGGCACATCTCTACAACAACCTTTATTCTAGCATGAGCCCTTTAAGTGCATCATCGAACCTAGTAATAGAGTAGAATTTGTTTGCCAACATAATTTTCCTAACCGTCCATACCTGAGCTTTGCATAATAATTGATATCTCTTGCAATTACAAAATTTAAAATATTAAATCCCTTTTTTAAACAAATGTGTCACAACATCTCATGTAAATAAAACCATTATTCAAATGTTAGTACAAAATTCCACAAAAACTCGCTTTCAAAAAGCATATCATAAACCCTTGCATATTTATACCGGATCACTGGGATCATTATAGAAATATAGCATTTTACCATTTCCTTTTGACACTACAATCCAGTACTCGGTACCTAGTATTCAACTTTACCCACTTACTTTCTCGGACCTTGGTTAATACCAGAACTCCATCTTACCAGAATCCATCATACCAGACCAAAGTATTTCACTTGAACTTCACATTACCTTTCACCTTTTTTGTGTTTTTGATACCTGATACCCGGTGCACGAAACACTTACCATACAAAGTACTTTCTTTATTAAATATTTCTCTTTCTTCTTCTTTTGGTGATCTTCTAATTTGTTAGCTCTTGCCATATGAGTTATATTTTTTCACTTGGGTGCCCAAGTCTTTTTAGTCTTGCGGCATGTTATGAGACCACACAACATGACTCATTTGCCACCCATGGTGAATGTGTCCTACTCTAGGCTTGCAAGTGGGTGTTAGAAATTAAGTTGCTTTTAATTATATATTTTTTGTTTATATTCAAAAACACACTTAAATGAGGCCTATAAGTGCATAAAGAGGCCCAATAAAGCATAAGAAAGGTGTAATTAGTGATGAAAAGCCTAGAAAAGTGTGAAAGCTTGTTATAAGACTTTACAACACTTTGAAATAGGACTTGATAAGGGATAAAAAGGGAATATTTAGATGAATTATAATAAGAAGAGTCTGGAAAAGTGTAGAAATGTGTTACAACACTTCATAACACCTTGAAAAGACATCATAATCTGAATATTCAAGATCTAATGTGAATGTTTAAGTTACATTGCGACATTAAATCCAAGCAAGAATAGGTTAAGCATCACAAGGAAAAGACCTAAATGACCATGAAAATGTCTAAGATCCATTTTTCTATGGTACAAGGTGAAAATTCTTACAAAATGGATGCAATGTCTCAATTCCAATATCACTTACTAAAGTGGTCCAAAAGCTATTCTACAAGTGCTACATCATCTAGTTATGTATTTTATGTTTCTTGAATTGAGTTTTTTGTACCTGTTTAGTTTGTGGTGGTTGTTGATAGCATGATAATATAAATGAAGTGTATAAAATGATGTTGGATTTTCATGCTAATTGGACATTTTGGTGCCAAATTACATGTCTTGAGTTGGATTTTAGGGTTATTCATATGCTTACATTATGCTAATGCATGATGAGGATTTAAATGATAAGGGTTTGAAAGCTAATAATGGATTAATTTTTTAATGTACAATAGATTCACCCCCTCTTAATTGTCTTTTCCATCTAACACTTTCCATAGGGGTTAATAGAAAATGGAATTCCGAGATATCTTACTTTCTTAGTGGGACCTCTACATTGGAATTAATATTTTGTGAACAAATTTGGTAGGGTTTCCTACCACCCTAGCATAATGGATTTGGAATTTGAGATATTAGCAGAAGAAGAATCACAAAATAACTTCAACTTCATTATAAGAGAATCTATATTCTCCTCATCAAGTTACAAGAACAATATTGTATTGTCAACAAATTGTATATTTAATAGATCCTCCTTATTAGGGAGGGATATACCTCTTACCCTAGGAGATGCAAAGGATTCCCTCAATAGGTAAAATTATATTGTATTTGAAGCAATAACAAATAGACCAAGGGATAGGGGCATCTAGTCCTTATTGATCTTTCAAGATTAAATTATCTAGATAGGGAATCATTTCTCTCTATCTAGGAAACCAAATCTTTCATAAGATTTTTAGCCAAATGACAAAAACTCCTTGGGAAACCAAATGCTTCAAAAGTCATAATAAAAAATATGATTCTACTATATCATATTCCTTTTCAAACTCAAGAGGAAATAGAAAAAAAATTTGGTTGGAATTTTTGGCCCAATCCATGGCTTCCCAACTGGCCAAATAATTCTCAAAGATATATCTACCCTTTACAAAACTAGTTTTGGTATTGCTAATGAAATTAGGGAGGATATCCACCAGCCTGATGGCAAGAACATTGCAAGAATTTTATAAGATGCATTAAAAAGGGTAATGGTTCACCAATTCTTAATAAGTGACTTATCACCATCTTTAGGGATCAATTTAATCACACCTTTATTAATATTAAAACCCATATACCCCTTTGTATAGCCTCTTTGTAGAGTTGCAACAGGTCTTCACTAATCCAATCTATTTTTGGGTTGGAGAATTCCATCATCTCCAAGAGATTTTGTGAATATTATACTATTTTAATGTTATGAATATGGTGTTCAATAGAAATATTCAATATATATATGTATGTTCATATCATTTTAAAATATATATGAGACATTAAATTTCTTAACTAATTGTGTGTCAATGGGGATTTTTCCCATATTAAATTACAACTTCATTGATGTTACTTGACTAATCCAATATAAGTGGGTGGTGGGTGGGTGGATTTTCACAATCTAAAATGTAGAAAGACTGAATCAAAATTGTGTTATAATAGCTATGGTTCTTTCATCTAGGAAGCTAAAGGGATGGTGTGTGGGTGTCCTCATCTTGGCTTGGCTCACAAATTGGGGAAGGTATATTAGATAGAGTTCATATGGTCTCCACATGGGTTGTAATAGTCAAATAGTGGGTGGATGGGTGGGTAGCTATTTATAAATTTTATTGGTGAGCCAGTCCTCAGTGAAATAAATTCAAATCGATACAAGACATGCGATCGGGGTGGATTCTAACAACACAAATCAATTTTTATCTCCATGATAGTTGGTGTGGAAAGAATTTATAACAACCATCGAGTGACAAGGCATGTCATTTTTGAGTATCATTCCTCTGTGTAAAGTTTAGCTACAATTTGGTGGGAGGAAGATTTGTATTTGAATTAGGAAGTGGGATTTTCCTTCAAATGGTTCTGGTGAGTTAGCAATATTTTTTGGATGGCTTCCACATTGTTGTGGTGTTGGTAGTCCAACTATTTGGTTGAAATGGTCTTTCAATACATCCAACCATTTTACTCATAATTATTTAGAGTTGGTACGCATGTTAGATTTGAAGCAAGAAGTACATTGCAATCATTATTATAATTGTATTTTAGCCTATTAATTTTAGCTATGGTTAAAGGTTGAGTTGAAAAACTTAGTAAGTCTTCTATTGAATGCTCTAAGGAAGACTATGAGTGTAGGCGATTGATGCTAAGTTTAGAAAATAAGAAATGATGTTCTTAATGCATTGACAAGTTATTCATAGCAATGACATTTAGATTGGTGTTGATTATAAATTGAAGGCATGGAAAGTTTTATAGTGAAGATAATTTCACATGCAAAATAAAATTAATTTCGCATTTAAGTTGGCGTTGGTGCATAATTTTCTCATTCAATGGTAGAGTTATCAAGTTTTATTGTGTGGCTATAAACAAATACCATGTTGTATGCAATGGAATGGAAACTTTAATTTTTTTAATGATCAAGTCTTTTTAGATGACATTCCATGGCGAGGTAATAGACCAAAGGCTCAAACGCACTATGCCAAAGGCATATTTTATGTCAATTGTTGGTAAAGATTTCCTGGCTGAAGGTGAATTTTATCATGTCAACACTAATATTGTTTCAACCTATTTCTTGTAATGCTTACTAGATATAAATGTTTCAAAAATAATGGTGTCTGGTATCACCCAGAAATTGTTCAAGGTAGATTTGTTTGGGGGCCTACAAAAATTCCTTGCTACTAAAACTCTAGTGGTTGGGGTCCCTCAACCCCGAGACATGAATGCACTTACAGTACTGAGGGAAGTGGCTAAATACCACCATTTTATCCTAGACCTAAAGGGTATGGAGTTGATGGAGTAGAGAAGGTTGGCATCAGTTGGTGTGGGTTTATTGAAGAAAATTCTTCAACTCATTCTAGTGAAATACTATTCTTGGATTCATGAGTTCAAGTTATTTGTAGAGGAACATGGGTTCATGTTATTGGGAAATGTAATGGGTTTGGTTCAGTTAGGGAAGATATATGTCTTGTGTTATATACTAGCTTTGGCTAGTCTTTGTTTTGTGCTTTCCTGTACTGCAATGTAACACACAATGTCTGCAATCCATTCGTCATTTGGTTATGTATAGTTATTTGGTCTCATTTTCCCTATGTGGCCATTTTGGTAGCAATTGAGTGGTGATGGTTATATTAGTGTTTTGGTAATTGGGTCTTTCAGGTATGCAATCCTAAATTGTGAATTAGATGTCAGATGGGCAATATTATAACCTATTTTTTGATAAATTAATATAAAAATCATCCTTACATATCCAAAAAAGACTAATCCACTATAAAAAAAATATTTTAGATGCTTTCTTCTCATTATTTCTGATTTATTTTATCTTATTTGGAGGTCCAATAAGTAGAACCCTAATTTCTAAGGGAAACTATGTTTATATAGTGTCAAAAGAGGGGATGTTATATGTTTATAAAATAAAATTAATACTTGATTTTTCTTTGTTTTAGTATATAAAGGAATTTTGGTAAAATAATTTAAATTTTGTAAAACTGGTAAGGCTCATCATGCTCATGTTTAAGAGAGATATTTTTTATTTAGATAATTAGGAGAATAAAGACATTTGAATTTATTAATAAAATAATTTTTGAAAATTCTATATTAAGATATTCTTACTTAATCTTATTCATATTTGACTTGGTCTTATTCTTATATATATGAGTTAATCCTCACTGTTGTTTTTCCCTAGCTAGGGTTTTCCATGCAAATATAGTGTTCTCTTGTGTATGGTTGTGTTTGCATTGTTGTTTCATAGATTTACATTCTACTAATGTATGATGAGGGTTTAAATCTTGATAAGGCTTTGAAAGCTAATAAGGAATTGAAAATTTTAATGTACAATTGATTCACCCGCCTCTCAATTATCTTGTGCATTTGATTCTTTATATAGGGGCTAATAGAAAATTGAATTTGAGGATATATTATTTTTTCTAGTGGAACCTCGACATTGGAATTCATATTTTATGAACCAATTTGGTAGGGTGTCCTACCACCCTAGCATAATGTATTTGGAATTTGAGAGTTTAGGAAAAGAAACATTAGAACATAACTTTAGTTTCATCATAAGAGAATCCATATTTTCATCATCAAGTTATAGGAGCAATGTTGTATCATCAACAAATTGTATATTTAACAAATCCTCCTTATTAGGGAGGGAGATGCTCCTAACCCTAGGAGATGCAGAGGATTCCCTCAATAGGTAAAATATTTCATCTGAACAAATAACAAATAGACCAAGGGCTAGGGGAATCATTTCCTTATTGATCTTTCAAGATTAGATTTTTTAGATAGGTACCTAACCATTTATCATTGTCTGGGCAACAACATCTTTCATAAGATTTTTAGCCAAATGGAAAAAACTCTCTGGGAGACCAAATGCTTCTAAATTCATACTAAAAAAAGATCATTCTACTCTATCATATGCCTTTCAAGAGTCAAGAAGAAACATAGAAAAATTTTGGTTGGAAAGTTTGGTCCAGTTCATGGCCTACCAACTACTCAAATAATTATCTAGGATATATCTACCCTTTACAAAACCAATTTGGGTATTGCTAATGAAAGTAGGGAGGATATCCACCAACTTGATGGAAAGAACATTGCAAGAATTTTATAAGATACATTAAGGGTATTGGGTCACCAAACTCTTAATAAGGGACTTGTCACCATCTTTAGGGATCAATTTAATCACACCTTTATTAATATTACTACTCGGATACCCTTTTGTATAGCTTCTTTTTAGAGTTGCAAATGGTCTTCACTAATGCAATCTATTTCATGTTTGTATAATTCCATAGGAATTCCATCATCTCAAGGATATTTTGTGAATACTATACTATTTTAATGTTATGAATATGGTGTTCAATAGAAATATTCAATATATATATATATATGTTCATATCATTTTGAAATATATACGAGACATTAAATTTCATAAATAACTATGTATCAATGAGAAATGTTCCCATATTAAATTACAACTTTATTGATGGTAAGACTAATCCACTATAAGTGGGTGGTTAAGTAGGCAGCTTTCCACAATCGAAGGTGTGGAAAGCCAAACTCAAAATTGTGGCATAACGGATATGGTTATTTCATCTGGGAAGTTAAAGGGATGGTGTGTGGGCATCCTCATATTGGCTTAGCTTGCAGACTGAGGTAGGTAGATTAGAAATAGTTAATATGGTCTCCACATGCTTGGTAACAATTGATCTGGTGGGTTGATAGGTGGGCAAATCTTTATAAATGTTATTCTAGTGAGCCAATCCATATTGAAACAAATCCAAATTGAGACAACACATGCAGTCGGGGGGATGCTAACAGCACAAATCGAGTGTGCTTTCCACAATTATTGATGTGGAAAGCATTTACAACAACCTTCGAGGAACAAGGTATATCATTGTTGAGTACCGTTCCCATGTGTAAACTTTAGCTACAGGAAGATTTGTATTTGAATTTGGAGGCAAGATTTGCTTGAAAAATTATGGTGAGTTGGCAACATGTTTTGTGGTGTTGGTAGTCTAGCTATTTGGGTCACATGGTATTTAAGTACATCTAACCATCTCATTCATAATTATTCAGAGTTGACACTCATGTTGTTGAAAGAGGAAAAAAATGGTTTTACAGGGACCTAAAACCACAAAGTTTACAGACTTAAGATAAGATTGTTAAAGATACCATAAGTAGAAAGGCTATAAAAACAACAAAAAGAAAATTCTACAGCCACCAAAAAACCAGACAAAATGCCACCAACAGTTAAATTTGGGTCTTTAATAAATCCATTGTCTCAGCTTCTAGCTCATTCATATCCTAAACTCCCCTCTTTAATATCTAAACCATTTAGGTAGTAGGGGGCTCTTTCCTTTTAAGGTTGGCATGGTTCCTTTTCGAAATCCCTTGGTCCTCATTCTTTCTATCCTTGTTCTCTTCCAGATCAACCACCAATGAACCCTATTGCGTTTTTTCCAACTTTTCAAACATAGCGTTGATGATGATAGAGTGTGCCTAGCCATTTTATGATTTTGTTCCACAATGGTTCTCATGTTGTTTTTAATTTTGACCATTTCAGCTTCCAAAGACTTGTACTTCTCCTCAATGCCACCTTCTCCCATACCCATATTATTCTTTTTCCGTTTTCCTTCTCCATTGCTAAGAGCGGCTAGCTTCAAATCCAGCTCCTCTGACTTACTATACAGAGCCCTATTTCTTTGATTAATATCATTAATTTCTTGATAGGCCCATTTCAAAACCCTAAAAATATCACTAATGCCACTTCTAGCAGAAGCAAGAATGTCACCATGCTGAACCCGGTCTAAAATGAGGTTAACATCATCCGGGTTGGGGGAACTAGGGAGTCTAGTACCAACAGCTCTAAAAGAAGCAGGAGGGGAGGGCACAGAAGTTCTGCTAGCATCAAGGGTTACAACTTTGTCTTCCAACAAGTCAACAAAGTAGGAAACTAGCTTATTGGTAGGGGAACCCTTGAGAACAGGGTTCTTTAAGGGGACAAAGTAGTTGGGGTAGGTCTCAGAGTTAGCTTTAGCAAGCTGGGGTTTTTTAGCCTGGGTTTTCTTACCAGACATCTTAGAGGACGGGTGGGCTTCTACAATTCTCTCCTGGTTAGGCTAATTCTTTGAACCCCCACTATCTATATCATAGTCCTCAAATGCTATGGAGGTGATAGGTTTGGTCAAGGACGACATACTTTGATAATATTCATATATTAACCTAATAAGACCAGGATGAAGAATAGGGTATCTCTTGGGATTTTTCTTATGGCCCTTAAGGCTATTACTCAACAAACATAATAGGTAGTGAGGCAAAGATATCTGTGAGTTGACACTCATGTTATGTTTGAAGAAATAAGTATGTTGTAATCATTATTACGATTGCATTTTATCCTATTCAATTTAGCTATTGTTAAAGGCTAAGTTGATAAACTTAGTAAGGCTTTTATTCAATGCTTCAAGGAAGACTATGAGTGTAGGAAATTGATGCTAAGTTTAGAGAAGAATAAATTAAAACCTTCAAAAATCGATAAGGTATTCATAGCAAGGACATTTAGATTGGTGTTGATTATGAAACATAAGTGTGGAAGGTTTTAGAGTGAAGATCATTTCACACGCATAATCAAATTAATTTCACATTTAAGATGGAGTTGGTGCATAATTTTCTCATTCCTTGGTAGAGTTATCAAAGTTTTTTGTATGGTTATCAAAAAACACCATTGTATGCAGTGGAATGGACACTTTGATTTGTTTAACGAGCGGGGTTTCTCTGATGACATTACTTGGTGAGGTAACAGACTAGAGGCTCAAACGCATTATGCCAAAGGCAGATTTTATGTCAACTGTACTGGTTAAGATGATTCTTGATAAGGATTTCTTGGTTGAAGGTGAATTTTATGGTGTGGACACTAATATTGTTTTGAGGTTTCTTGCAATGCTTATGGATATAAATGTTTCAAAAATGATGGTGGCTAATATCACACAAAAATTGTTCAAGCCAGATTTGTTGGGTGGCTATAGGAAAACCTTGTTGCTATGACTCTAGGGGTTGGGGTTGGTTGACCTCAAGACATGAACAGACTTGCAGTACTGGGGGAAGTGTCTAAATACCACCCTGTCATCCTAGACCTGAAGGGTATGGAGTTGATGGAGCAGAGAAGGTTAGTGTCGGTTGGCATGGGATTCTTGAAGAAAATTTTGCAACTAGTTTTGATGCAAGATTTCACCTGGATTCCTGAGTTTAGGACATTTATAGAGAAACACGGTTTCATGTGATTGGGAAATGTAATGGGTATGGTTCGGTTAGGGAAAGTATATGTCAAGTGTTCTATAGTGGCTTTGGTTAGTCTTTGTTTTATGCTTTCCTTTACAAAAATATAACAGATAATGTCTGTAGTTTTTTGTTCATTTGGTTAGGTATAGTTAGTTGGTCTCATTTTCCCTATGTGGCCATTTTGGTAGCAATTGGGTGGTGATGGTTATAGTAGTGTTTTGGTAATTGGGTCTCTCAGGTATGTTGTAACTCATTTTTTGATAAATTAATATAAAAATCATCCTTACATATAAAAAAAGACTAATCCACTATAAAAAATATTATTAGATTAATATGTTTAGATGATTTCTACACATTGTTAATGATTTATTTTATCTTATTTGGAGGTCAAACAGGTAGAACCCTATTTTTTGAGGGAAACTATGTTTATATAGTGCCAAAAGAAGGGATGTCATATGTTTATAAAATAAAATTAATATTTGATTTTTCTTTCTTTTAGTATAAAATGAATTTTGGTAAAATATTTTAAATTTTGTAAAACTGGTAAGGCTCATAGTGCTCAAGTCTAAGAAATATATTTTTTATTTAGATAATTAAGAGAATAAAGGAATTTGAATTAATTAAAGGAAAATAATTAGAGAGACTTTTGTGTTGAGATATTCTAACTTGTCAAAAACTCCATTGCATATGTGAATGATGACAACTACAACATTATTACTATCATCATGCAAAGAAGAGAAGAAGATTAGTTTTAGCCAGATGGTGTAAGATTATGAGATCAAGTACAACTATGTAGAGAATCAAACATATTCTTTATTGAGTCGATCAAAAAATATAAACAATTTATATCAAATAAAATAAACAAAAATGGTGATCCATTCCAAAATCAAAAAATATATTATGAGTGGATAAATAAACAAGAGACATGCTTATTAGATCAAAAATATTCTCAAATATGCTATAGATACCAAGTCCATCAAGTAAATTAGAGGATGAGATTTATGTTAGCATTTGGCTAAGGATTTCATTACTCCAATTGAGTTCAAGAACAACAAAAGTGTTAAAAGAGTTAGACAAAGGAAAAATTAAGATAGGATGTAAATCCCACAACCATTCTCTACCATCTAATACAACTTGTCTATCATTGAAATAATAAATAAAAACCATAATGAAAACTCTAGAAGAAAGATAAATTTCTATCTTAGGTTCAATTAGAGGAGTCCAATACTTAGAAATCCTTTGATGTAGATAAGGAAGAGAAGGTCATACCTATAGAAAAATGTATAAATCAAACACTTAGTCATGAAGAAATTCTCATGATTCGGAGTCAATTACTTCCTACCCTAGAGATGCCCTAGGTGCAACAATAACATAGGGAAGAGGCAACTATTTTTTCCTTCAATACAAGGAATTCCCAAGAAAAAGTTACTTTCCCATTGTAGTTCCCTTCTCCTCCTTAGTAGAATAAGATTAGAATACATTCTTAAATTGGTTCATGTTCACATCTATAAAAAAATACATGAGAAAGGTTGGCCCTATACACAATAGGCCTAACCCCACCAAATAGATCACAAAATCCATTAATCTTATGAAAAACCCTCTAAGGCTCATCCTCAAGTGCCAATATCTCCATGGTAGAGCATTTGAAGACCCGATGGACAAAGGTGAGTAATATTGAAAATGATCACCATTTATTGATGCATTATGTGTAGAAAATACCCCACTAGAAGATTGTGGTAGGAAATAATCCATCTAGGAAAAGGAAAATACTAAACACCCCATTAAAATACCCATCACTATTCACGTGTAATAGGAGAGAATCTATAGGAAGATCCCCATCATTGGTGTCAAATCTACTACTAGATCGTAGATAGTGGAATCATAGACCTTGTTAGTGAGAAACCCTTGTTTGAAATGGGAGATTCAAGGAGGATAGTGTTAGTGTATATATTGCATACACATAGGCTTTAAGTCTATTTAGGTGTCCCTTTGACTCTTACTCACATGAGGCACGTCAAGGTGGATATGTGTTGTTAGAGGTGTCGACTCACTTTCAACACCTCTTCCTACATTTTTGGTAGGCAACTCACCACCACTCAAGGAGTGAGGAGTCCTATCCTCATTTCATGGAGGTCAGTTGCCTCTCTCATTCCTATTTATATACGCCTTATTGATCTAATCTATAGGTCAACTGTATGCAATCTTGTGTTCACTTATGCTTATTTCTTATCTCTATGATCTCCTAACTATTATATGCTATCAGAGCTTAGGGGAGAGTGCAAGCCATAGTTGAACGAATTTGTTGTATTTTGTTATCTCCATTTCTGTGTGATTGCAGGAAGATGGTTACGTGTTTCTAAAGCATTTTGAGGCACTATTTGGAGTCAACCTGCATATCTCATAGCAGTCTGGAAACGACCTCATGCCTGTGGTATAATCTCTGCTAAAAAAATGTGACCTCTTCTCACAAGAGGCATGATTTTTTCAGAGCCACGACTTTTTGTTGCCGGTTGTTTACTCTGTTTGCAGGCCGTGAAAAACTTCTTGCAGGCGTTATAATCTCCCGTAATTGGGAAGCGACAACAAATTGCAAGAGGGTGGCATTAAATTGAAAACCTGCGCTCCGATCAGTCTTGGACCTGCGCATTTTTTATTTCGCTTGTTGTGTCAGCCTCTGTAGGTCGAGTGCAACAAAGAAGGTTTTTTTATTCTCTTTTGGCGCCATATATAGAAACTTGCTACGTGTAGATTGGATATTGACCTAGACAGCTTGAATTAGTGACCCCATCATTTGCCGATCAACCACCCCTCACTCTCATGGGTTGTACATTGAATCGGTCTAGAATGATGGGTGCTTATTGATATCTTCTTCTAAACTGAATTAAACGACGAGGCATGTTATCAAAACCGCAAGGATGATGTTTATGGTCAAAGGTGGAGGCGAGATGGGACATGGAGAAGGATGCGCCAAGACTCCGTTGCGGGCATAGTCTCACCGTTGTTGCAGCCATTGGGAAGATGGATGTTGTGGATTACACAAGGCTGCGACTTATCTTGTTCTGCAGCATGCCCACAGAGTGTCTAATCTGCGAGATCAATCATGGATGAAGAGGATTCTCCATAGGCCGAGCCAACTTACGCACCTCCAACTCTCCAACGGATTCCATAAAGTTATGACCTGATCATCTAACACTCCCTCAATCTTCGGGCGGTGCCAAATACAACACTTGTTGATAGCTGCACCCTTGGAGTCTTTGATCTCGCTTTTTTTTTACTTTGTCAAATACATCCCAAAGAAGACTCCTAATCGTGTCTATGTAGTCTTAACATTTTTTTTTATTAGCAACATTTGTCATTTTCAGTTTTCCAACGGTTCCCAAAATAATTGGCCAAACCCCTTATTTAAGTGTAGTAAACTATTATTTTTTAGCTTTTTATGCTTATGCTTGCAATTAACTATAAGATAAACTTGCTAAAATTAATTTTCTAGTAATCTCACATCTTGTTAAGGGGTAGTATATTTCTTTTTTGGGTTTTGTCATTATTGGCAAAGGTTTTTTTTTTCATTTTACATTACCTTGCAAATAGAGAGGGGCGGTTTCATTATTCTTTTTTCATTTTATTGAGGCTCGCAAGACATAATTTAATCTGTCTTCATTGTCATCTCATGACAAAAAATGTAAGAACTCAAATAAAGTGCAAAAAAACTGAATGTTTGTTCCATATGGAGGGAATTTGATAAATTATTGTACTTACACTATATTATAGTGTAATGGAGGGTTGTGTAGAGCCTTGATTTGACATCACAATTATGGATCCTTGTTATTTAACATCACAACAAAGTCTCCTCATGATTCTTACCTCATGTGAGTGTGCCTTGGAGCATACCTTGTACATCTTTACATTCCTTTCACACTATTGATCTCAGTTTGTCTAGTTATTTCTCTTTGTATTAAGGGGGGACTATGATGTGTTATGCTAATGCTTCTTTCAATGAAGAAGTGTAGGAAGCTTCTTTTTGGGTGGCCTCATGAACCTTCTATCTTGATCTCTCGAATGGGGGATTATGATAGTGGATCACATTTTGAGATTCTAGTACTCCTTATCATAGTACCATCTGTATTATCAACTTAAAAAAGTTTGATAAAATTTGTGTACATTGGTTGAGTAGTGTTCATATGTACTCATGCAATGTTTTGTAGCTCTCATCTTGATCAACATTTCTTGAAAATTTGTTGATTCTAGCAGACACCAATTCATCATCGGTAGAGTTTACAACTTCTACATGCTTTAGGATTTCTTTATCATCATGTTCCTATCATCAAGGGACATATTTTTAGGTCTTAAATTCTTATAATTCTCCTTTTTGGTGAGGGGTTTTTATTTCCCATTGGGTTTTTCTCCTTTACTTCATATATGAGAGATTGCATTGCACTTAGGCACCTTATCAAGCTTCATAGTTAGGATCTAATTATTTTTCATTGCATATGGGTACCTTACTAGGCTAGTAGTTGGCATCCATTTCTTTCATACCCACCTAAGCTATGCTAAAGTGGGGTCTTAGTGTATATATTGCATGCAAATAGGCTTTAATCCTACTTAGGTTTCAATTTAACCTTTCGCACTGAGGTGTGAAGATAGATAAGTATCCTTAGAGGCGTTGACTCACTTTTGACACCTGTTCCTACTTTTTTCATAGGCAATTCACCATAACTCTATGAGTGAGGAATCCTATGCTCATTTCACGGAGGTTGGTTACCTCCCTCATTCATATTATGTTTAAAGTGTAAGGATCGTATATTGAAAAAACTTGCAGATTATGAGGATCTTGGATTTTAATGTCAAAGAGGTTATAAATTGATACACGTTATAGAGGAACGTTTGATCCATAAAAATATATTTTATCAATTGTAAATTGTGGAAACAATTTTCAACCCAACATCTAACTTTCTCAGGTTCACTAAGTGAATCTTAGATTCTATCTTTTACTTCTAAGGCTAATAATGGGGATATACTACCTAGACACGGGGCTTCTAGAAATCCCTCATAATTTTATTTTAAAATGTAAAATGAGATGGTTTCTTTGGTGGATAAAATTTCATCTTCACCTTATCTATTAGGATTGCGGAGACAATAGGCCAAGTGTCATTGAGGGTGGAAAAACAAGACATTGATCTCCTTAACATACTGAACAGTGAAGATTTTCCTTTTAAAAAGTAGAGACAAAGCCAAGGATAATTAGATAGACGTGAATTTTTTTTTAGCAAGGGATTGGAATCTCATAACCAAAAATAAAGAAAATAAAAATCATAAATGTTACTCAATTTTTCTCAAGTGACCTTGTAGTACAAATTCAAATAGAATAGTTAATTAAATTGTTGAAACATAATGTGTATATCCATTTTATTTTAGAGGGACCTTTTAATTCAATATCACTCAACTTTGTTCATTATTATTAAAAGTATTTTCAAATTGATTTTCCTTATTTGAATTTAATATGTTAGCATCTATCCAAATTAAAAAAAAAATACTTTTTCCATTTTAAAATGTAATGGATTACTTTAAAGGTTGACTTTCCCAATAGAATCCTCTCTAATTAATAAAAAATAAAATTAATCATGATCAAACTATAAATTCTTTTTTCAAAATTTTAGTTTTTTCTATTGAAAAGTTGATATTGTTAAATTCATATACCTAATATTTATTGTGAATAATGTATTTATGAATTGAAAAAACTGTCTAGTATGCTTATGTGTTATTTACTATTATATTTGTAGACAAGTGAAATTGGTGTTCTTTTAGTGAGAAATATTTATAGTAAATATTTAGTGTATTTGTGGACATGATCACACACGAAAGAGTTGAGTTAGAAAAGTAGGACATGAAATGCATGAATTAATTTGACCTAATATTTGAGAATGAACTTATAGAAACTTCTTACATATTTCTTACCTTAGGTATCCCATGGAGGATAGATAAAATGAATAAAAAATTGTCTGCTATGCCAAACCAACTCTAATTTTATAATGTCCTAAATATAATAAGTTACTCGTCAGTCTTGTATGCTTTTTTGTTAAATAAGGATTGTAGATTGCATTTTGTTTATTTATTTTTAGTGTTTACCCTTACATCATATTATTGAGTCCGTCTCTCCCAAACCTCTTTGTAAAGGGACTCGATTCTCTGTTTCCTCACATTAATAGTGAGTGTCCATGCCCAAGATCGCAATCAAAGAAGGGAAGTGTTTTAATAAGATCAAAAATATTTAAATATGTCATTAGGTAATTGCATATACTATCCAAATTGACATGTATGATTGTAACAACACAAATGTAATTATGTATATTATTTAAAAAATTCTAATAAATGTCGAATTGAAAGGTAGAAGATATGAAATTTGATTGGATATTCAATTTATTCTACTTCATTTAAATCATTATTTAGTGATTTCCAGTATCAACACAGCTGTCATTTGAAAGAAGCATGAAACCATTTCGTAAATCTGTATGAGTTAATTGTGGCTCACGAAAAATGAAAAGTTGTGCCCATTATTTATTCGACGACCAACGACGATCTCTATCCGTGATTTATTAAAGTGAATAATGAATACCACGGCAAATATTATACCAAAAGTTTCATAAGTTTGTTATGGCTATCAATTGGGCTTCCTGCAGTTTTTTCGTATCTGTCCATTGCTCCCAGTTAGAGGATTAATGTTTCCCATTTTCACCATGGCAGCAGCGAAATCTGTGAAGAAGGTGTTCAGATTGGTACTATATGCACTCACCTCAGAATCAGCAGCACCTCCATTATAAAGCTCCTGATCAGAGTGTAAAAGTCCTTTCTGGCTTCTCAGATTTTCGTAGTACTTGTTGTCAAATCTCGTGGGAGTTTGAAGATCTACGGGTGAAAGGTTGCTATCCCCACTGCTGCTTGGACAGTTTGATTTTAGGGAAGTGGCGAAACTAGATTCTATGTTGGATTCGTTGTAGATGCGAGCTCTGAAATTAGTGCAGCGAGCTTGACCAATAGTATGAGCACCTGAATTTGGAGAAAAGGAAACAGAGAAAGAAGTGAGGTGCTATAGTTTGTAGACGGTAATAATCGTACAGCAATTAGCAGATTGAGGGAAAAAAAAAAAAAAGTTACCAGAAAGCACAATCATGTCCTTGGTAGAAAGACCCTGAGCGCTAAAAGATGAAATGAGTGCGCTCAGGTTTGATGTGGGACCAGGAATATTGCTATTTGCACCGCTAAAGCTTGCAGTTGTGGAGTCTCTTCTTCCCAGGTGCACATTCCATCTTGGCCCTCCAAGCTACAAGTTAAAAGCAATTTATTAGTATATCAGACTATAGAAACTGGGATAAGTTTATTCATATTTCTCACAACATTAAGCGATGAACTGGGAATTACTTCGACAACTGAATCGCGAGCAGCCACTGCCAAAATATCGGCGCAAGACACAATTCCACTGCAAATTGCCTCCAGGTTGGTCTTAATGGTGTCTATCACATCGAATCCTCTCACCGAGTTATTATTGGGCAGCGCAGTCTTTTCCCCTTTTAAAGTCGACGAATCGTCCAACAGTATAGAGCCGTCGCAGCCCTGCAATACCAACATATCTTTAACAACTACTATTGGAAAAACCATTGTAAAGCTTCACAGTCGAGAAATTCTTGTGTACAAACAGAAAAGGAATACAAGGTGGAAAGTAAACTATCGTTACAAAATTTGGAACTGGAACATAATTGTAAAAGAATCTAAATATTAAAGGTAATTGCTATCCAAATATATGATTCAAATGTATTGAAAACCTTGTAATACAATCTTAGCAAAGCCTTTGTCATGGAGATTTTTACAGAGACAAACCTTTATATGAATATCTTACTTTTATCCCCCAAATTGACTAAGATTTAGACAGTTTAGAGAACAATCTATACAGTATACAGAGCATAAAAGTTAATAAGAAAGAGCTGGAAATTCTTACATTGACGAAACAGTCATGGTAGTGAAGACGAAGAAGTGATGCCCCCATCCGTCTGTCATTGGCGACGACCTGTTTCACTGCAGACTTAACAGTCGATAATAGATTGGGACACGACGAGCTGTAATACGTTGGGCTAAGCTGGCCATATACAACAGTCGAACATAACGCCAAAGCAATGCAGGCGAGAAATGAGTAAGTATATACCATTGTTCCAAACTGTGACATTTTTCTCAGCAGAGAAATCTTTGCAACGCAATCGGAAGCTTCGATTACTTTTACTCTAAACTCTAATCAAGCAAATCTATCCATTTTGGAGTAAGGAGTGACGGTCTTTTATAATTGAACACAACAAAGTTTTACTCGCAACGTAACTCACCTAGAAATCGCATGCAGATAAAATACGTATCTTCCATTACTTTTTGAACAACGACCGAGTACGCGTAATAAAGTGGTGGTTCTGAAATTGTCGAATACCAAAGTCGATATTACTTATCTGACTCTTTCTTAGTGGGGAAGCGATATCAAACCCGGAAAGAGTGCTAGCAAAATAAAAGCCAAAGAGAAGCTGTCAAATCGATTTTGATACATAGGCATGTAGCAGGCAAACACTGGACGTAAACCAAAACATGAAAGAATCAACATTACATTTGCTAGCGTTTTATTAATACGGTGTTATTTACTACATTTCATGAGCAAAGCATTGTAGAAGAAATGCCATGTTTTAATTTGGTTGGAGCAATTCAATAGCATTCTCGCCTAATACGTCGTCGACAATTTCAATTGTTTGCCTTATATATAAAAGCTAGATACGACTTTTAGCCCACAATAATGAGGTCAGATCACAATGAAAAATACTATGGATATATACGTAGCTAAATGCAAGGCGATTTCAGTTTTTAATTATTATTAATATTGAAGTTAGAATTTATCTAATATTTTTTTAATATGTTTAAATCATTTTTCCTTATATTAAATTTGTTATATTTTGATAGAATTATTTTATTTTAAATATAAATATCTTGTGAATATTTATTTAAACTATTACAAATATATTAATATATAAGTAAATAAATGAGAAAAGAAACAAAGCTATTTTATTTACATTACAATTATTTTATTTATATTTACAACTATTTTCTTACTATATGTATCAATACTATCAAGAAATTGGTGCAATATTGATTCAAGATATGGGTGTTGGCATTGGTATGCCATTTAAAATACATGAGTATTTGGAGATGTCTACAGATAAATATATTTTTAAGAAAAAAAAATTGATAATAAAAAATAAAAAATGTGAAATATGAAATATATAATTATAAATTATTAATATTTAAATTTTGAACAACTTTAGACAATTCTAAACATTTAAAACTCATGGAGATTTAAATATGTTTTAGTCTACTAACAATTTTTTTAGTATAGTACAAAGTAACTATGTAAGTTTGCAAACATGAAAAATACATATATAAAAATTGTGAAATATAATGATGAAATAAGGCGAGACTTGGTCACTAGTAGTTACATGTAAATAGTTAATTTTGTTCCATAGTTTCTGACATATTCAATTGCTCCTTTGAACTTTTGTGTGTTATTTTTAAAATCCATAACAATCATTGACACTTTAAGGGATTTTTTTTCCTTTTTAAAATTTTAGGGTCATTTTCATGAGAGATGCTTAGAGATAGGGTATGACATTTTTTTCCAACTAGAGATATCTTTGTCTAATCATCAAAATACAAACCACATCCCTATTTTGAGTTACATTCTATGGACATGGAGATGTGCCTCACTACTATGTTGCTACATACATAAATTGAAACATAGGCCTCCATATGAGTATTAGATCTAAAACCCATACAAAAAGAAAAGGAAAATTTAAGAAACCATTACTATCATACCCAATACATCCAATCCCAACTTCACCAAGATAACCTATAGGAAAAAGTCATTACTATATATTTAAAAAACAACCAATGCTAAAAGAGACCATTGACCAAGTCTATGAAGCTTATGACCATTTTTTACTTGATATCTAAAAGGAAAAAATCTAGCCAAATGATCCCAACCTAACATATTCAAAATTAAAATATCACAAAAAATTATGGCTTGGTCAAATGAGTAGATAACAACAAAGGTATATTTTCTCAAGTCTAAAATATTTTATTAAATATACATAATAAGACTTTAATATCCTTGGAAAATCTAGTGATTCCTTTTTAACTAAATTTAAAAAATTATACAGATATGGCAAATATTCCAAGCAACCAACAAGAAATAGGTAAAAGTAGGATGGTAGCCCAAACTATCCAAATTAGTTTCAAATATGCCACCACTATCTCCAAAGACCCTCAAACAATTAATATTTGAAGAAAATATGAAATGAATTTGCTTTGAATTGACTCTACATATAACACATTTAGTAGGGTTTAGAAATCCTTTCTTTCAAATAATATCCTAGGTAAGATATATATATTTTTTAAACCATTTAAAGAAATAAATTATACTTGGACCAACAAAATACATTCCAATTATTTTCCACCTTACGATATCCTCAAGGCCATTTATTCCTCTTCTAATAATTTATATCCACTAAATATGAATAAACCGATTTATCATCATAGTGTATTGTTGAAAATTACATACCCTCACAATTTCACACTATGAAATGTTCTCACCTTAGCATTGTGATACAAAATATTTCAATTGAAAAATACTAACACTTAAATATGATATTTAAAAAAATCTCATGATAATTATAGCCTTCTAAATTTGAATTTTCTAAGACTAGAGCACTACATAGATAGGATCACTATCTATGGATGTTTGTATGACATGTTGGTGTCCCACAAAAAATAATTTTAGTGGTTGTTGGAGAATTACCTTCCCACTAAAAATTACAATAATGTTCCTACATTTCGTTGTGATGAACCAATATAATATAACTTTCCTTTTATGATGAATGATGTTGATTTTTGTCCAGATTTAACATTTAACTCTACAAATATCTAGTTTTTTTGTCATTTTTGTAACCAACAAGATCTATCACATAATGCATGTCATTTTATTGAGGATTTTTAGACATTACTTGTGTGATGTTGTGAAGAATGATACTCTTGAACTGAAAACATTATTCTTTAAAGAAGTTTTAGGTGCTTCTATTCTAATACTATTGTTCCCTTTATCATCATTTGATCATTTCCTTCTTTCATTTGAAGAATTTAAGTATTAGTATAGTGTATTTGGATTTCTAATATCATTGGCAATTATATTCACCTCAAAGAATTTACATTTCTATTTCTGGACATTGGAAATGGATGTTGCACATGTTCACAAAATGGATACAATGAGAGGGATCTAATTTTGGAATATTCACATTCAAAGACACCTTAGAGATCTCAAACCAATGAAGGATGTGATATATCTAATTAAATGGTATCCTTGGAGATGATTGAGACAAGAAAGGGGTTCACTACCAAGTGTAAACTTGGAAAATAAAAAATGTTTGAAAACACAATGTGATATCTAAAAAGACCTAGAAATGCAACTAGAATGTAATAGAAAATTATGAAACTAGAAATGTGCACTGGGAAACTAAAGGAGGTAGAATGGAGGTCTAGAATCTTGAAAAACCTAATTTTTATGCTAACTAGGACTCATATGCCAGGTTGGGCGAATCAGTCTAGTTTCGAGAAAACTATGTTGGAATAGGTTTCAACCAAAAGGGTGCTTAGATATATAAAAAACTTCTTTAGGCTTGGAAAATGGGACTCATTCACCAATAGTGGTGAATCATTCCACTTCTAGATTTTGTAGCCCTTAGTCTGCTGTATTGTTCCTGATACAGATTTGAGTCCAAAACTGCAAAATTTAGTTTGTAGTCCTCCAAGGCTTGTTTGCAACTTTAACAACTTGATAAACACTTTTCCAATCTTTCTCCCTGATAAATCTACAACCTAGACCAAACCCTAGCAATAAGGTGTTGTAAACATGGAACTATTGGCTCCAATGGATGTGGACTTGGAATCTTGAATGCAATTATTGCTTGAATCACACAATCCTACATCACAAATGTTAGTTCTGAAACAATATGATGCAAAGAATCCTTGGCATGATGAACAATACTTGAAGAAGATCTTGAATGCTTAAAAATTTTCCCTTCAAATGCCTTGAATGCTCTTATGAATGCTCAAGTGCTCTTGTGAACTATATCCATGAATACTTGATTACTTGATCAAACTAGCTAGGTATGAAAATGATATAAAGAAGCTTGTATTTATACTTAATTATAAAATAATTCTTGAAATTACAACACCATAGGCTGACCTTAGTTCTTGGAGAATAAGAACCCGCCAAAATTTTGAATTAAATTTGAATTTTGAGTTGAAGGGGACTCATTCTCCACCCTAGGTGAATGGGTCCAACCAAAGGGAACTCATTCGTATAGAATGGAAAATGAGTCCACCTAAGGGGACTCATTCACCTAGAATGGTGAATGAGTCCCACCTTAGGAAACTGAGATCAATTTTGGGATTTTGATGTCTTAAATGATATTTGTTGGGATTATTCTCAAAAGTAGCCATAAGTAAGGTATGTGGATGCAAACTAGGGCCAATTAAAGCATAAGAAATACCAATTATTAATGACAAGCCTATAAAAATGTGAAAGTGTGTTACAACACTTCAAAGCAAGGCTTGATAAATGATGAAAAGAGGTTATTTAGGTGAAATGCATTAACAAGACCATAGACAAGTGTGAAAGTCTGTTACAACACTTTACAAAACTTAGGTAAGGTTCCATTTAAGTCTTTTTAGTTCACAAGGGCCCAAGACCTAATGTGAATGTGTTATCCACATCAGAACATTAAATCAAGGCAATATTAATCGAAAATCACAAGGAGGGCCCAAATGAGTCAGAAAAAGTAGAAGGCTTACTTTTTTGGTGGCCACATTTAGCCCTCACTTTAGTAAGAGGATGAACCTAATTCAAACTCACACTAAATTAGACCAATTCTCATCAAGAGGGGTTCAAGTGTACCAATGCTAGCAAGATGGGATGACAATAATCAAAAGGGGTGATCAAGCCCCCAGGATTAGGATCCCATGTCAAACAAACATAAGTGCAGTGGAACACACATGAAAATGATATCAAGAACAATAACAAGGTTGAGCATAGAATTTCAAATATGAAGAAGAGAAAAGGTGAAATGAAAAGAATCAGATCAAGCTTCGATCATTTGTCCAACATGATATGGATCAGATCTAGGTTGTTTCTCTTGAAAACACATACTCACTTTGAGGCAACAAAAAAATGGCTCTCCGTTAGATGAAAAGGACTAAAAGGGGAGAAATATAATCTCATAGTTGATATACAATCACACACGTAGGTGGCTATGGGGAAAGTCATGCTTCATAATGGGCTTCTTGCTCAACTATACCAAAGTTATACCTCCTAATAACTTTAAAAAGGAAGGCCACCAAAAAAGAAAATCTTTTTCAAGCTTCACGAGACATGCAAAACTTTGTATGCTTGGGCCTCATGAAAAAACATGTTGGCTCCATAGGCATGGAAGTTGTGTTATGCAAGGTGGCCATACAACAACAAATGAAAAATGCAACATGCAAAGAATGTTCAAAGGAGTCTTGCTTAGTTCATGTGAGGTCTTAACTTAGGGAACATGGTGCCTAATGTCTCCAAGAGAGAATCAATCAAAGAATAAAATATTCACAACTTAGGGGATGCAATGTGTCACATCAAGCCTCTAAGAGGAATTTAATATGCTAAGATAGATCATGCTCATGAAGGACATCAAACCCAATGTCATCCACAAAGAGACAAAATAATTGTATGAAGTAATAAGGTTGCACTAGGAACCAAGAAAAAATGCAAAATAATAATGCCAATGTATGCCCCCACTATAAAGGAACTGTTGAACATCATACTATGAGCAGTTACTTTAAAGTAGCAAAAAAAAAAATGCAAATAAGAAAGAAGACATGAGATATAACTTGGAAACCTCTATATTAAGTCATATGTTTCCAAGTAAAGTTGCTTCATGAGAGAGAAAAAAAGAAAAGAGAGGGTTTTCCTACAAAATGAAAACACTAAACACATAAGGGATCTATGGATTTGGGGTTAGTATGTTATTTGTTGCAATACAATACAAATGAGAAATAAATGGAAAAAGAAAAGGGAAAAATATTTTGGGTCAACATGAAGGAGACATGAATGTCTCAATGCCTTGCATCATCCCAAAAAGGAAAACACAAGAAAAAGATGAAATGAAAAAGGAAAACAAAAAAAAGAAAGCCTATTGGGTCAACATGAAGGAGACATGAGTGCCTCAATGCCTTGTGTCATCCCCAATAGGAAAAAACAAGAAAAAATATGAAATGAAAAGGTGAAAGTGATGAAATACATAGAGAAGAATGAATGTACAAATGGAGGAATGTCACAAAGAGAGAAAATCAAACAAAACATCATAGGGATCATATTACGTACATGCAATCACACAAAATAAAAAGGGAAAAACAAAAAGAAAATTCCAAAGACTAGTAAAGAAAATGTGAATTAACCTATGCGTAAGTCATTTGCTTCCCAATCATGTTCATTATTGTGGACAATGGAAATGGAGTCACAACTTCTCTTCTCCACACCTAAAAGTCGAATGAAGGAAGATGAATCCGATTTTACAAAGTTCACACTCAAGAAAAATTCTATGAGATTCCAATGCAAAGAAGATTGAAATCTGTCAAGGCTGGAAATTGATAAAAGAGGTTGACTATTAATGAAAAACTAAAATAATCTAAGATGTTTGAAAACACGTTGTGATATGCCAAATGACCTAGAATTGCAAACAAACTGTAATAGAAATTAATGAGACTGAATATGTGCACCTGGAAACTAGAAAGTGATGGAAAAGAGCTCTAGAATCCTCTAAAAATCACTATTCAAGCCCACTAGGACACTTATGCCAAGCTGGGTTACTTAGTCCCATTTCTAGGAGATTCTGTTGGAATAGGTTTCAGACAATGGGTATCCAAAACTGTAGAAATCACTTTTTAGGCTTCGTAGTGGGACCAAGTCACCATTCATAGTGAATCAGACCACTTTTTCTTTTTTGAAAACTCAAAAGTGGAATCTATAGCTCTCGGTCTACTCTTTATGTTCCTCTATGTGTTTGGATTCAAAACCCTAATTTCCAAGGTTGTGACTTTTTGTATAGATTTTGACCTTTCCAATAGGGAGATGACTTCAAAAAGTTTGAAACCTATTCTTCAATCGTGTCCAACCCATCCAAGTACCTAAATCTGCAATCACACAAAGGAAGAGAGAGAAAATGTTGATTGTTAGGGATTGGGGGTTTGCCTTGGTCAAACCCCATTTAGGTAATTAAACCAAAAAGATGAAATAAGATAGGGTATATGCAGGATCATCATGGAAAAAATAGACCCTTAAGTGGCAAGAAAATTTAGAAAATTCAGAGTAAGGCAACTTGATGTAAAAATTTGAATAAGTTATCTATATTATTTCAAAAATATGTAAGAATAGAATCTATAGAAAATTGAATGTAGTTTCTAAACTACTAAGTTTATTTAAAAAAAAAAATCTATTTGGTGAAAATTTGAAATTTCAATGCAGTAGTACTTAAATTTCAGGGAAAAAATAAGAAGTAGGTGTCTGTTTGACCACCCTAACCACAATAAAATGATAATATTTTTTTATAAGATTTTAGATATAAGTAGAGGACTCATGTCTCGATGTGATACATATTTTTTTGTAATTTTTTTCTAAGTAAATAATTAATTATGATTTTTTTATTACAAATTTTAAAAATTATAAAAACTTGTATGTCTGACCACCTTAACATGGTCAAAAATTCATAAAATTCAATTTTTGTTTTATAATCCTATAGTATGCAAAGCATAGAATGTGACACATGTTTTAGATTCAAAAAATGTGATACCATTTGGAAGCTTTAGATGTTTTTCAATCAACCTATCAATTAGGACTTTAGTCGTAATTCAAATAGAAAATGAATAATAATTATTTATTAAATTCAAAGTAAAGCATAATTTATATTGATGGAAAGCCGAGAATCTCCTTTAAAAACCCTTTTCGTTTCATCAATTTTGGGTAAAAAAAGTCGTCAGCCACATGAGCCATCATATAAGTTACATATTCCGACTTTTTGGCCCATCATGATCCTGCACATACCCGATAATGAAGTATGAAATATGAAACATTGCAATTAGAAATTTTCCATAATGATGGATCTTGATTTGTTGCAACAATTGATGAAGAATCTTTCTCTTGAATACCTTACAATTGAGCTTGAATGCTATCTTAAATGCTTTATTTTTGCTTGATTGACTTGAAAACATGGATGAATGATGAATGAATTATGAATTGGGGTTAAGGATCACCTTTTATAGAGAATATTTAAGTGAATGGATAAAATAAGGATCATGATCAAGGGCCAAGATTAAATTAGAAAATAATTTAATAAAGGGTGGAGGTAGAGAAGAAAGACATGGATAGATAAAGACTTGAGGTGGAAGATAAGATTGGCATAGATAAAGAGGTTGTTGGGGAAAATTTAATGATAATAATTATTTAATTTAGGTGACCAACATAGGAGAAATAAATAAAATATTAATTTTATTTATTTAAAAAGAAAGGTGAGAACAAATAATGATATAATGAAATAATTAAAATAATTATTTAATTCAAGAGATAAATTAAGGATAAATAATTAAATAAATATAACATTGATTTAATTATAGTGAGACAAGACTAATGAATAATTAAATAATTGAAATTATAATTATTTAATTACCTAAGAAAGGGGAAAAGATAACTTTTGAATTAAAATAATATTTAATTCAAGAGTAGGGAGGAAAGGACCATTAAACTTAAATGCTTACTAAAAGTCAAGAAAAGTGTGAAAGTCATTTACAATTCTTTACAACACCTTTACAAGACATGAATTTTATTCAATTTTCAAGGGTCTGAGACCTAATGTGGATGTGTAAAACACTTCACAACACTAGATCAAGATTGCCCAAATTTAGCCCCCACTTTAGTGAGAGGATGAACTTGCTTCAAACTCACACCAAAGTAGACATTCAAGAGGGGTCCAATTGTATGAATGTAGATGGTCTAGGATAAAAAAGATAAAGGAAGTGGTCAAATCCCCAAAATCCAAGATCCTAAGTCAAACCAACATAAGCACAAAAGGACACACACAAGGTGAATGATTTGTAGCAAAACAAGATACACGATCATGTAATGACAATAACTATAAAGGAGAGAAGTAAAAATGAGAAAAAATAAAAGGTGGATCAAGCTTTGACATTTTTCCAACACAATGTGGATTAGATATAGGTTATTTTTCCAAAAAATGCATACTCACTTTGAGCTAGTGAAACTCTTGGTTGTCCATCGAGTGAGAAATCCTAAAAGGTGAGAAACATACACTCATGGGTAGTATGTACTCACACACACGCATGTGGGTATGGGTAAATTCATGCCTCAGAATGGGCTTCCCACTCAGCCATACCAAATTTATACCTCCTCATAACTTTAATAAGGAACTACAAAAGAAAATGACTTTTTGAGCTTCCTGAGACAAGAAAAACTTTGTATGCTTGGAGCTCCTGAACAAAGCAATGTTGTAAATGAAAAATAGTGCAAGGAATGTTTAAAAGGATTTTTCTTAGTTTGTAGACGGTCTCATCTTAGGGAACATTGTTCTTAACATCTCCAAGAGAGGAAAAATACAAGGTCTCATCTTAGGGAACATTGTTCTTAATGTTTCCAAGAGAGGACAAGTGAAAGAAATATCATGTTCTTGGAGGAAATCCAAACCAATGACACCACCAAGAAAAAGGATGCATTGTAAAAAGAAAGAAATCACATAATGAAACATGATGAGTGCCAATGTATGCCCCCACTTTAAAGTGGTTACTAACACCATTATTATGAGCAAGTTCTTTAAAGTAGAAGACATGAGAGCTTATTTGAAAAGCCCCAATCCAAGTCATATGTTTCCAAATGAAGCTATATCATGAAAAAGATAGTATGTGACTTGGAAGCCAACTTAAGGCATGTTTTCCACATCCCAAGCTTGCTCTTATATGTTCATGAAAGGTTAACGACTAGAAAAAAGAGGCAATGACAAGTGACATATGAGGACAACGCTACCTAACTACTTGCCCCAACTTAGTGCAGTACAAGGGTGAGCTGAAGTGATTGATAAGATGCATGGTAGAGTGATGATCAGTATCAATTAGAGGAAGTAGGCTCCCCTACATAAGGAAGAGTGCCAAACTCCTTATGATGTTGGATTTTACTACTCAAAGCCTTACATGCATTCGTAGAATGACCGTGAACTCTATGATATGCACAAAATGAATTCTTGTAACAAAATTTCTTTCGAGTTCTTCGAGGGAGAGATATCAAGCGATCTTGGAGGAGTCTTGGCAAGATATTCTCTTGATGAATGGTAGGAGGTGTTCTTGTAGTTTGTGGAAAATATGTTATACTTATGCAATATTTTTTAGTTGCAATATTTTGTTCTCTCTTTTATAGGAGGGTGTAAAATCTAATGAATTCAAATAGTTAGAGTTTTGTGAGATGACATTGAGATTAAGTGAAGATGTATCTGTTTCTTTCGAAGAATTATGTGTAATAGTGTTGATGTCAAGTGAAGGCTTGTTTATTTCTATCAAAGGACAATAACTAAGACCATGATTTTTTTCTTGTATGGTAGGATCTATAGGATTACAGATACCTTATTCTTTAGCACCACATCCTTTCCCACTATAAACAAGTTGTTTCATAAGTTCATAACCTTTACCATAAAGCTTTTTCATTGCTTTTGAATTTGGTGGTTGTTCATAATCAACTTCGTTAAAGGTTGTTGTGTAATTTGTTGTGTTTTGTTCTAAAATGGTTGAGGTGGATGCTTTTGAAGGGTCTTCTGAGTTTTGTGTTGACATTACCATTGTTTCTTTTCCATTTTCAAAGTCTTTTGTGTATGATCTTGTATTCTCCCATGAATATCTGTGTGAAGTCTAAGGAACCCCAATCATCTTCTAAAAGCTTCATGACTTGTTCAATATGTTGTGCTTTGTCTGTGTGTTACACGAGTTCCACTTGTGTATCTGGTGTTAATGTTTTCAAGGGATTTTACTTTCTTTTCTCAATGTTTAAATAATTGTTAGGGTTAGGGTTAGCTTCAAGTCTGTGCACTCTATTTTTGTAGACATACTTCATACACAATGAAGAGTAGAAGGCATTCAATTCATTATATGAATCCATGGTCTACCTAAAAAGAGGTTATATGAAAGATCGTTAGGCATAACATGGATTAGTGTTTCAAATGTGGCCTTTCCAACTATAATAGGAAAAATAATGACACCAAGTGGTTTTTTTCCTATATTATCAAATCCCTTGATAGATAAAGAATTGGGTCGAATGTTTGATTTATCCACTCTAATCCTATCTAGAAGGTTTAAACTACACACACTAAGAGCGGGGCCATTGTCAACAAGGGTTCTCTTTATCCCTATTGTTTTATATTGAGATATTTTTATGAATGCTTCATTTTGTTTTGGCACTTCCAAAGGAGGGAGATCACTTTGGTGGAAAAAAATGTCAACATTTATTCCTTGAATGAGAGCCACTATGTTATTCGGTTGCACATTAGAAGGGATATGAATTTGTTATAAAGCACTATAAATCATGTTGTGATAATGAGGGGAGGCTTGAATAAGGTCCCATAATGATATTTTAGTAGGAGCATTGTTTAGATGTTCAACAAGATCATACTCCTTCCCGCTTTGTGTAGGCATACGAGGAAAAAACTGTGTTACAAAATGCGTACACATTTCTAAAAGGTATTTAATTTTTTAAGTAAATGACTTGTAGATGTTATAAAATGTGTACATGTCATAATGCGTACACATTTTATAGTGCATATCCATTTTTTTATGATCGAGTACTTGAACCATAATTCATATGCATTTTTTTAATAATGTGTACGAGTTTTCTATAAGATTTTTCTTTTGGCTAAAACTTCCCCTCTTCGTGTAGCCAATTTCTTGCTTTTACCCACTAGGAAATATGGGATTAGGAAAAGGTAAGGGTGATGGGGTTGGTTGTTGGGGTTGTATATTATTTCTAGTGCTATATGTATGAGCAATGGTATTATGACTCTACTATTGTGACACATTATTCTTAGATGAGTAGAGGATTAATTCAGTTATGTTTTGAGTTTGAGGTTTTTTGTGATGGTGGGTAAAGGATTAGTTGAGGTTGAATAATATTAACATCCCTTAGTGAGTGAGAGTCTAATGTTGCCTATTTATCATCTTTTAAGGGCATAATATCATTGTTTTCAATGTTATCCTTGTTTTTGCATCATGATTTCCTCCCTAGAAGGAGAGTTTTTAGGAGAACTACAAGCCAAATGTTCTTGAAATTAAAAGGTTGGTTCTTCTAAAGAGAATTCATAATAAGTAAGGGAATTATCAATGGTTGAATTTTATTTCTCAATAGGGTACCATTAGGTGAATGGGGATAACTAAAATTCTCATGACTTTCATGGATTGTGTTTTCTAACATTAAAATATCTTCTTCACAACTATGAGAGATACTAGGAGAAAGAAAATGTTATTGTCATGATTACCTATGGTTGTGTTTTTGTGTTCATAAATGTCTTGTCCACTAAGAGAGCTAAGAGGAGAGAAACAACTAGGATTCTCAAAACTCTCATTAATTGATTCTTGTACCAAAATATCTTCTTCTCGAATAGGAGAGATATTAGAAGAAGAACAAATATGATTGTTAGGAATTTCCAAGGTTGTATTCTCTTTCACTAAAAAATTCTAATAGGGAGGGGATTGTTTCTTAGCATGCCCAGGTATGTAAGTAACTAACATTGTATGAACAAAAATGAAAAGCACCTTGAACCATTTTATGTAATGGTTCAACAATGTAAACAATGTATATCGAAGGATACAAAACACTTTTTTCCAATGTATGCAAGACTTTAAGAATGTAAACAATGTGCATCCAAGAATGAAAAACACTTTTATCAAACTTATGAAATTTTTTATGAATAAAATAATGTGTATGCAAAAGTGAAAAGTAATTTTTTCATGTTATGCAAAATTTCATAAATGTGAGCATTTTCATATCTAATGATCCTTGTAATTGAAATGATTTAAAAAATGACTACCCTAAATTGATGTTTTTGACCTAGATGCATAAAAAAAATATTCCTAAAACTTTCGAGACTTATAGTATATGATACTAGGATGCTTAGAAAGCACATAAATGAGGTTTCAGATTTTGTAATAGATAGTTAAAAATATGGACTACTAAGTCACCTAAAATGTCAAATGAGTCCCAGTTAGGGGTTTTTTTTGAATTTTTTTAGAAATTTTCAATTGGTTTTGATGCTTTTTCGTTTGTATGACCTGAATACTAAAGTAAAATGTAGTGTCAAGATGTTTCTCAATGATTTAAGATGCAAAAATGCAAACTATATGCACTTTCATTAATGCAAAATTTTAAAACCCTAGAATGCAAATTAACTAATGTAAAATGCAATGTAATGTTAATGCAAGCTAATTCTAGGATGATGATGGACTCCAAAATTAGAAAACATGATGTTCTAAGGTCAGGATCACCAAAATGTGGATAATGGAAATGGAATCACAACTTCTCTTCTTCACACCTAAAAGGGGAAAGAAGGAAGAGGAATCAAAGGATATTGTTCTTCAGGCTAGAAATTGATAAAAGATGTTGAATATTAATGCAAACTAAGAAAATCCAAGATGTTTGAAAACACATTGTGATATTCAAAATGACCTAGAAATGCAAACAAACTGTAACAAAAATTAATGAGACTAAATAGGTGGACTTGGAAACTAGAAAGTAATGGATAAGAGCTCTATAATCCTATATAAATCACTTTTGAAGTCCATTGGGACACTTACACCAGGTTGGGCAACCTAGTCCCATTTCTGGGAGATTCTGTTGGAACATGTTTCAGACAAATGGGTATGCAAAACCATAGAAATCACCTTTCAAGCCTAGCAGTGGGACTAAGTTTCCACTAGTGGTGACTTATTCCACCTTTTCCTTTCTAAAAAATCAAAAGTGGAATCTATAGCTCTCGGTCTGCTCTTTCTATTCCTCTAGGTGTCCAGATCCAAAACCTTGATTGTTGAGGCTGTAAGTGACTTTTTATATAGATTTTGACCTTACTAGTAGGTAGATGATTTCAAAAAAATTGAAACCTATTCTTCAATCATGTACAAGCCACCCAAGCACCTAAATCTACAATCACACAAAGTAAGAGAGAGAAAATGTTGATTGTTAGGGATTGGGGGTTTGCCTTGGTCAAACTCCATTTAGGTAATTAAACCAAAATGTTGAAATAAGATAATGAAGCATGAAATATGAAAATATGCAAATAGAAACTTTGCATGATGATGCATCTTGATTTACTACAACTATTGATGGAGAATATTTCTCTTGAACACCTTAGAATTGAGCTTGAATGGTTTCTTGAATGCTTGACTTTTTCTTGCTTGACTTGACAGTATGGATGAATGATGAATTAATTATGAATTAGGGTTAAATGTATTCTTTTAAAAATAAGAGTTAAGTGAATGGATAGAATAAGGATCACGATCACGGGCCAAGATTAAATTAGAAAATAATTGAATCAAGGGTGGAAGTTAACTGAGAGAAGAAAGACATGGATAGATAAAGACTTGAGGTGGAGGACAAGATTGGCATAGAAAAAGAGGTTGTTGGGGAAAATTAAATAATAAAGGTTATTTAATTTAGGTGGCCAACATAGGAGAAATAAATAAAACATTAATTCTATTTATTTGAAAAGAAAGGTGAGAAAAAATAATGAGATAATTAAATAATTAAAAATAATTATTTAATGAAGAGGGAAGGGATAATTAAATAATTAAAATAATTAAAATAGTTATTTAATTGGGGAGATAAAAAGAGGATAAATAATTAAATAAATATAACATTTATTTAATTATATAGAGAAAAGACTAATTAATAATTAAATAATTAAAATAATTATTTAATTAAACATGAAAAGGGAAAAGATAAATTTTTAATTAAAATAATATTTAATTCAAAAGTGGGGGGGAAGGGACCATTAAACCTAAATGTTTAATAAATGTCAAGAAAAGTGTGAAAGTAATTTACAATTCTTTACAACACCTTTACAAGACATGCATTTTATTCAATTTGAAAGGGTTGAAGACCTAATGTGAATGTGTAAAACACCTCACAACACTAGATAAAGACAATATTTAGTCCAATTTATCACTAATTATTCCCAAATCAAGCAAGGAAAAAGGGATACTTTTTCAGTGTGCAAATTAAATGTGGACATGGAAAAATTAACCCTTTTACTTTTTCTTTTTTTGTCCCTTCTTGTGCTTATTTGGCCTGATTTCACCTTGATTTAATGTTAAAATGTGGCCCACACATTCACATTAGGTCTTGATTCTTTATGAATCTTTAAGACTTAGTGATGTCTTGTAAAGGTGTTGTGAAGTGTTGTAAAACATTTTCACACATTTTCTAGACTCTTCTTATTATAATTCACTCACATACCCCCTTTCTATCACTTACAAAGTCTTATTTTAAAGTGTTGTAAAGTCTTGTAACAAACTTTCACACTTTCCTAGAATTGTCATTACCAAACACACCTTTCTTATGCTTTATTTAGACCCTTTATGCATTTACAATCCTTAATTAAGTGTATTTTTGAGTACAAACCTGACAAATATCATTAAAGACAATATAGTATCCAACACCCACTCATATCCCTTGAGTGGGACCCATTCACCCAAGGTGGTGAATGAGTCCCTCTTGGCACACAAATAAAAATAAGCTTAAATTACTAGTGGGTTTTTATTGCTAAAGACCTAAGGTCAGCCTATGATGTTGTAATTTCGAGAAATGAAGGCATAACTATGTATAAATACATGATTTTATATTCATTTTACCCCCATTCATCCAAGTATTCATTCTTCCATCCGATCTATCTAAGTATTAAGTTAAGCATCATTGCATCATTTAATAAATCATTATCAAGCATTTATTAGAGCATCTACTTACATATATTCATATTTCTACATCAAGGGTTTGGTCTTGTAGGAAGATTTTTCAAGGACAAAGTTATTGAAAAGTGGTCAATAATTCATCAAAGTGCACCTTAGAAAAATAGTCCCTTGACATTGTCATGGTATTTTAGGCCTTTCCTCTTGATGCTTGGTTTGTTTTTGCTCTAATTTAATATTGCAATGTGTCTTAAAAATTCACATTAGGTCCTTAAAATTCAAATTATAACATCTTGTGAAGGTGTTGTAAAGTGTTACAAAAAATTTCTACACTTTTCTAGTCTATATTCATAACAATTTACCTAAAAATCACGTTTTTATTCATCATCAAGTCCTATTTTGAAGTGTTGTAAAGTCTTGTAACAAGATTTCACACTTTTCTCGGCATAATCTCACTATTTATGCCCTCCTTATGCTTTATTTGACCCATTTATGCCCTTATAAGGCTTAATTAAGTGTTTTTTTGAATGTTAACCTAAAAAAATAAAAATTAAATGTGAGTTAATTCCTGACACCCACATTCAAGTCCAAGGTGGGACCTATCTGCCATAGGTGGTGAATGAGTTGCTCTTGGCTCAAAATTGAAAACATTTCAAATTTTCTTTCTGGTTTTTATTTAAAATCACCTTATGTTGCCCTGTGATAAGGTATTATAAGGTTACTAAGGCACACATGTATAAATATGTGTTTCTCTCCTCATTTTACATCTCCCAATAATCACATAATTTATTCAAGGAATTCAAGCATTCAAATAGAATTTGAGCACTTTTCATCATCTAATCAAGCATCAATCAAGCATTCAAAGGTAGCCATTAATACATCTCCATAATTTCTTCAAAAATGGTTTGGTAAGTTGATAGCATTTGCATGTTATTAGTTTATCTTTCTCTTTCATTTCATCATTTTATTAAGGGTTTGACTACCAAATTGGGATTTGGCCAATGTAAATCACTTTTCCCCAACCCTTAACCATTTTCCCCCTTTGTGCATGTGTTGTGTATGCTTATTTTTCAAACATTTAGGTGTTGAAAAGTGCAAAAGAAATCAACAAAGTGTTTCAAGTAAATCATAACCTATTTGAAGCTTGGAGAAGACATTATGTCTATTTTATATAGGATTAACTTTGTCAACCTAACAAGAAAACAACCTTAGATCTAGTCTTGCAGAATTGTTCCCCAATTTCTTAGAATTTTGGGAGAGGACCGATTCACATTTAATGGAGAATGAGTTCCACCTTGAGGCTAGAAATCTGTATTTTGTCAAATTCTGGATACCGACACTCAAAAACTAGTTTTTGATAGTTTTTGTCAGAATCATGACTAATTCACCATCAGTGGCAAATGAGTCCCATAGGTGGTTATCCGTGATATTAGTCAACATTTAGAATATTCTAGATTCTCCATTCTCTGCCCATGTGCAATATGAACCAACCTTCTTCTAGTTTGTTTTGCATTCATTCATTCTTAGTTTAAATGTTTGCATGAACCTAGCTAGATCTTTTGGCCCTTCTTTCACCTTTTAGGTGAAACACCCTAGAAGTGCTAGGAATGATCAAGGTGCCAAAAATATACAGTTCATTTTGGTGAACCTACATATTGAACACTTTACATTTCTGATTTTCATTGCATATTGCATCTTAGGTTTCATTTGCATCAACATTCAATTAGGGTATTGTCTTGTTTTTAGATCCTAGGATTTCTCACAATGCATTAGTGAAAGACTCATTTAGATTTCTTTTTTCATTGCATATTATTGAAAAAACTAAAAAATTACATCTACATCCTTCATTGGGGTATGTGTGGTATCATGATAAGCCAAAAAGTGGCAATATGATGGGTATGTGTAGGTTATGTGGTTGATGACCTTTTTTTAACCCAAAATTGATGAAACAAAAAGGGTTTTTAAAGGACATTCTTAGTTTTCCAACCATATAAATTATGCTTTACTTTGAATTTAATAATTATTATTATTCATTTTCTATTTGAATTACCACTAAAGTCCTAATTGATAAACTGATTGAAAAACATATATACTTTTCAAATGGTATCACATTTTTTGAATTTGAAACATGCCTCACACTCTATGCTTCACATACTATAGGATTACAAAAATAATTGAATTTCATGAAGTTTTGACCAAGTTAAGGTGGTCAGACATATGAGTTTTTATATTTTCTAAAATTTGTAATAAAAAATTCATAATTAATTATTTATTTGGAAAAAAATTATAAAAAAATATGCATCACATCGGGAAATGAGTCCTCTACTTATATCTAAAATATTATGATTTTTTTTATCATTCATCTAAGGGTGCTGTCATAATAGTGGTTTACAATTCCTAAGAGGAACAAATTTTAGCTGAAATCACATATTTTTAGAAAATATAATGATTTAAGCCTTAAAAAGATCCATTTTAAGGATTCCAATTGAAGAGGGTTTGATCAAATCACCTTAGATGAAACCCCCTTGGATAGAACCTCGCTAGTTTTAAACCATACCTATAAATGCATCTCCTTTACACCTATCAAAATGCTGATAAAAAAGCACTTTTGATTTAGATTTTGGGGGATCAAATGAATTCATTTAAAATTTATTTGAAATGATTATGGTATTCCTCAAAACAAGCTATCAAATGAATATAATTTTAATATGTTTTGGTTTTGTTATGTATTTATTTTTTAAGTTTTATTAAACATAGGTTTTTCATCGAAAATTAATTTCTCTATTCTTCACAAGTGGAAAAATAGAATATTATAAAAAAAAAAAGAAAATATAAGTGCACTAGATATTGAAGTCCTTGATCCAACAATTTTTTTTTTGACATATACAAAAAAAGTTACACGTTATATAGTCGCACTGTCTCTGAATTGTAATTCGTTTGACTTTGAAACTTTATTAAGGAAAAGAATATTCAATAAAACTATCTAACCAAGTGGAAGCACTAGATATCAGAGTTACAAATCTAAATTTGAAAAAATTAAATTTATCCTTCATGGAAAAAGGTTATCGTTATCGGTGTGCATCACTTTTTAAAAATGTTGTTTTACTGAAAAAATCTATTTTCATGGGAGATGGAAAAAAGTGCAATTTGATTCCAAAAATTTTGAAAAAAATATTTTAGAATCTACAAACAAAATTTGATGAGACTCTAGTTTGCACCATCTCCAAATTCCTCATAGTTTAGCCACTATAGGTGCCCGAATGTGAAGATTTAGTTAAAAATAATAATTTCAGTGTCCAGTTTGGCCAAAAATTGTAAACCACTATTATGGAATCATTATTGTGGTTGGGGTGGTTAGACATACACCTACTTCTTATTTATTCCCTAAAATTTGAGTGCTATAGCATTGAAATTTTAAATTTTCACCAAATAGATTTTATTTTTTAAATAAACGTAATAGTTTAGAAACTACATTCAATTTACTACATATTCTTACATATTTTTGAAATAATATAGATAACTTATTCAAATATTTATTTCAAGTTGCATAACTCTGACTTTTTTGAATTTTATTGCCACTTAAGGGATTTTTTTTCTATGATAATCTTGCACATACCCATTGGCGTCTAAAAATCATTTAAATCATTTTAAATTTTATGAATAACATAAAAAATCTCATAATTGGACTCATTCGCCACCTTGGGAAAATCTATCCACCTACATGTTGATGTTTTTTTTATGCACTTCTCAACACAGACAGTGCATAGGAGCAATACCTCTCTTGAAAGACAATCTTCCACAATCAAATTGCAAAACACTATCCCAAGGTCTCTCAGATGTCAGGGCTTGACAGTGCTTAGATACCTTAGTAGTTTGATTTGATTTGTTGGAATCACAAGGTAGTCTTACAAATGAGTTACAAAGCATGGGAAGTTGGGTTTGCAAATGCAGTTCCAAAGTGCTAAAAGTGAATGAATAGTGGCTATCCACTCAAAATAGCAAGTTGAAACTCATCAAGTTCATCTAATTTAGCTTCATGGTGATGCTTTGGGTCCTACTCTAACCAAGGATTAAAAGAAATAGCAAAAGGAGAAGGGTTAAGAAAGCTATTCTAATCCTAAGCTACAAATGAATAGTAACAATGCTGACTGTTAAAGTAGATAGACTTCCTAAACTGAGTTTTGCTTAACCAAGAGAAACCTACAGCTACACAAAACTAGTGCAATCTTCTAAGGACTATAGATTTTCACATAACATACACACATCATGTACATGCAATCCAACTAAGTTGTAGCAATAAAGGAAAGAGGCTCAGACTAGCTTTGTAAAGTGATTCATCATCAATGAACCACAAAAAGCATGAGCTAGAAGTTCATCAAATACTAAAACAAAAAACACCATCACCACTCCCATTCAAGAAACTGACACTAAAACTAATATGGAAGTAGAACCATGGATGCAAGATGAGCAAAATCAAAGAAAACATCCATAAATAATGCAATGTTGTCTTCTATTGCTGCAAATGCTTTTTACAACAACTCTTCAACCCTTACAAATGAGGGGCAAACCCCTATTTATAGTTTTCCAAAAGTCAAATGAATGACCAAGATCAATTCTCATTATGTGGCCAAGATTCATTACAAAATAGGGTTTCACCCACCCCCAAATACATTGCAATTTAAAATTACATTTTGTCCTTTTCCCTATCTTGTCCTCTAGTGATGACACTATAGTGCTTTTGTCGTTTAGCCAATTGTTGTTTTACTGTAGCTACCTTTCAGTGAATTCTTCATCTTTGATGGGGTTGTCCTCCTGTCTCTTTAATCCAGTGCTGATTTATTAGTCTTTTGCATCTTATAGGGTTATCATCCCATGCTGCTTGGCATTCCTCTATGGTGGGGACTTCCATCTCTTGGAAATTTGAGATGTGGAAGGTCTTCATAATCCCTTTAGCCAACATGTCAGCAAGGACGTTACCCTCTATATCAATGATTTCTCTTGTGTCAATGTGATAGGCCTCCCGACAAGCCATGACAAGCTCGGGAGCCACAAGGGATGGAGGGAATCCTGCAGCCTTTGTGATTCCACTCTGTCTTATCAATCATTCATTTTTCATCGTTGGATTGATTTTGACCCTTTGTGTGAATTTGTCAATGTCGACATGGCCTATGTTTGTGTCAGTGATTTCCTTCCAATCCATGGTAACTTTTGAGTGTAAAGGCTCACCTTGAAACTGGTATTTCATTTGGTCCTTGTCTTCTTTTCCTCAAGGAATTTTTCTTGTCTTCTTCCCTTTGTCCTTCTCGATAGCGGCCCTTGAAGATCCTACACCCGATTCCATATATTCTGCAAGCAAAGGCATAGTCAGTGTAGTCGATCATAAAAGAATTCTTGTTAGCCAAGATTCTAAAGATGACATCAATTTTAAATGATCTATTAAGCATAACACAACTTTGTCTCTTGACATCATTGATCTTATGATTAGGGGCATTTCGTCAGTTTGGGCCTGGAGGGCCAGACTTCCCTAGCAGAAATGTTGTTTGGAAGGAAAAATCAGGTGGAGAGCTCTCAGAGATTCTCCTTAGTCAAATTTTAGTATTTTAAGATGTTCACCGTGGAGGGGACCAAAATAAAACACATGGGTCGAAGTTGGATTTCAGATTTGGGCTCATTTGGATCAGTCTAGGAGAACCCGGAGGTCTCAGGCAAGGGAGTCATCTGGAGATGGCCGTTTGGAACAACAAATTGAGGACAAAATTTTGAAGATGAAACTCCTGGGTCTAGGGTCCAGGGGGTCAAAAGGCAGTCAATAGCTTTATTATCAGGTTCAAGAGGTTCAGGGGCCATGGTGCACTTTGGCGTTTGGGGCAGCAAACATCAGGCGGAAGCCCAAAGATTCGGGCCTGACAGGGGAGAACACTGTCACTTCGTTTTAGTTTCAATCGGCCTAAGAATCTATCTTAGGGAAAGGTCTCGGCGATAGTCACGTATTTCGCTGATTAAAGCACTTCGACGTAAGATCTGTTTCTTCAGTGAGAAGTCTCACCAATATCTAAATTTTATGCCAAAGATGATGGATCTCAACATATTGCAAAGGCAGTCCTCGGCATAGGATAATTAGTCGACAAGAGGTTTCGCCAACTGAGCAATGTTATAGTGACAAAAAAGGCCTTCGGTATAAGATCTTTGGTAGGGAAAGGGTCTTGGCGAAGATGAAAGTCTTGTTGACAATAGGGAGTAAGACCGGACTGGGTAGCTTGGCCAGCCATTTGATTTTGTCCTAGTCTAGCAGAAGTCAGAAGGGCAACACCTGGAGCTCGGAGGGGTGAGTGAAGTTTTCCCCTTGGGACTACAGTCAAGGAAAGGATCCTAGATGACCCCACTAAATCATTTGAGTTATACATTTTGTGCTTGGGTTCATATTGGCATAGGTTTCAAGTTGTTTTGGCGATGGTGAGGGTCCCTATTGGTATAGGTTTCAGCTCTCGAGAAAGTGTCATACTGACAACCCTTTGTTTCCCTAACTTTCATTTTGGTGGCTCATTGGTATAGGTGGGATGCTTTCGGTAAAGGGTTATGGTGACACTCATATGTTATACTGATAGACTTCAATGGGCTTTCTTCAATCGGCCTTCGGTATAGTTTTCATCTCTCGGCGTATGGTTTCAACGATGCGAGCATGTCTTGCTGACTCTGAATTAGGTTCTCTTTTTCGGCGTGACTTCATTCCAATTACAACAAAAACACAATGAATGACCCTTTTTGTTGGCATAGGTCATACTTTCTCTTAGAAAATAGTGGTGCCACGGTGACCCTCATTTTAACTTAGAAAATTCTACATAGCATCTCGCTAATGGTTCAGAGTTATAGCGACATGCTAAGGTATATGGGCCTCAATCAGGGGGAGAGATAAAATGTCTAGGTGATTGTGAATTCAATAACCGCATGTGTATTTCCATCAACCAAGCTTAAGGGATTCCCCTGGCGAAGACAAAAGTCTAGATGGTTCTGTGAGACTTTGTAAGATCATTATAAGTCCTAGCGAGATGTCTGGGGTCTCATCAAATGGAATGATAAAGTTGTCTCATTGGCATGACAACAAGGTTGTTACAGTGACACATGAATGAGTGGGTCCCCTCAGTGAGACATTGTGAAATTAGGATAGGGTCTCTCTGGCATTTGAAAGTTATGCCAAACAAGGATGTCGGTGAGACAACCCTAAGCGGGGAAATGTCTTAGCGACCGGGGCAAGCTATGCCGACAGAGGGAACCTTCGGTGAAAGATTCTTAAATCGGGGAGAGGTCCTGGCGACCTCGCCAAGTCTTGTTGATAGGAAACGATGCCCTTTGGGGTAAGATTTGCTTTCTCCTAGCGAACGAAGGGCTAACCTAAGGTGGCGTTCAATATAAGTAAAAACATTCTATATAAGGTTTCCCCGACTTCAGTATTTTTCACCAACAACATGATGAGGTTCCTGTCAATGAGAAAGCTAAATTGTCTTGGTGAAGAGAGAGAAAAACCCAAGTGATCAGTGTAGGGTTGCTAAGTCTATGAGAGGCCTCACCGAATGGAATGAGTTTGGCCGACTCGCTGGAGAACAAGGGGATCGGGGTGTTGGTGAAAGGGTATGCCAAAAGGCCAAGTTATGCTGACAAATGGGAAAAGGGTGTTTTCCATTTCTGATTTCACGCCAAGTCCCCGATGGCAAAGGGAGGATCCGACCCGAGAGCTAGGAGGGTGTAGGAAGGCAGACACTAGAAGATTCAACTTGGTAAATTCACGGGTAGCAAAGAGGAGGTCGAGGCCTGGATTGTGGGAAGACCTGAGAGGTTTGTCATGAGACAAGGAAAAACACTCTCAGAACCTCGAGAGTGGAACTTCGGGGTCCTAGGTCCAAGAGAGTTGGATGGCCATTAAGATTTAGCGATTTGTATTAAACGACCATCAGAGGTTCAGGACCTGAGGGCCTGGAGGATGCAAGCCAAATGTTGTTGGGAACGGTGGGAGCATAAAGGAAACCTGGATGGCCGGGCCCGAGGGGGGCCAGGGTTGTTGGCAAGGGAAATCTACCAAAGAGACTCCGAAACGCACCAAAACATAACAAAATTAAAAGGGGAAGGCACGATAAACTTATGGTGGGACTTTGAGGCAATATTGACTGTGCGGGACACCAAAAAGTGGGGCATGCAAAATGAGGCAGTGATAAAAATGACCGGACAAGGCAAAAGGAAAGAGGGTCCCCATTCGAAATGGGGTGTGTGTGGAAAACATGCACAATAAAGGGCAACTCGCTGGGGAAATGCTCGAGAGCATTTTGATGACAAACTGGAATCACGAACCTAGAATTTATAGTTCCAACCTTCACGTTAGGGAAAACAAACTAGATGCCCAACCAAAGGATCAAAACCATTAGCCAACCCAACCTTCAATATGCTAAAAATCCAAGTGTGTGCAATTGCATTAATTCCCATTCTTCAGTTGCTATAGGAACCCAAGCTCTGTCTAGTTAAGCTACATAGTTTATTCTAACTCCAAAAGCATCTAGGACATTGCCTCACTGCCAGTTAGGCATCCATAGCCCTAATGAGGTTGTTGCTGTGATTCTCCCGAATATTGTTCTACTACCAGTTGAGCATCCATAGCCCTGGTAGAGTTGCTTGGATACCCCCAACCCATTCTTTTAATTTTTAATGTTTTCTTTCTTTATTTCTTTCTTTTTCTCTTTTCAGCTCTTTTATTTCAACCCACAAGCACTGAAGCTCGCACTCAGGGCTTAGAATCACAGTGGCACTGGAGCAGAATTTTAGATTTTTCACTTAACTAGATTTGACAAAAGGCCCTATAGTGACCGTCGAATTCTTAAGATGTGTAAGATCTATAAGATTTTAGAATACATTAGAGTCAGACTAAACCAACAACTTATCCTCTTTGAATCAAACACCTAGATCACTTGACACCAACATAAGTTCCTCACCATCCACTCTTAAAACTTGATTAGAGTTTGACAAAGAAATATGAAGAACAACCCCAGGTAATAAGTATGATTGTTACACACACAAACGTGCCCAGCCAAAAGCAGAGGGATCCATAGCAAAGTAGCAACAAAGTGAAAGCAAACAAAAGAAAACAACCTACAACAAACCAGCTAACCTAAAGAAAGCAGGAAAGCGAACAATTTACAGGAAACCTATACTACTAAAAAATGACTATGTAAAAGATATTTACAAAGCATTATGTTCAGGCAAGGTGAGCTAACATTAATGTTCATTGGATTTCGCAATGCATGCATGAGAAAATAGGCAATCGTTACCGTTCTTAACCATGCAAACTTGTCTTTATATTCTGAAAAAAGAAATTCAATGTTGTAGCACTCAAGTTCAATCACGTCATCATGAAAAATCAGCAATTGAGGAGGCTCGTCAAACCCATGGTTAATCCATAAACACGTTCATTTTCCGTCATTCCCATAATCAAAATAATAAGTGCAATTATGAGAAATAATAGGGCAAAGAAGGATAAAACTTGGATGTCGTCACATGGAGGTGGCAGTGTTGGACAGTCGAGAGCAAGCACAACATCATTGATTGTTGCATTGGTAGACTCAGGTGGGCATGGTGGAGGGTGCATCACTTTGGATATTAAGCATGCATAAGGCTAGGAGGATGGGGCAGCAAACAACTCTTTCAATCTACCAATGAGACCCACAACCTCCATTGGTTTTTCCTTGAGGAAGTACACCTCATTTGCCTCAGTTTCCATTGCCAAAACTTCTTCTTGATTATTGTCTTCAAGGGGTAGCATGCTGTCCCATCTCCTTTCCCAAGTGTTAGCCTTATTTTCATGATGTTCAGTGTCATGGGACAATGGCATAGATGAATCTATCCTATTGCAGCCATCTGAATATGAGGGAGGATCAACAATGATCTTGGCAGAAGGGATCCAAGTTGCATCTTGTAGTCGGTCGAGTACTTCATCTCTATTAGTAGCTATCTCAACACCTCTTCCTTTGTCTTCTTCTTTTTGTTCATGCATCTCATCATGACATTCACTCATTTCCTGTTGCTCACTATTTCTATAAATGGAGAAGGAGCTCCTCTCCCAATTTGGAAACTCTAGTGCATCACTTTTCAAGGGCTCAAGGAGTATGTATTCATCACTACCATCTTCTGGGATGTGCTCTTCCTTGACATGAGAATACCTCCATAGTGCAGCTCCCAATGGAAAGAAGTCATCAATTGATGGGACCTCATCAAGGGGACCAAATTCTACTACACAATTTCCCACTAAAGACTCACCAAAAAGTCCATTGTCCATTGTACACAACTCCTCTTCAAGAGGAAGAACTTCTTGGTGGCTAGTGGACAGCATTCTCGCTTGATCTACTTCATCGCTCAGAAGTCTGAGATTGTATTGTTGTCCTTCTATTGCTGCCCCAACATCCTTTTGAGGTCTTCCTTCAGCTAAGCCATCACTTGATTCAGACTTTTGGTCTTCTTTTTCAATATGGGTAGCAAGTAGAGGAGGTCAGGCACTTGGCTTCATTGCTTGTTCTTTGACTTTCTTAATGGCTTCATGGCACAGTTTGCATGTGAGCTCCGAGTGTGATGAATCATGAAGCATGCAACAATTTGGAAATAGTAGCACCTCCAAATCCACTTGGTATTTCAGCTTCGACCAATCCTTTGCTAGCCTAGAGATGAGCTAGTCATATCTTTCAGCTACTGGGTCCTCATCATCACTTGAAAAAGAAGCATGATGGTGGATAGCCATGGTGAGTGGTTGTTCCCACTCCTCTAAACTTTCATTTTTTAGATTCTCAATCACTATCATTTGTGAAGGGGAGGCTTTCTAATCTAACTTCACTTATACCTTTTTCATCATTTTCACCTGCCCCAAGGTTGTCAACCTTTTCTTCGTCCTATTTTTCAGCATCTTCATTGGCTGTCCCAACATGCACTATTGCAGACTTCATTGGTTCATCATCACCTACCAATTGCTCTTCTTCTAGAGTGGAGGACTGCCTTTGATTGGTGGAGGGAAGACCTAAATTAATTTGAATCATATTTTCACCAAGGCACCTTACTATCCCAAGACTTTTAGCTCCTCCCTCTTGGTTTTTATTTTCTATGTCTATTGTCCCAACACCAACTTGTGTTGAGTTTTTTGGTTCATCTTTATTTTGCTATCCTCTAGATGTTGACAAATTTTCTGCCTCATGGGATGAATTCTCCTCATTGGAAGTTGGCTGCTCCAACTTGTTTGAACAACCCTTGGCTTGAGCAATGATGTTGTCACATGATGGACACATAAATTTTGAATGTGGTGCATTATCAAATCTACACCAACTTTCCATTAGTACTTCCTCCAATCTTGGTCCATCCATGCTGCTCAAATGTTTTTGGATCAGCTCCTTAAATGTGTTGGCTGCCATGGTTTGCAATTCTTCCTGTGGGTCTTTAGGGGCCAAGGGCAGATAGATTTCCTAAAAGGGGATTTCTCCTTGCAAGACCTTTTCAATTCTATCTTAAAAAATCAGACACCCCAACTCATTGTTCCTGCGAGTGTAATGGAATCGACAACTATCTACCAATGCAAACTGCTGCAATGGCTTCTTTAGTCTCTTGTTCAAATTTGCACGTAGTTGAGTGATGTCAATTTGTGCATTCTGCTCCATTTTGACTTAGCTTCTTTTTCCTTCAAAATTTTTTGATTTTTAGCATTGAAAGAGATCTCGCTATCTCAGTTTTCTTCTTTGAAAGTGTTCTTTTCAATTACCAACTTTTAGCTTTGTAGCCTCAAAATGTCATGCCCTCCTTCTAGCACTAGTTTTGTTGATGGCATTAGGAGGAGGAGGGCATAAAATGAATCACTTCCAATCTTTATCTTTGTATTTCCAATGTGTCAAGCCCTCCTTCTAGCGCTAGTTCTGTTGATGGCATTAGGAGGAGGAGGGCATAAAATGAATCACTTCTAATCTTCAGCTTTGTATTCCTAACGTGTCAAGACCTCCTAGCGCTAGTTCTGTTGATGGTGTTAGGAGGAGGGCACAAAATGAATCACTTCCAATCTTCAGCTTTGCATTCCCAATGTGTAAGGCACTCCTTCTAGCACTAGTTCTTTTGATGACATTAGGTGGAGGAGGGCATAATATGAATCACTTCCAACCTTCAGCTTTGTATTCCCAATGTGTCAAGCCCTCCTTCTAGCACCAATTTTGTTGATGTGGTTTTTATGCACTTCTCAACATAGGTAGTGCGTAGGTGCACTACCTCTCTTGAAAGACAATCTTCCACAATCAAATTGTAGAACACTATCCCAAGGTCTCTCAGATGTCAGGTATTGACAGTGCTTAGATACCTCAGTAGTTTGATGTGATTTGCTGGAATCATAAGGCGGTCTTACGGATGAGTTACAAAGCATGGGAATTTGGGTTTGCAAATGCAGTTTCAAAGTGCTGAAAGTGAATGAACAATGGCTATCCACTGAAAACAACAAGCTAAAACTCATCAAGTTCATCTAATTTAGCTTCATGGTGATGCTTTGGGTCCTATTCTAACCAAGGATTAAAAGAAATAGCAAAACAAGGGTTAAGAAAGCTATTCTAATCCTAAGCTATGAATGAACAGTAACAATGGTGGCCGCTAAAGTAGACAGACTTCCTAAACTGAGTTTTGCTTGACAAAGATAAACCTAAAGCTACACAAAACCAGTGTAATATTCTAGGGACTATAGATTTTCACATCACATACACACATCATGTACATGCAATCGAACTAAGTTGCAGCAATAAAGGAAAGAGGCTCAGACTAGCTTTGCAAAGTGATTCATCATCAATGAACCACAAAAAGCATGAGCTAGAAGTTCATCAAATACTGAAACAACAAACACCATCACCACTCCCATTCAAGAAACTAACACTAAAACTAACATGGAAGTATAACCATGCATGCAATATGAGAAAAATCAAAGAAAACATCCATAAATAATTCAATGTTGTCTTGTATTGCTGTAAATGCTTTTTACAACAACTCTTCAACCCTTACAAATGAGGGGCAAGCCCCTATTTATAGTTTTCCAAAAGTCAAATGAATGGCCAAGATCAAGTCTCATTGTGTGGCTGAGATTCATTACAAAATAGGGTTTCACCCACCCCCAAATACATTGCAATTTAAAATTAATTTTTTTCCTTTTCCCTATCTTGTCCTCTAGTGATGGCACTATAGTACTTTTTTCTTTTAGCCAATTGCTATTTTACTATAGCTACCTTTCAGGGAATTCTTCATCTTTGATGGGGTTGTCCTCCTATCTCTTTAAGCCAGTGTTGATTTATTAGTCTTTTGCATCCTATAGGGTTATCATCCCATGCTGCTTGGCATTCCTCTATAGTGGGGACTTCCATCTCTTGGAAAGTTGGGATGTGGAAGGTCTTCGTAATCCCTTCAGCTGACATGTCGGTGAGGATGTTACCCTCTGTATCAATGATTTCTCTTGTGTTGGGGTGATAGGCCTCCTGACAAGCCATGACAAGTTCAGGAGCCACAAGGGATGGAGAGAATCTTGCAACCTTTACGATTCTGCTCTGTCTTATCAATCTTGCATTCTTCATTGTTGGATTGATTTTGACCCTTTGTGTGAATTTGTCAATGTCAACATGGCCTATGTTTGTGTCAGTGATTTCCTTCCAATCCATGGTAAATTTTGAGTGTAAAGGCTTTCCTTGAAACTTGTATTTCATTTGGTCCTTGTCTTCATTTCCTCAAGGTTTTTTTCCTATCTTCTTCCCTTTGTCCTTCTCAACAATGGCCCCTGAAGGTCCTGCACTCAATTCCATATATTCTGCAAGCAAAGGCGTAGTTAGCATAGTCGATAATAAAAGCATTCATGTTAGCTGAGATTCTAAAGATGACATCCATTTTAAATGATCTATTAAGCATAACACGACTTTAAGTCTTGGCATCATTGATCTTTTGATTGGGGGCATTTGGTTAGTTCGGGCCCTGAGGGCTGAACTTCCCTAGCAGAAATGTTGTTTGGAAGGGAAAATTAGGTGGAGAGCTCCTAGAGATTCTCCTCAGTCAAATTTTAGTATTTTATGTTGTTCACCATGAAGGGGACCAAAATCAAACACATGGGTCAAAGTTGGATTTTAGATTTGGACTCATTTGGATTGGTCTAGGAGAACCCGAAGGTCTCATGCCTGGGAGCCGTCTAGAGATGGCCGCTTGGAATAGCAAATTGAGGATGGAATTCCAAAGATGAAACTCGGGGGTCCAGGGTCTAGTAGGTCAAAAGGTGGTCAACAGTTTTATTATCAGGTTCAAGAGGTTCGAGGGCCATGGTGCACTTTGGCGTTTGGGGTGGAAAAAATTAGGTAGAAACCCAGAGATTCAGGCCTAACAACAAAGAACATTGTCACTTCATTTTAGTTTCAATCAGCCTAAGAATCCATCTCAGGGAAAGGTCTCAGCGACAGTCACGTGTTTCCCCAATTAAAGAACTTCAGCGTGAGATCTGTTTCTTTGGTGAGAAGTCTTGTTGATATCTGAATGTTATGCCAAAGATGATGGATCTCAACATATTGCAAAGGCAATCCTCGGCATAGGATAATTAGTCAGTGAGAGGTTTCACCAACTGAGCAATGTTATAGTGACAAAGGAGGCCTTCGGCATAAGATCTTGGGTAGGGAAAGGGTCTTGGTGAAGACGAAAGTCTTGCCGACAGCTTGGAGTAAGACCGGACTTGGTAGCTAGGCCTGCCATTTGATTTAGTCCTAGTCTGATGGCGATCAGAAGGGAAGAGCCTAGAGCTCAGAGGGGTAGGTGAAGTTTTCCCCTTGGGACTACAGTCAAGGACAGGATCCTGAATGAACCCACTAAATTATTTGAGTTATACATTTTGTGCTTGGGTTCATATTGGCATAGGTTTCAAGTTGTTTCGGTAATGGTGGGGGTCCCTATTGGTATAGGCTTCAGCTCTCGGGAAAGCATCATATCGACAACCCTTTGTTTCCCCAACTTTCATTTTGGTGGCTCATCAGTATAGGTGGGATGCTTTTGGTAAAGGGTTATGGCGACACTCATATGTTATACTGACAGAATTCAATGGGCTTTCTTCAATCGGCCTTCGGTATAGTTTTCATCTCTCGGCATATGGTTTCAGTGATACGAGCATGTCTCGCCAACTCCACATTAGGTTCTATTTTTCAGTGTCACTTCATTCCAGTTACACTAAAAAATGCAATTAATGACTCTTTTCATTGGCATAGGTCATACTTTCTCTTGGTGAACAGTGGTACTGCGGTGACCCTCATTGTAACTTAGCAACTTCTACATAGCATCTCGCCGATGGTTTAGAGTTATAGCAACATGCTAAGGTATATGGGGCTTGGTCGGGGAGAGAGATAAAATGTCTAGGTGATTGTGAATTCAATAACCACATGTGTATTTCCATTGACCAAGCTTAGGGGATTCTCTTAGCGAAGACAAAAGTCTGGATGGTTTAGTGAGACTTTGTAAGATTGGTATAATTCTTAGCGAGATGTCTGGGGTCTCACCAAATGGAATGATAAAGTTGTCTCATTTTCATGACAACAAGGTTGTTACAGCAACACATGAATGAGCGGGTCCCCTCAGTGAGACATTGTGAAATTGGCATAGGGTCTCTCTGGCATTCAAAAGTTATGCCAAATGAGGATGTCAGTAAGACAACCCTAAGTGGGGGAACGTCTTGGTGACTGGGGCAAGCTATGCCAACAAAGGGAACCTTCAGTGAAAGATTCTTAAATCGGGGAGAGGTCCTGGCAACCTTGCCAAGTCTTGCTGACAGGAAACAATGGCCTTTGGGGTAAGATTTGCTTTCTCCTAGCGAACAAAGGGCTAACCTGGGGTGGCTTTTAGAATAAATAAAAACATTCTATATAAGGTTTCCCCAACTTTAATATGTTTCGCCAACAACATGATGAGGTTCCTGTCGGTGAGAAAGCCAAATTGTCTTGGTGAAGAGGGAGCAAAACCCAAGTGCTCAGTGTAAGGTTCTGTTGATGGTGTTTTTATGCACTTCTCAACATAGGCAGTGCATAGACACACTACCTCTCTTGAAAGACAATCTCCCACAATCGAACTGCAGAACACTATCCCAAGGGCTCTCGGATGTCAGGTCATGATAGTGCTTAGATACCTCAGTAGTTTGATGTGATTTGCCAGAATCACAAGGTGGTCTTATAGAAAATACAAAGTGTGGACACAAAGAATGAAGTTGGATCTTGAAATGGAGTCCTTAGGATGGGAAGTTGTTATGCATCGGCTGTAGGTTCAAACAACAATCTTGAACTCCATTTAGTTGTTGGATTTGGTTTTACAATGTACACTGAACCTTGACATGGGTCAGTTACTAAAAAAGGGGGGAAAAGGCGAAGGAGAGGAAAAGTTCCTAAGTATGAAGCTTGCTATGAATAGTGACAATGGAGTCCATGTAATGGACAATTTCCCAAAAAACAATATCCCACTTAACCAGGGATTTCACAGTATCATGGAAATTGTGCTATCTTCTAAGGGCTGTAGATATTTCATCCTTCATCCACCAGATACATGCATGAATCAAAGATGAATGTTTGGAGCAGCTTCAAATCAAGTCTAGGCTAACTTTGCAAAGCTATCTACCATCAGCAAATAGCAAAAAGTATGGAATAAGGAATCATTAACAAGACAAAAATTTTCGCAATCACCCAATAGCATTCCTAAGATTTATCCAAAGAAATAAGACAACTAACTAAGCAACAATGAGATCCAAGCTAAACATCTGATATTGGAGAATGAATCAAATAACATGAGAGAAATCAAGAAAATACACCAAGTCAATGTCTTTTCTTATAAATTTCAGCAACATGCCTTTAAACCTCAACTCTCACTTTACAAATGAGGGGAGTGCTCTATTTATAGTTTTCAAAAAGTTAAATGAATGGCCAAGATTCATTACAAAATAGGGTTTCACCTACCCCCAAATAGATCACAGTTAAAAAAATACATTTTGTCCCTTCCCTATTTCGTCTTCTTTTGGATGGCACTGTAGCTCTTTCGTCCTTTAGCGGATTGATGTTTCCTTCGCTATAGCTACTCTTTAGGAAGGTATTTATCTTTGGATGGGCTGTCCTCCTACTCCTCAGAAGTTGCTTGTTCTATATATTTGAGGATAACCGCTTGGAGCTTGTTGATTTCAAGGATTTCACATTGTAATGCCTAGTAGCTCCATTCCTTAGCATTCTCTTCCAGCCTTTTCCAATCTTCGTCATACTTCAAGCCTTGGTCCCTAAATAGCTCTAATTGGTTGAAGGCGTGGGCAACAATACTTAGGAACTCCATTGTGATTTCTCCAGCTGTCTCGTCCTTTAGTTTCTCCTAGAAGTATGGCTTGATCTTCTCCGGATCCATTTGCACCGTGTGCATATCATAGCCTGTCATCAGTTTGAGATATCAAGCACATTCCGCTCGGATTTCCTTGATCCACTCAATATTAGGATCAACCCTACTCAGGATTTGCTCCAACGTCTCCTTCCGATTATCGAGGTCTCTACGCCACATATCCACTAGCCAGTGATCTTCCTTTTTCAACTCTAACTTCTCCTCCCATGTGTCCTCAGGCATTTGAAGGATGGCCTCAATTCTTGGGAAGGTGGAGTCATAGGTGGCAGGGAAATTTGTGCAAAGCCTCTTTGTACTCTTCAGGGATTGGAGCAGGTCCAAGAACTTGTTAGCTGTCTGCACAGTCCTACTGATTCCCATGTTTTTGACGTATGTGACCTATCGGAACAAATCCTCAGTTGTTTTCTCCAAGTTCTTCCTTCTTTCCATTTTATCAATGTGTTCTTTGGAGAGCAACTGTGGTGCACCCGTGGAGGTGGTGGGCAGGTCATCCACTGAGGACCATTGTTGTATGTAATCTGTTAACGCCGCAACCTACACCTTGAGCTCATCCTTTGAGACCTTCTCCTGCTTTATCAGGTGCACCACTATGGCCACCGACTCTTCAAGGTGCTCGGCCTTTTTCTCTCTAGTTGCAATCCCCAAGTCAATGGTGGAGATGTTGTAACTCACCCCTATTTGGCCAACTGTAGGCATTGCAATTTGTGCTACTCGAGAACCAAAAGTATCCATTCTTATCTTGGATCAAACTTTGGGGTTCTTCTCCTTCTTCATTGTGATATGGGATCGAGCCAAGATGGCCTCCAATCTCACCCTTGGATCCTTCAGCAGAAGGGTCATCTTCTCAAGTTTTCTTTCCAACCATTTGGGCATAGCATACTTATCCTTGGGTCACTACAGCTACCCTCGCCCCTCTTAGTCAGAGGCAAGACTTCTATCTCCTTTTCCTTTTGGGGTTCTTCTTTCCTTTAGGGAGCATCCTCCTCCTCTTCATTAGAGTCATGAATGAATACAAGGCATTTGAAAAGAAGCTTGATGGGTGGCTGCCAGATGGGGCTTTCTTATTTTGCTACTTCTTCTTCTTTCATTTCCTTAGTAGCCTCAGCCTCGGGGCCTGTGATAACATGGGCTTCAGCCTCGGTTAGGTCCTTTGTTTGTTGCTCTTCCAGTGGCTACCCCTCTTCACCATGTGGTGACTTTTCTGCCTCTACCCCAATATCCTTTAGTTGTTGCATCAACTCCTCCTCAAGGTCATCATCGAATGTTTGGATGATTTCCTTAGCACGTGAGCCATCCTCTTCATCTCCGCTCTTGAAAGAGCCTATCTCCTCCTCCTCATAGACCACCCTATCAATGGTTCGGTGCTTGTACTTGGGGTGGTCATAATACTCATCGACCTCCTCCTCGATAGGCTTTGAGGCTTCCTACTCTTGCTCCTCCAACTCTTTTAAAATTTGCATTGTGGCTTCCATGGCTGGCAGCCCTGTCGACGGTTATGACGGTTGAGCTGTTGCAAGGACCTGGGCGAGGGCCGCCTGGAGGGTTGGATCCATTTGGATTTGGGAGAGCTCAGGGGGGAGACTCTACATGTGTCATGTAAGGGCCTCAGGTATAGTGGCAAGGGGAACATGTGACGTTATTATTGTGAGAGGGAGCGATGTGATTGGCAACATGGCAGCAGAAGAAGGGGGAGTGGTCATGCTAGGAGAGGAGTCAACGTTAATTACTGATTCATCCGGAGGTGAAGGGGCAAGATGGAAAGAAATGTCCAATGCTGGTGGAGATGTGGTGACCATAGGAGGGGTAAGGAGAGCTAATGGGGGCTGCAACTCTGTTATGCCTACTGTCTATTTAAGCCTTTTGGGAAATGAGGATCCCTTTTCTTTCTTTGCTTGCTCCTTGGGATCCAGAGACTATGCAGTCTCTGTTCCTTTCCTTGTTTGGGATCTGGTGACTGGAGGAGACTTGGAGGTCTCACTAGTTGATGTGGTGGCAGCAATGTCCTCTGTGCCACTCAGCTCGCTCTTGAGCCCTTCATAGGTCAGGACCACCCCTTGTTGCTTCAAATGTGCCACCTACCCATTGATCCACTCCTTGGTACGAGTGACAATAGGCTAGGTTATGGTGTCTAGGTCATCAACCTCCTGTTCATCCCAATCGATTGATGGTATTGGTAGGTTAGCAACTGCAGGGTATCTTAGGTACATGATTATGGACTCATCTTCCTCGACTTGGTCCGGTACCGAGAATGGTTGCACTCTTCTCAGGAACTATACGTTCATGCACATGTAGTGCCTTACACGGACCTCCTTGTCATCCTTGTAGTTAGCCTAGAAATATTCAATGTGGTATTGGTGGGTGTATGCCAGCCCCAGTGCTTTCCTGACGTGGTCATGTGGGTCCATTTGTGGGCGAGCAGTGTACCAGTCAAAATTGTATTCCTTGTGCTCCTTCTCAGAGTTACTAGCACATTGAGAAGTTTGTAATCGATACAAGCCCAAGCCAAGGGTCATGGGATAGGAGATCCCCACAATGTGCTTGTTGCTGAAGATTGTCTGGATGTGCTGGAGCTATTGAGAAAGCTCTAGGAGGATGATCCTATCACTGGGGTAGCGGGGAAATCTATTTGGCCGTTCTATAAAACCTTGGGCCCGGAATTACGTAAGCTTTGGGAACTGAATGAACAGGAAAGCATATTGCTTTAGGAGTGCCCTGGCACTGTGGGAGACCCTCCTTTTGAAATCTCTAGTGATCAATCTGATGATATGGCCAATGAAGGCATCATTGACCCTGCGCTACTCCTTGAAGTTGTGGTATTGGAGCTACAGATACTTATCAAGCAGTTTTAGTACTCACTTCTGCCCCTGATCGGATGCTACAAACAACTCGCTATATTGTCTTCAATCTGCTGAGGAGTAGATGAGGTAGGAGGTCATGTAGAATTTAGAGCTCTTTTTCACGTTGACAAACTGCTCATGGAAGTAGTTGCTTATGATCCCTCCCCAGTAGAATGAAACCTCTGTTGTAATGTCCTCATTCCCCCGCAAGCTGCTTAATAAAATAGGCCATCCATTCCTAGAAGTAGGTGGCTGTTGGGAGACCTATGACCCTGCTCAGCATGGTTACCAGGTCATGGTAATTTTTGTGGAAATCACTACGGAAGAGTTCTTGCGGAACCTTCGCAGCGCTGCCCCGTTTTTCCTTAAGCCAATGGAGGTCAATTGACTTCTTGCACCCTGTCCGATTAGCATCCCACGCCACTTGGAATTCATCCAATGTGGGGACCTCCATCTATGAGAATGTGGGAATGTGGAATGTCTTGGTCATTCCTTCTGGAGACATGTCTGCAAGGATATTTCCCTCCTTATCCACAATTGTTCTAGTGTCTAGCTGATAGGCTTCTCGACAAGCCATCACTGATTTGGGCTCCACGAGTGAGGGAGGGAAACCAATAGCCTTAGCAATTCCACTCTGCCATATTAGTCTGGCATTCTTTATTGTCGGGTTGACCCTGACCATTTGAGTGAATTCGTCTATATCCACCTAGCTAATGTTGGTATCTAAAATTTATTTCCAATCGGTTGTGACCTAAGAGTGGAGCGGCTCACCCTAAAACTAATACTTCATCTGGTCTTTGTCTTCCTTTCCCTGAGGGGTCCTTCTTGATTTCTTGGCCTTATCCTTCTTAGCGGATGCCCCTAAAGTTCCTACTCCTGATTCCATATATTCTGCAAGCAAGGGTGAAGTCAGCACAATAAAATATCAAAAGCGTTCATGTTAGTCCATATTTTGAGAACAAAATCTAAATAATCAATCAAGTATCATAAATCTTATCTCTAGAGGTTATTGATCTTCGTTTCAGGGCCTTTGGACAATCCGGGCCCAGAGGGCTGGACCTCCCTGGTAGGAATGCTATCTAGAAGGGAAAATGTAGTCGAAAGCTCCCAGAGACCCTCCTTAGCCAAATTTTGATGTTTCGAGAAGCTCATGATGAAGAGGGCCAAAAATTAGCATGTGGGTCAAGGTTATATTCCATATTTGGGTGTGTTAGGATCGATCTAGGAGGACTCAGGGGTTTCAGGCTTGGAAGTTGTCGAGAGACGGCTGTTGGTGAAGGCGGATAGTAGACGGAAGTCCAGAGGTGGAAGTTTGAGGCCCGGGGTCTGGAGGGCCAAAAGGTGGTCGACGTTAAGTCAAGTTGTTTCGAAGACTCGGGCCTGCGACACCGGGAAGGTGGGTGGACTTTGCCATTGGGGATGACAATCCTCACATAGAAGTCCGACAAGGGAAGCCTGGGGGCAAGAAGCCGGTGGTGTGAGTTTATCACTTACGTTTAGTGGCATTTAACGTGGTGGGGCCTGGAGGCCGGGGCACCGGAGGGCATTTTCCATTAGAAGCAATGTTTAAGAGGCAGACTTCGGCAGATGGAAGTCTAGGGACTAGTGCCTAGAGAGCGGAAGGCCGAATGGGAACCTCCGTTTGGAACAGCGAGTTGACGACCGTTAGAAGTTTTGTGAGAAAGTACGGCAGAGGGAAGTTTGGGGCCTAGAAACTGGGCGGACAGAGCGAGGATTCTGACATCAGGAGTGCGATGGCCTTTTGAGAACGGAAGTCCAGGATCCGGACTCCGAGGATGCAGTAGCCGCGGATGGGAAACAAGCGAGTGGCGAGCAAAAGGTCATAGTTCTGGGGTCGAGTGGCATTAGAATGTTCACCAAAAGACCTCACCATGGGGAATGGCAGAAAATAAGGAGCGAAGGCCTAACATCCAGGGCCTGAAGGAAAAAAGGATGGATCAATTTCATTTGCCAAAGGTTTGATAAGCTGAAGCATTGGTGGAGAACGAAGGCCGGGGTGTCGGGCGACGCTCACCGCTTGCCAAAGGAAAATCTCGCACGGAAGTCCAGAGATGGAACTCCAGGGTTCTAAGCTCAGGATGGCCAAAGGGCACAGGTTTAGTTTCAAGCCTTCACCGCAAAGCAGAGACCAGGATCCGGTAGCTGAGGAGGCAGGGTGTTTTGGCAATTCAAGCGCGACAGAAGGCAAACGAAAGCCTGAGCAAGGAAACCCGACGAACCGGGCTCAAGAGGAGGATCGTCGTCAGTGAGTATTTTTAATTTTTGAATTTCGACGGGAAGGTGGGTTTCAGACCCGAGATGAGGAATTACCTTGTGTGAAGAACAGTCACGCCACGAGAATGTTCGAAAATAGTGGCGAAGGCATTTAATGAGGTTTGCTTGGTTTTTGCCACATGGGTTTAGTGCGCAATTTGGTGCTCTACTAGATATTATACCCCCTATCAATTTGTTCATCTATTTAAATCTTTGAGAATCATGAAAAAGACGTATGGGAGGGTGACCAATGGCCTACCTCGTACATGTAGAGCGGGGAGATGTGGAATCTACCAGGGGTCAACGAAATGAGGTTGACAGTGATGATCGTGACGCAGTTGAAGGTGGTGGGCTCCAAATGATAGCTTCTTCAATTCACTCCAATCCTGCAGAATGATAATGACTGCCCAGATTGGGATTTTGATACCAAAACTGCCATGAATGCCTACAATAAATGCTCGTACGGCCACGGAAAAGTGCTTGGATTTGAAAATAGGTTGGCGACAGTGGCGGGAATGTTGGGGCCCGGCGGCCAGGGAGACGTGATGCGACGGTCGTCTTAAGATTTTTCATTGATTTTAATGGCAACAATAGGGAGCTTTACGGGACCCAGAGGGCAAGATTCCACCAGGAATCCACCCTTAGGGATGGCAGGACCACCACGAAATTTTGTTTCTGAAATTCTAGGCAGTCGGGCTCAGAATAGTCCACGACAGATAAGTCACGACGAAGACCTCTAATAGAGATAAGGCAGGAGGGGCTTGAGGAGCGGGAGGCCACAGGAGGTTCACCGTCGTGGATGACGAGACTGAGATGGAAGTCCGGACGCAGACTTCTGAGTTCCAGGGCCCAGAGGGGCAGGTGCCACCCAAAATTTTGTGACAAGTTTCAGATGGAGGGTGGCAGGGTGGACCCCGAGGTCTAGAAAGACGCTTGGCGAATGTCACGAGGGACGACACTTCCATAGGGGAAACCTGAAGAGGGAACCCCGGACCCTCAGGTCCGGAGGGGCCGAGGGCTGCATCAGGGGTAAAATGCCAGAGGGACTCCCCGAGGCCCCAGAAGGCAGCAAAAACCAAAAGCGGAGGAATGATTGAATTATGATGGAACTTTGGAGGAACATCGACCATCTGAAACATCAAAAAGAGGGGCACACAAAATGAGGTAGCCCCCAAAAGACCCGACAGGGTGAAACAAAAGAGGGTCCCCATTCCGAATGGGGCATGTGTGCTAAGGGCACAACAAATGGTGAATCCACTGGAGAACGCTCCCGAGCGTTCTATGGATAAATATTCATTCAGGACCCAGAATCTCTAGTTTCGTAGACTAAGAGTGGCTTCCAAAGATGAATTCGGGAGAATGAGATCCTTAATTGGGTAATCTTATAGGACATCTCAAAAGTGTGTGTAAAGTGACTTCATTCCTTTCCTAGGGATGGTGACCAGGGTTACCAAGTCAACAGAGTGAGCTACATAAATTGTCTAACACCAAAAGTAACCTGGACATTGCCCTACTGCATGTCAGGCATCTATAGCCCTGACAGAGTTGTCACTACAATCTCATAGATATTTCTCTACTACCGGTCAGGCGACCATAGCCCCGATAGAGTTATCCAAACACCCATACAGTCATTTATTTCCTTTTCTCTTTTTGTTTTTTCTCTTTTTACTTTGATATTTCACTTCTCTTTTTCCATTTAGTTCGACCTGGTAGGCATTGAAGCCTACAATGGGTTTGAGACTATAGTGGTCACTAGAGTAGACTTGAGATTTTTCACTTACTAGGGTGTCATAACAACCATAGTACGGTCCTTCAAAAATTATTATTATGTGCTTTGTGTGAGATCCGAGATGTGGGTAAGAAGATCTAGCTAAGGGTCAAGTTCTGAGCAAAGTTTAAACAAGGAAATCATTCGCGGGTGACTTTCAAAGACTGATAATCTAGAGTGAATGTTTAGCCAAAGAACACAAAGAACGGACAGCAAAGTGAACCACTTTTCAAGCAAGCACGACCACCACAAAGGAGCGAAAAACATCTTTCGAAACAAAACTACTAGGAGGGAGAAAACAAAAAGCGACGCAAACAAAATGCAAACAAGCAAGAAAGCAACTACTCTAACCTATGTACAAGTTATTTAAAACAATGAGCTCGAAGAAGTTTATGCCTGGAAGTAATGCTTCAAGTGCTGCCCATTGATTGGCAATGAAACGTTCTCACTAGTTAAGGTCTTTAGGTGGAAGGCATTATCTCTCAAAATTTTGGCTATTTGAAAGGGGCCAAGCCAAAGCTTGTCGAATTTGTTGTGTCCCCCTTTTTTTCCATGGGCCTTGTCCCAATACAAGACCAAATCTGCAATTCTAAAGGCCTTAATCTTGGCTCATCGGTCGAAACATCTCTTAACTACGCCCTGATGTTTGGCAAAATTTTCTATTGCACAGTTTCAAACTTCCTCTAAATATAAGAGCTCAGCTAACTGAGCTTCCCTACGATATCATCCCTCATAAAAATCATTGATGAACTGAAGAGTGAGAATCTTTAGATGGATGGGGAATATAGGCTCTAGGCCATAGACAAGGTGGAATGGGGAATCACGAAGAGCAGCCTTGTGGCGAGTGCGATCAGCCCAAAGGGTGAAACGGAGCTGGGTATGCCAGTCTTTGGGATTCCTATCTAGCAACTTCTTGATCATAGTAATCAAGTTTTTATTCATGGACTTGGTAAGGCCATTTCCCTGAGGGTAGTAATTGGATGAGAATTTAAGGGAAATCCCATAGTCAAACACCCAACTAGCAAATCTTAATGAAGCAAATGTAGGCCCATTATCACATACCAAAGCATACGGACAACCAAAGTGATTTAAAATGAAACTTTCTAGGAAATTAGTAACTACTTCAATTATGCATTGCTTACATACTATTGCTTCCGTCCATCTAGTACAATAATCAGTAGTGGTGAGAATGTACCTATGTCCTGCAGATGATGGAGGGCTTATCGGACCGATAAAGTCGAGACCCCATTGCGTAAAAGGCCTTACCTCTAGCATAGGCTACAGTGGGACAATAGCATTCCTCTCCCTGGCAGTAGCAGTCTGGCACGTGTGACATGAATGAGTATGGTAATGGGCATCCTTGAAGAAAATTGGCCAATAATACCCTACTCTTAATATTTGATGCGCCATGGAGGAACCAGAACCATGGCCCGTGCCAAATTTATTGTGGAACTCTTTCAAGACTTGATCTACTTCTTCCTTGCCAAGGCACCTCAAATAAATGCCTTCATAATTCTTCTTGTAGAGAATGGAACCCTATAACATATAGCTACTACTTTTCAATCTTAGGGCCCGCTTTTGGACTCCTTGCAAGTGTGGCGGGAACTTATGGTTCAACAAATAGTAGACGACATCTTGGTACCACTCTCCAGAAGAAACATCCTCAAGCTAGTACTACTGCACAGTGAGTTCGGGTCCGGCTTCTGCTGCTATTTCAGCAATCATGTGGGTGAGTTCCTGCCCACTTACTAGTTTCATTGGTTGGATCTCCATATCATACTCTCAGAGCAGGGTGACCCACTTAGCCCTTCGCTTTCCCAATTCATTTTGCATGAGCAGCATTTTTACCATTGGGTCGGGGACAATGGAAAACACTTGGTTGCGTAAAATGTAGTGTCTAAATTTCTTCACTCCTCTGATGAGATCATATGCCTGCTTTTCAATGTTGTGATAAAGTAATTCAACATCCTTGAGGGGAGCACTCATGAAGGTGATTGGATGTTCGTTTCCTTCGTCATCCTTCTGGGTCAACATACTAGCACAAGAATGCTCTGAAGCAAATGAGTAGATGTAGAATGGCTTTAGATAATCCAGGCTAACTAATACAGGTGCCTCAGTGATAGCCCATTTGATTTCTTCGAAGGATTGTTTGGTTTCAAGTGTCCATTCAACTTTGGCATCTTGTTTGAGCATGGCATTGAGAAGTTTAATGATTTCTGTGAAACTTGTGATGAATTTTCAGATGAAGTTGATCTTTCCAAAGAAAGATTTTAATTCCTTCTTGCTATCTGGGGGCTAAATTTTGAGTAAAGACTTGATGCGTTCAGGATCAATAGAGATTCCTTGTTCTGAAATGATGTGCCTGAGCAATCTGCCTATAGTCACTCCAAAAATGCACTTCTTGGGGTTGAAAGAAACCCTAAACTCCCTGCACCTCTGAAATACCTTACATAAGTCAGAGATGTGATCGCCCTGCTTCTTAAAAAATATAGTCAAGTCATCCATGTAGATGATTATGCACTTGCCAATTAGGTCTTTGAAGGCGATATCCATGGTGCATTGGAAAGTGGCACTAGTGTTGATGAGCCTGAAAGACATTCTTCTATATGCGAACATCCCCCACTTAGTGGTGAATGCCATTTTGTGACGATCCTCATACTATACCATTACCTGGTTATAGCCAGAGTATCTGTTGAGGAAAGACATCATTTGGGAGCCATTGACGATCTAAAACACCTCATCTAGCAAAGGTACTAGATAGTTGTCTTTCTTTGAGGCACGGTTTAAATTATAGAAATCCACACACAATCTAATCTCCCCATTCTTTTTCCTGACCGGGACCAAGTTGGCCACCCATGTGGAGTGCCTGACTGGGAAAATTATTCTTGCTAAGAGAAAATTTTGCACCTCCTTGTAAACGACAGGTTCTAGCAAGGCATTGATAGGGCACTGCCGCTGGCAGAACGACCTCACTTTAGTCTTAAGAGGGATGGTGTGTTTAATGAAAAAGGTGTTGTAAGTTTTTAAATCTTCATAGCTCCATGCCACTACGTCATGGTATCTTCGCAACTCATCCGTAATTCCCTTCTTTTCCTCAGGCGTGCACACCTTGCCGATAAAAACATTATTGGTATCATTGGCTGTCCCAAGCTTATGAGCGTTGCACTGGTTGCTTATGGCCTCCTTTTTTGTTTGTTGATCCTGATCTCTAATCTGATCCAAATCAAATATGTGTTCTAACTGAACCAAGCCCCTGGGAATTATATTAGTCTTGAGGTTGATAACCCCCTCTATATCCAGTTCAGCCTCATGTGGATTAGCTTCATCAATGATTTGGGTTGCAAAGACATCAGAACTTGTGATGAACTGAAGGATATGCTTGTCGTCATTGAAGACTTGTAAATGGGTAATATTATTTGAGAATGATGGCATGGATGTTAGCTCAATAGTGAATTTTTTGAGCCCAGACAAAGAGAGGGGTTATAGAGTATTGGCTGCTTGAGCCAAGGCATCAACTGTACGATTCTAGGCACAAAGGAGCAATTGTATATTGAATGCATCTAAGCCCTCCAAGAGATCCTACACCCTATACCTATAGTTTGTGAGTCTTCGATCATGACAGGAATATAACTTCCTGACTTGTTTAACTACGAGTGCGGAATCCCTGAAAACTTGCAGCACTTTTACATTTTTCTTCAAGGCCATGAGAAGGCCAAGGACTAAGACCTCATATTTCACTATGTTATTAGTGTAATAAAACTGTAATCAGTGGGTAGCGAGAAATATTTTACCTATTGGGTTGATGAGTTTGAATCCAGCTCCAGCTCCTTGCCTCGACTTCGATCCATCAAATCAGAGCATCCAGCACGCGAAGGATTCCTTATCTTCATATCCGGTTGAGCTTTCATTCCCTTTCGGCTGGATGACTAGCCCTGTGATCTTAGGGGAGTTTTCTGGTTTGAGGCAATGATCAATAGGCGGTTTTGTTGGTGTCTCCTTTGGCATTTCTATTTTGGGGCAACTTATTTTCTAACATTCTCCACTACTACTTGACACAAGCAACAGTCAAACTTGGAGTGAGCAGCATTGTGAACCCTGCACTAGTTCGGCAATAAGAGATCATGAAAATTCATTCAGGCTCCTAGGCTGAGCTGATCCCTTGCACATTTTTTCATAAATTCTTAGAAATTGTTGAGTAATCCCCAGTCGTCCTCCTTATCTGGCTCAACATCTACTTCTACCAAAGCTTCTGTGTCTGGGGACATCCTTGTGGAATCAGTCAAAGGGCTGCACAACACCAACAACACTTCATCTGCATGTTCTCTCTAAAGCCCGACCTCATTTTGGTAGGCAAAAGGGCAGTAATTCCCTAAATCGATCTCGGTGAACAACACCTCCTTGAGATTATTATATTTTGTGATCATGTACTTTATACGGGCTTCACGGTTGATCCAGATTTGATTTGGTAGCCCCTTCCATGGTAGCCACATGTGAGAAAGGTCTGTGGTGGTGTATCTATTTAGTGCCTTAGTGAATTCCCTTCAAAAAATGATTCCATATGCATTGAGAATGTCAACTACTTGAATATCAATGACCTATTATATCCATGGGTCTACAGCAATCTGCATCGAAATATGATTTATTTCACCATGATGTTGATCTCTGTTTTGTCTAGCTGGGTGACTTTCCTCTTTGAAGGTGTGGGAGTGATGCCAAGAGTCTTGCATACTACTAAGGGCATGATATTGGTAGACGCTCCTGAATCGAGCAAGCAGTTATGCAAATTCTTTCGGAAGATCCTAATGGTGGTTAAGAAAGGGGGATTTTTCGGTCTCCCTTGGAGGATTCCCATAGGCGTGTCCATGTGAGCTATTTGGCCTTTGTTCCTATCATTGCCCATATCCTTGGTTTACTTAAATTGCTAGTCCTTGGAAAAATGCCTATTAGCCCTTTTCGGCTCCTTTTTAATTTTTTTACTTACTGACTGATTCATGGGAGCATCTCTCCTTTTCCTGACATTTTTCTGTATCTCTAGTTCTTTCCTAAACTCTTCAAAGGTGATCCTCTTAGCTAGGGTTTCTTGTGTTGTACTAAAAGATGGAGTCCCGTTCAAAGCCCTAAAAAAGGCATGCCCCACGGTAGGAACTTTGAGTAATTCAAAGGTTGATAGGTTGACTTTTACCTTCTTGAACTCTTCTGCTACATATTCACCCATCTGCTCGATTTCGGAGATAAAAACTTAGCCTATAGCAGAACTAGGGGTTTGGACCTTCGTTTGTCTAGAAAGATTTTGGGGTTGGCCTTGAGGTTGATTTTGCAATTGGTTTTGAGATCCGCTCTTATTGAGATATTGGGCAGGTATATGAGGAAGCCCAGGGTTGTTACTGACATTTGGGTCATGTGGGGTAGCAAACTTGTTTGGTGGGGTAGAAGTTGTAAAGGGTCCTCCCGCTTGTCTATTCTTAAAGAAGTAGGGACTCGACCGTTGATGGAATATGTGGACTTCATCTACTGGACCATTATCTACTGAATTGAAGAGCTAAGCCAAACTTTATTCATTACTTACTTCTTGTTCTTCTTTACCCTCAATAAAAGTAGGCTCGACTTCAGACTCATTGAGGTTACCTTATGGAAAAGGTGCCTGATTGACTGCTAGACATGAGGAATTGTAGGGATCAAATGGGATGATGTCCCTGTAGTTAGCATTGTCGACTGCATTTTGTACCTCCACCTGGAAGATTTCAGCAGCTATCTGGAACTCGAGACAATCCAGCTCGGAATGCCTGCTAGTTTTGTGAAGTCAGCACCATCTGGACAAGGCTGCTTCAACTAGGTATACACTATTAGATGTTTTTTTGTTGCTTACTGGTTGATCAAAAGGCGTAAAGAATCCTCCATTATTGGGCCTAGTGTTCCATGTGCGATTCTACCTCTAAGAAGGCCTCTTTTTTACATTTTGATTGGTGTTTTGCCCCTATCATAATTCTATCCGGATGAAGTGCCTACTTCTCGATTATCTCTGCTATCTCTATTGTCTCAACTATCCCTATTGAGATTGGTCTGGAAATTACACTGGGAGGCCTACAACTAGTTATTCTGGTTCTTTAGGTGTGTCATTTCTGTGGATATTTTCTTGATCATTTCTATAAATTCCTCCAACTTATCTTTCTCAGTTACGCTCCCCGGTGACGGCTCTGGATTTTGGAGAAAAGCGGGCGGGGTTGTCGGCTAATTCTAACAGGCTGGAGGAAACTCCGGTCCTGACAGGTACAATGGCACCTGGGGCTGTTGAGAATATGCCTGATGCTGTGGAGCAGCCTGAGAGTAGTGGTACTGCTGCTGAGGTTGTAGATAGGAAGGCATAGGAGGCACGTAATTCAATGGCTTCCCTGGATGTGGCACCATAGGCAATTGAGGCACCTGGTTCATAAGAGGGGTTTGATGAGCAAATACCTAATTAAGCCCCTGAATCTGCATTGGGTGGGCTACCAGCCCCAAAGAAGGCAGCGGGCCAGAGCTATTCTGCCCCAAGTCTACACTGGCTACAACGGCTTTTGCATAAGCGGCCACTAAGGTAGCGAGTGGTGGGTCCAATCTTTTCACCAAGGCCAACGTGAGGTTGTCTAGTGTCGCGTAGTAGACTGGGAGAGCTACCGCATCATTATGAAGGCATGGATCCTGAAGCTTTGTATAGGCCCAATGAAAGTGGTCATTAAAGGAGCCAATAGGTTCATTGACCTCCCTCCTGACAGACATGAACTATTGGTAAAGCTCCGAAGGGCTAATGGGGATCTTGTATTTCTGTAGGAAGGCATTCTTCATCAGATTCTATGAGGTTATGGATCCCCTCAGCAAATTGATGTACTAATAGAAGGCATCTTCTCCCAGCGAATGTGGAAAGAGGCAACATTCAACGTCCTCGTGGTCCACTTGCATTTCAGTAATCGTTGTCTTGAATATTTTGATATGCTCCTCAGCTATTCTTTGCAGATCACGTGGATGGAACTTCGAACAAAAGCCCTCTAGATTCTTAGGCATATCATTGTAGACAAAAAAATGTATCGGCGAAGGGTTATGCGCTAACCAAGCCATGGAGGGTGGCGAAGGTGGCACTTGTTGTTGGAGAATGGGAATTTGGGACTGTATTTGCAATACAACAGCAATTTGGGGCTGCACTTGAGCTATGGCTGTCTGAACGGTGCCTTGGGCTGGAAGGGCTGAGAGAGGAGTGAACCCGTGGCTACCAGAGGTAGGAGGTGCAAATGCAGTTTGAGATGGTTGGGTGGAAGACGAAGGCTAGCTAAATGAAAGTGAGGGTGGAATGGAGGTAGATGGAATGGAGGAAGAAGAAGAGGCAATGCTACTTCCTTGATCTTGCTTTACCCTCGTGGGAGGCTATAATTCTTCAAATTTTCCCTTGTTTAGTGTTGACCATAGAATCTATTGAAATATCTCTAGGGAGAATGATCCAATTAGATCCAACTTCACTTTATCCCTCAACTTAGTATTTTCACTATGGCCCTCCTTCTAGTTCCAGTTCTGTTGATGGTGTTTTTATGCACTTCTCAACACAGGTAGTGCATAGGCGCACTACCTCTCTTGAAAGATAATCTCCCACAATCAAATTACAGAACACTATCCCAAGGTCTCTCGGATGTTAGGTCATGACAGTGCTTAGATACCTCAGTAGTTTGATATGGTTTGCTGGAATTACAAGGCGGTCTTATAGAAAATACAAAGTGTGGACACAAAGCATGAAGTTGGATCTTGAAATGGAGTCCTTAGGATAGGAAGTTGTTATGCACCGGCTGTAGGTTCAAACAGCAATCTAGAACTCCATTTAGTTGTTGGATTTGGCTTTACAATGTGCAATGAACTTTGACAAGGGTCAGTTACTAAAAAAGGGGGGAAAAAGGCGAAGGAGAGGAAAAGTTCCTAAGTATAAAGTTTGCTATGAATAGTGACAATGGAGTCCATGCAATGGACAATTTCTTAAAAAACAATATCCCACTTAACCAGGGATTTCACAGTATCATGGAAATTGTGCTATCTTCTAAGGGTTGTAGATATTTCATCCTTCATCCACCACATACATGAATGAATCAAAGATGAATGTTTGGAGCAGATTCAAATCAAGTTCAGACTAACTTTGCACAACTATCTACCATCAGCAAATAGCAAAAAGTATGGGCTAAGGCATCATCAACAAGGTAGGAATTTTCACAATCACCCAATAGCATTCATAAGATTTATCCAAAGAAATTCAAGACATCTAACTAAGCAGCAATGAGATCTAAGCTAAACATCTGATATTGGAGAATGAATCAAATAACATGAGAGAAATCAAGAAAATACACCAAGTCAATGTCTTTTCTTATAAATTTCAGCAACATGCCTTTACAACAACTCAACTCTCACTTTGCAAATGAGGGGAGTGCTCTATTTATAGTTTTCAAAAAGTTAAATGAATGGCCAAGATTCATTCTCATTGTGTGGCCAAGATTCATTACAAAATAGGGTTTCACCTACCCCCAAATAGATCACAATTAAAAGAATACATTTTGTCCCTTCCCTATTTCATCTTCTTCTAGATGGCACTGTAGCTCTTTCATCCTTTAGTGGATTGTTGTTTCCTTTGTTGTAGCTACTCTTCAGGAAGGTCTTTATCTTTGGCTAGGATGTCCTCCTGCTCCTCAGAAGCTGCATGTTCTATATATTTGAGGATGACCGCTTGGAGCTTGTCAATTTCAAGGATTTCACATCATAATGCCTAGTAGCTCCATTCCTTAACGTTCTCTTCCAGCCTTTTCCAATCTTCGTCATACTTTGAGCCTTGGTTCCTAAATAGCTCTTATTGGTCGAAGGTGCGAGTAGCAAAACTTAGGAACTCTGTTGTGATTTCCCCAACTGTCCCATCCTTCATTTTCTCCTGGAAGTATGGCTTGATCTTCTCCGGATCCATTTGCACCATGGGCATATCATAGCCCATCATCAGTTTGAGATATTAGGCACATTCCACCCAAATTTCTTTGATCCACTCAATATCAAGATCAACCCTTCTCAAGATTTGCTCCAACCTCTCCTTCGGGTTATCGAGGTCTCTACGCCACACATCCACTAGCCAGTGATCTTCCTTTTTTAGCTCTAACTTCTCCTCCCATGTGTTCTCAGGCATTTGAAGGATGGCCTCGATTCTTGGGAAGGTGGAGTCATAGGTGGCAGGGAAATTGGTGCAGAGCCTCTTTGTACTCTCTAGGGACTGGAGTAGGTCCAAGAACTTGTTGGTTGTCTGCACAACCCTACTGATTCCCATGTTTCCAACGTATGTGACCTGTTGGAACCAACCCTCAGTGGTTTTCTCCAAGTTCTTCCTTCTTTCCATTTTGTCAAGCTGTTCTTTGGAGAACAACTATGGTGCGGCCGTGGAGGTGGTGGGTAGGTCATCCACTAAGGACCATTGCTGTATGTAATCTATTGACATGACAACTTGCACCTTGAGCTCATCCTTTGAGACCTTGTCCTGCTTTATCAGGTGCACCACTATAGCCACTGACTCTTCAAGGTGCTCAACCTTTTGCTCTCTAGTTGTCATCCCCAAGTCAATGGTGGAGATGCTATACCTCACCCTTATTTGGCCAACTATAGGAATTGAAATTTGTGCTACTCAGGAACCATAAGCATCCATTGTTATCTTGGATGGAACTTTGGGCTTCTTCTCCTTCTTCGTTGTGATCTGAGATCAAGCCAAGATGGCCTCCAATCTCACCCTTGGGTCCTTCAACATAGGGGTCATATTCTCAAGTTGCCTTTCCAACCATTTGGGCACATCAGACTTATTGTTAGGTGACTCGCGGCTACCCTCACCCCTCTCAGTCAGAGACAAGACTTCTATCTCCTTGTCCTTTTGGGGTTATTCTTTCTTTGGGCAGCATCCTCCTCCTCTTCATCAGAGTTACGACTGAATATGAGGAATTTAACAGGCAGCTTGGTGGGTGGATGCCGGATGGGGCTTTCTTCTTTTTCTAATTTTTCTTCTTTCTTTTCGTCAGTAGCCTTAGCCTCGAGGCCTGTGATAACATGGGCTTCAGCCTCGATTAGGTCCTTTGTCTGTTGCTCTTCCAGTGGATTCCCCTCTTCACCATGTGGTGACTTTTCTGCCTCTGCCCCAACATCCTTTAGTTGGTGTGCCAACTCCTCCTCAAGGTCATCATCGAATGTTTGGATAATTTTCTTAGCACCTGAGTTGTCCTCTTCATCTCTGCTCTTAGAAGAGCCGATCTCCTCCTCATAGACCACCCTGTCGATGGTTCGGTGCTCATACTCGGGGTGATCATAATACTCATCAGCCTCCTCCTTGATAGGCTTCAAGGCTTCCTGCTCTTGCTCCTCCAACTCTGTTGAAATTTGCATTATGCCTTCCATGGCCGGCGACCCTGTTGGCGGTTGTGACGGTTGAACTGTTGCAAGGACCTAGGCGAGGGCCGCCTGAGGGTTGAATCCATTAGGAACTGGGAGAGCTAAGAGGGTAGAGTCTTCATGTGTCGTGTAAGGGCCTCAGGCATAGTGGCAAGGGGAATAGGTGACATTATTGTTGCCAGAGGGAGCGATGTGATTTGCGACATGGCAGCAGAAGAAGGGGGAGTGGTCATGCCAGAAGAGGAGTCAACGTTAATTACTGATTCAGCCGAAGGTGAAGGGGCAAGATGGACATAAATGTCCACTACTGGCAGAGATGTGGCGACCACAGGAGGGGAAAGGAGAGCTAATGGGGGCTGCAACTCTATTGTGCCTACTGTCTATTTAAGCCTTTTGGGAGATGAGGCTCCCTTTTCTTTCTTTACTTGCTCCTTGGGATCCAGAGACTGTGTGGTCTCTGTTCCTTTCCTTTTTTGGGATCTGGTGACTGGAGGAGACTTGGAGGTCTCCCTAGTTGATGTGGTGGCAACAATATCCTCTATGGCACTCGGCTCACTCTTGAGCCCTTCATAGGTTAGGACCACCCCTTATTGCTTCAAATGTGCCACCTGCCCATCGATCCACTCCCTGGTATTAGTGAGAATCGGCTGGGTTATGGTGTCTAGGTCATCGACCTCTTGTTCATCCCAATCAATTGATGGTATTGGCAGGTTAGCAACCACAGGGTACCTCGGGTGCATGATTGTGGACTCATCTTCCTCGACTTGGTCTGGTACCGGGAATGGTTGCACTCTTCTCAGGAACTGTACGGTCATGTGCATGTAGTGCCTCGTGCAGACCTCCTTGTCATCCTTGCAATCAGCCCAGAAATCTTCAATGTGGTATTGGTGGGCGTATGCCAGCCCCAGTGCTTTCCTGACATGGCCATGTGGTTCCATCTGCGTGCGAGCAATGTACCAGTCAAAATTGTATTCTTTGACCTCCTTCTCAGAGTTACTGACACATTGAGAAGTCTGTAATCGGTACAGGGCCTAGCCAAGGGTCATGGGATAGGAGATCCCCACGATGTGCTTGTTGCTAAAGATTGCCTAGATGTGCTGGAGCTATCGAGAAAGCTCAAGGAGGATGATGCTATTGTTGGGGTAGCGGGGCAATCTATTTGGCCGTTCCGTGAAACCCTAGGCCCGAATGTATGTAAATTTTGGGAACTAAATGAATAGGAAATCATATTGCTTTAGGAGTGCCCTGTAGCTGTGGGAGACCCTCTCGAAATCTCCAGTGATCAATCTGATGATATGGAGAATGAAGGTGTCATTGACCCTGCAGTACTCCTTCTTGAAGTTGCAGTATTGGAGCTGCAGATACTTGTTAAACAGTTTTAGTCCTCGCTTCTGCCCCTGATCAGGTGCTACAAACAACCCACTACATTGTCTTCGATCTACCAAGGAGTAGACAAGGTAGGAGGTCATGTGGAATTTAGAGCTCTTTTTCACGTTGACAAACTACTCATGGAAGCAGTTGCTTATGATCCCTTCCCAGTAGAATGAAATATTGGTTGTAACGTCCTCATTCCCCTGCAGGATCTGCTCAATAAAATAGGCCATCCATTCTTGGAAATAGGCAGCCATTGGGAGACCCATGACCCTACTTAGCATGGTTACCAGGCCATGGTAGTCCTTGTGGAAATCACTACGAAAGAGTTCTTGCAGAACCTTCGGAGCACTGCCCTATTTTTCCTTAAGCCAATGGAGGTTGATTGACTTCTTACACCCTGTTGGATTAGCATCCCACACTGCTTGGCATTCATCTAATGTAGGGATGTCCACCTGTGGGAACGTGGGAATGTGGAATTTCTTGGTGATTCTTTCTGGAGACATGTCTGCAAGGATGTTTCCCTCCTTATCCACAATTGTTCTAGTGTCTGGCTGATAGGCTTCTCGACAAGCCATCACTAATTCGGGTGCCACGAGTGAGAGAGGGAAACCAACGGCCTTAGAAATTCCACTCTACCATATTAGTCTGGTGTTCTTTGTTGTTAGATTGACCACGACCCTCTGAGTGAATTTGTTTATATCCACCTGGCCAATGTTGGTATCTGAAATTTCTTTCCAATCGGTTGTGACCTTAGAGTGGAGCAGCTCACCCTGGAACTGATACTTCATCTAGTCTTTGTCTTCCTTTCCTCGAGGGGTCCTTCTTGACTTCTTTCCCTTATCCTTCTTGGTGGATGCCCCTGAAGTTTTTGCTCCTGATTCCATATATTCTGCAAGCAAGGGTGAAGTCAGCACAATAAAATATAAAAAAAAATTCATGTTAGTCCATATTTAAAGAACAACATCTAAATAATCAATCAAGTATCATAAATTTTATCTCTAGACATTATTGATCTTTGTTTCAGTGCCTTTGGAAAATCCTGGCCTAAAGGGCCAGACTTCCATGGCAGGAATGCTATCTGGAAGGGAAAACGCAGCCGAAAGATCCCGAGGACCCTCTTTGGCCAAATTTTAATGTTTCAAGAAGCTCATGATGAAGGGGGCCAAAAATTAGCATGTGGGTGAAGGTTAGATTCCAGATTTGGGTGTGTTAGGATCGATCTAGGAGGACTCGGGGGTTTCAAGCCGGGAAGCTGTTAAGAGATGGCCATTGGTGAAGGCGGACAATAGAGAGAAATCTAGAGGCAGAAGTCTGAGGCCCAGGGCTGGAGGGCCAAAAGGCGGCCGACGTTAATTTGTTTCGAAGACTCGGGCCCGCGACACTGGGAAGGTGGGTGGACTTCGCCGTTGGGGAAGACAATCCTCACACGGAAGTCTAGGAAGGGAAGCCCGGGGGCAAGAAGCTGGTGTTGTGTGTTTATCGCTTAAGTTTAGCGACATTTAGCATGGCAGGGCCCAGAGGCCGGGGTGCTAGAGGGCATTTTTCATTAGAAATAGCATTTAAGAGGCAGACTTCCATAGAGAGAAGTCCGGTGACCAATGCCCAGAGAGCGGAAGGTCAAATGGGAACCTCCATTTGGAATGGCGGGCGAGGAATAGAATCCTGGAATATGAGGCCCGGCGAGTTGACGGCTGTTAGAAGTTTTGTGAGAAAGGATGGCAGAGGGAAATTCAGAGCCCAGCAACTGGGTGGACGGAGCAAGGATTCTAACATCAGGAATGCGATGGCCTTCCAAGAACGGAAGTCTAAGAGCCAGAATTCGGGGACGCGGCAGTCGCGAATGGGAAACAACAAGCGAGCGACGAGGAAAACGTCAAAGTTCGGGGGTTGGGCGACATCAGAATGTTCGTTGAAAGACCTCGCCATGGGGAGCAGTGGAAAATAAGGAGCGGAGGCCAGACATCTGAGGCCCGAAGGCAAAAATGATGGATCGATTTCATTTTCAATGGTTTGATAAGCTGAAGCATCGGTGAAGCCTGAAGGCCAGGGCACCAGGCGATGCTCACCACTTGCCAAAGGAAAATCTCGCGCGGAAGTCTAGAGATGGAACTCCGGGGTTCCGGGCCCAGGATGGCCAAAGGGTGCAGGTTCGGTTTCAAGCCTTCATGGCAGAGCAAGGACCGGGATCCGGTAGGTAGGGAGGCAGGGTGTTTTGGTAATTCAAGCACGGTGGAAGGCAAACAGAAGCCCGAGCAGGGAAACCTGACGAACTGGGCCCAGGGAGGAGGATCGCCGTCGGTGAGTTTTTTGAAGTTTTGAATTTTGACAGCGAAGACAGGTTTTGAACCCGGGACAAGGAATCACCCTGCGTGAAGAATAGCTGCACCACGGGAATGTTCTGAAATGGCGGTGAAGGCATTTAATGAGGTTTACTTGGTTTTTGCCACATGTGTTTAGTGCACAATTTGGTTTTCTACCATATTATACCCCCTATCAATTTGTTCATCTATATAAATCTTTGAAAATCATGAAAAAGACATACAGGAGGGCAACCAATGGCCTACGTTGAACACACAAAGTGGGGAGATGTGGAATCTATCAAGGGTCGATGAAATGAGTTTGACGGTGATGATCGTGATGCAGTCAAAGGCGGTGGGCTCTAGATGATAGCTTCTTCAATTCACTCCAATCCTGCAGAATCATAATGACTGGCCGGATTGGGCTTTTATACCAAAACTACCATGCATGTTTGCAATAAATGCTCGTACGACTGCAAAAAATTGGTTGGATTTGAAAATAGGTTGGCGGCGGCGGTGGGAACGCTGGGGCTCGGGGGCCGAGGAGACATGATGTGACGACTATCTTAAGATTTTTCATTGATTTGAATGGCGATGGCGGGGAGCTTTACGGGACCTGGAGGGCGGGATTCCCGCCAGGGATTCGCCATCAGGGATGGTGGGACCACCACGAAATTCTGGGCAATTAGGCCCGGAAGAGTCCATGGAAGACAAGTCATGGCGAAGACCTCTAACAAAGATAAGGTAGGCGGGCCCGGGGAATGGGAGGCCATGGGAGGTTTGCCGTCGTGGACGGTGAGACCAAGACTGAAGTCCTGAAGTGGACTTCCAAGGTTCGGGGCCCTGAGGGGCAGGCGCAACCCAAAATTTTGCGACAAGTTTCAAATGGAGGGCGGCTGGGTGGATCCCGAGGTTTGAAAAGACACTCGGCGAATGCCACGAGGGATGACACTTCCATAGGGGAAACCCAAAGAGGGAACCCCAGATGCCCGGGTCTAGAGGGGCCCAGGGCCGCGTCAGGGGCAAAATGCCAGAGGGACTCCCCGAGGCCCCTGGAAGGCAACAAAAACCAAAAGTAGAGGCATGATCAAATTATGATGGAACTTTGGAGGAACATCGACCATCTGAAACATCAAAAAGAGGGGTACGCAAAATGAGGCAGCCCCCAAAAGACCCAAAAGGGAAAAAGAAAAGAGGGTCCCCATTCCGAACAGGGCATGTGTGCTAAGGGCACAACAGGTTCCTAAGTCTGTGAGAGGTCTCACTAAATGGAATGATTCTAGCTGACTCGCTAGAGAACAAGGGGATTGGGGTGTTAGCGAAAGGCTATGCCGAAAGGCTAAGTTATGTCGACAAAGGGGCAAAGGGTGTTTGCCATTTCTGATTTCACGCCAAGTCCTTGATAGCAAAGGGAGGATTTGAGCCTGAGAGCCAAGAGGGCATAGGAAGGCAGAAACTAAAAGATTCAACTTGGTAAATTCACGGGCGACAAACAAGAGGTCGGGGTTCGGATGGCAGGAAGATGTGATAGGTTCATCATGAGACAAGGCGAAACACTCTAGGAACCCCAGGAGTGGAACTTCGGGGTCTCAGACCTGAGAGGCTTGGATGGCCATTAAGATTTAGCAATTTGTATTAAACGGCCATCAGAGGTTCAAGCCTCGATGGCTGGGAGGACACAAGCTAAATTCTATTGGGAACGGTGGGAGCAAAAAGGAAACCTGGGGTGGGAAACCCTAATGGCCGGGCCCGAGGGGGGCCGAGTCCTTTGGCAAGGGAAATCTTCCAAAGAGACCCCGCAAGGCACCAAAACATGACAAAATCAAAAGGGGAAGGCATAGTCAACTTATGGTGGGACTTTGAGGTGATATTGACCATGCGGGACACCAAAAAGTGGGGCACGCAAAATGAGGCAGTGACGAAAATGACCCGACAAGATGAAAGAAAAGAGGGTCCCCATTCAAAATAGGGCATGTGTGAAAAACATGCACAACACTACACATTTCATTCTACATTTTTAGAGACTTTCTGTGTATTTTCCACATTATAATTTTTTGTTGTTTCTATCTACTTTACTTTCTAGATTCTCTATTTTCTTTTATTTCTTGCATCTTAGTTTCCTCGCACCATGGCAATTTCTTTTAATAAGTTTTGGAATTCATTGAAATCCTTAGTAGACATGTCCAATTGTGCCTTTGGTTGTGATCCTAATGACCTTGAGCTTCCTTGACTCCTCCAACTCCTCATGATTGACCTCCTCATGCTATTGAAATTATGGGAGAAGATGATGCTAGCATTAAAAAGTTCTTAAATGAATGTCTTGATGACCTTGAAGCCAATGCAAACTTTTACCCACCCATGAACCCACCAAATCTTCCTACTATTGCACCTCTTAATCACTTTGGCTACCTTCATCTTGAAACTCATGAGGGACCTCACATTCCTCCATCAAGTGGACCTAATACCTGCCAACAAACACATCCTCAACCATTTTATGATAATAAATTTACAAACACTCCCATCAACCTTGAACAAACATATGGATATCATCAACTTCTAGAAACAAAAAACAATAAACAAGGTTGTGACCCAACACATGAGCATGACATTCATCAACTTCTAGAACAAAAACTAATAGAAGAAAACAAAAAAAGATTAGGATATCAAGATCCTCCTCATATTGATGAACCTCCTTTTGAATATTGGAGACTTTGAGGTGATGGTATAATGATCTTTGATTCTTCTCCTAACTTGAACATTCTCCTTCCACATACACAACCATTACCTATTTCTAATAACATGGATGCTAGGATCCCCACAGGTCCTCTTCCTTTATCCATTCATGAAAAAGGAGAATCTAGAAAATGAAAATGACCTTACAAATTAAAAAATATCAAGTTTTGTACTCATCCTCCACTTGAACGTGAAGGGAGACTTCAATTACTTTTAAACCGAGGACTTATAATTTTACCACTTTCACATATGTTGGTCATTTTTCCTAAATATTTTAACATACCATATTACAAATATCATCGTGTTATGGGACATCAAACTAAATAATTTCAGGCATTGAATGAGATACTAGACAATTATCACTTCACTAATACTGATTGTTTTCCTATCATCCCTTGAAACACCATCCTCTTATCATGCCATAGTTGAAGAATCTTTCAAATTATCACTATTGCATGATCCTCACCATCATCCACCTTGGCTCATGCTTTCCTTGCACTTTGTGGAGACAAGTAGTTGTTAGCCTTGTCCCCATACTCCATTTGTTTTTGTCCCTTAACTATGTTATTCATTTTCCACTTATATTAATTAAGATTGAGAAAGCAATAACTCAGTTAATGGTTGACTTACATTTGCATTACTAGCTCCTTTTACATTTATTTTTATTTTATGTTTGTATCATGTTCCCCCGTATCATGCATTTGATGTTCTCTCTCTTTGTACACTTCTATTCATACCTCTATTCTTCTCTATGTCATGCATTGTCTTTTTCGGTTTTTTTTTGTGTTTTCCTTTTTTGGATGACACAAAGCATAGAGATGCCCTATACCTCTTCCATGTTGACCCAAAAGGTCCTTTTTCCTTTTTGTTTCATGTTTTCCTTTAGGGGATGATGCAAAGTGTGGGGATGCCCTATGTCTCTTCCATGTTGACCCAAAAGATCCCTTTTCACTTTTGTTCTATTTTTACCTTTTTGGGATGATACAAAGCATTGAGACTGCAATGTCTCCATGTTGACCCAAAATATTTTTATTTTCTTTATCCTTTACATTTTCTTTTCTCTTTTGTTTTTCTTTTGGGGATGATGGGAGGCGTTGATACAACAATATCTCTTCCCTGTTGACCCAAAATAGGCTTGTCTTTTTCTTTTGTTTTCACTCTCTTTGTGTCAGTCTTCTATTTCTACATGCTTTATGGAATGGTGACAATTGCGAGCTCTTTCATAAAAACATTATAGCAATGAACATACTGACCCCAAATCCATAGATCCTTATGTGTTTGGTGTGTTCATTTCTAGGGGGCAACTCCCTTTATTTTGTTTTCCTTTTCATTTACATGATGCAACCTAACTTAGAAACATATGACTTGGAATAGGGCTTTCCAAGTTAGCTCTCATGTCTTGTTTATTTTTTGCATTTTTTCTTTGCCACTTTAAAGTAATTTCTCATAGAACGATGTGTAGCACTTCCTTTAAAGTGGGGGGAAATACATTGGCATCATTTCATTTGCATTCCTAGTTCCTAGTGTAGCCTTGTCACTCCATATGATGCATTTGTCACTTTGTGGATGACATTGGGCGTGATGTCCCTCATAAGTGTGATCTATCTTAGCATATTACATTCTTCTTAGTGGCCTGATGTGACACACTACATCCCCTAAGTTGTGAATATTCTTTGATTGGCCCTCTCTTGGAGACATTAGACACAATGTTCCCTAAGTGATAGACTTTACATGAACTTAATAAGACTTATTTGAACATCTTTTACATTTTACATGTTACATTTTTGCATTTTACATTTTTACAACCTTGCATTTAATAACGTAGTTTGCATGCCTATGGTACCTTGCTCTTTGTTCATGAGTATCAAGCATACAAACCTTTTCTTGTCACATGAATCACAAATTGACATTTTCCCTTGTGGCACCTTGTTAAAGTTATTAGGAGGTATAAATTTGATATGGTTGTGTGGGAATCCCATTCAGCGCATGACTTTCCCCATAGCCACCTTTGTATTTTATGGGTGCATACCAACTAGCGTATGTACTTCACCTTCTTGGGTCTTCTCACTCGGTGGACCGCCATGAGTTATGCTTCCCCAGAGTGAGTATGCATTCTCTTTTTCAAAAAAACAACCTAGATCTAATCCATAACTAGTTGGGCAAACAATCGAAGCTTTCAATAATTTTTCATCATCATGCATGTTCCTTTGTTCTTATGTTTAGTTTTCCATGGGATCTTCATTCTAGGGGCTTGATCATCCCTCTTGATCATTGTCGTTCTATATTTCTAACATAAGTTCTTTGGGATCCTTCTTGATATTCATGTCTACTTTAGAGTGATTTTGAAACAAGTTCATCCTCTCACTAAAGTGGAGGTTAAATGCACCATAGAGAAATGGTGCATTGAAATTTTCATGGTCTTTTAGGCCTTTCCTCTTGATGCTTGGTCCACTTTTTCTTTGATTGAATGTTGCAATGTGGCTTAAACATTCACATTAGGTCCTTAAAATTCAAATTATGACATCTTGTGAAGATGTTATGACGTGTTGTAAAACATTTCTACACTTTTCTAGACTATATTAATTACAATTTACCTAAATATTACATTTTTATTCATCACCTGGAAGTCCTATTTTGAAGTGTTGTAAATTCTTGTAACAAGATTTCATGCTTTTCTCGGCATAATTTCACTATTTACACCTTATGCTTTATTTGACCCCTTTATGCCCTTATAAGGCTTAATTGTGTTTTTGAATGTAAACTTGACAAAAAAAATTAAATGTGACTTAATTCCTGACACCCACATTCAAGTCTAAGGTGGGACCCATTCACCATGGCCAGAGAATGAGTCCCTCTTGGCTCAAAATTTAAAGTATTTCAAATTTTCTTTAGTGTTTTTATTTAAAATAACCTTATGTTGGCCTATGATGAGGTATTATCAGGTTACTAAGGCACAATTGTGTATAAATATGTCTTTCTCTGATCATTTTACATCTCCCAACAATCTCATAATTCATCCAAGCAATTCAAGCATTCAACTAGCATTTGAGTACTTTGCATCAACTAATCAAGCATCAATCAAGCATTCAATGGTAGCCATTGATACATCTTACAAATTTCTTCAACAAGGGTTTCGTAAGTTGATAGAATTTGCATGTTATTAGTTTATCTTTCTCTTTCATTTCATCATTTTATTAAGGATTTGACTACCAAAGTGGGATTTGACCAAGCAAAATCATTTTTCCCTAACCCTTAACCATTTCCCCCTTTTGTGCATGTGTTGTGTATACATATTTTTCAAGGATTTAGGTGTTGAAAAGTGGAAAAGAAGTCAACAAAGTGTTTCAAGTCAAGCATAACCTATTTCAAGCTTGGAGAAGACATTTTGTCTATTTTTTGTTGGACTAACTTTGTCAACCCAACAAGTAGACAACTAGATATTTTTTGTTGCAAAATTGTCCCCTAATTTATCAAAATTGCAGGAGAGGATTGATTCGCCATTAGTGGTGAATGAGTTCCACCTTAATGCTAGAAATAGAGATATTGTCAAATTTTGGATCCTAACACTTAGAAACTAGTTTTTGGTAGATTTCATCAAAAGCAGGACTAATTCACCATTAGTGGCAAATGAGTCCCACTGGTGATTTTCTATGATCTCAATCAATAGTCAAAATATTCTAGATTCTCTATTCTCTTCCCAGGTGCACTTTGGATCAACCTTCTTCTATTCTATTTCACATTTGTTCATTCTTAGTTCATGTTTGCAAACACCATTTTTTTTTCAAAAATTATATTATTCTTAGGTTTTGCATTCATAATCTCTCAATTTCATAGTTTAGTTGCATTCATATCATTCCATTTTGTCTAAATAACATCATACATTGAATAATTTGAGTGAACCTAGCTATATGCTTTGAACCTTCTTTTTCCTTTTAGGTGAAAAGCCCTAGAAGTGCTAGGAAGGATTAGGGTGCCAAAAATCTATGGTTCACAAAGTTATCAAAGTCAACATAACCCTAAATAGAGCTTGAAGACCCTTTTCATCCTGTTATCTATAGATTCAAATCTTGCAACTCGACAAGTAGAAAAGTACATACTAGGACCGACAAAGTTGACCTTTGACTTTACAAATCTCTATAGGTTGATTGATTCATCATTTGTGGTGAATAAGTCCCATTACCAAGCTGGAAATAGAGTTTTCTAAAGTTCTAAGTACCCAACATCCCAAAACCTATTCTAACAGATTTTACCAAAAGCAAGAATGATTCACCATCTGTGGCGAATGAGTCCTAGTGGGCATCAACATTGAATTCTACAACATTCCAGAACCTTCTCGGATCTTCTTTCAGTTTCTAGATGCACTCCATTAAGTTTCATTCAATTCTTTTTGCATTTGTTTATGTTTCTAGTTCATGTTTGCATACAACACTATGTTTTCCAATACTTTGCATTTCCTAGTTTACATTCAATAATTGATCTATTCCATTATTTTTCTACATTTAGTTTATCTCATCTAAGCATATTGCATCCACATCACATACATATTTGAATGTGATATTTCATTTTGGTCCCAAATCTTTACCCTTTTAGGTGAAAAATTCTAGAAGGGTCACAAGCATTTTGCGTTGCCAAAATATTTGTTTACATTTTGGTGAACCTAACTTTAGAGCATTTTTACTTCTAATTTCAATTGAATTTTCATCGTAGGCTTAGTTTGCATCAACATTGCAATAGGTTTTACATTTTTTTGCATCCTATACTTTTCAAATTTGCATTAGTGAAAGGATCATATAGTTTTCCTTTTTGCATTCCAAATCATTTCAAAGCACTGAAATTATGCATTTGCATCATAGTTCTACATCATATAGTCTAAAACACATAAAATTGTATTTAAAATTTCTAAAAAAACTAAAAAAATTTAATCCCTAGACTCATTCACCACCGTGGGCGAATTAGTCGAGTTGTACATTTTGCACTACATTTTTTTTACATTTTCTAGGCATTTTCTGCATTATAGTTTTTTGTTATTACATTCTGTCATACTTTTGAGATTCATTATTTTCTTGCATTTAGTGTACTTTCATTCATTTTCATCATGGATTTTTTCTTTAATAAGTTTTGGATGTCATTAAAATCCTTAGTGGACATGTCAAATTGTACCTTTTGAACTGATCCTCCTGACCTTGAGATTCCTCATGCTCCTTCAACTCCTCATGAATGTCCTCGTGTTATTGACAACCTTGAAGCCAACAAATCCTTTTACCCATCCATGAAACAACAATACCTTTCTAAAATATCACCTCCTGATACATTTGGTTACTTACATCTTGAAACTAATCAAGGACCTAAGTTCCCTCCAATAGGTGGACCTATTTCCTCTCACCACGCAACTCCTCCACCATTTTATGATAACAAATTTACCAACACTCCAATCAACCTTGAAGAACTTGGGGAAAATGTCTTACCATCTTAAGGAATCAAGGATGTGACACAACAACTGAACATAACATTCATCAAATTTTAGAACAAAGACCAACAAATGAAAACAAAATAGGGTTAGGGCACCAAGATCCACCTCATGATAGCAAGCCTCCTTTAGAAGATTGGAGACTTTGTGATGATGGCATAGTGATATTTGATTCCCCTTCTGATCTGAATGCCCTTCTTCCTCTTAAAGAGCATGTAGATGATACCAATGACAAGGATAATAGGACCCCCATGGGTCCTCTTCCTACTTCAATCCATGAAAAAGGTGAATCTAGTCAATGCAAACAACCTTACAAGTTGAAAAAAAACATTCCTCTCCATCCACCACTTGAATGTGAAAGGAAATTATAAATCCTTCTAAATAAAGAACTCATTTTTTTACCACCTATGAATAGGTTGGTAATCTATCCTAAAGATACTAATGTTCCACATTGTGCATATCATCGCTTTCTTGGACATAGAAGTGATGAGTGCCGCTAGTTGAAAGAATTACTGAGCAAGTATCATTTTGATGGTGATAATTGCTATACACTAAATCCATAAAATACCAAACACCTCATCATGCAATATATGTAAGAATTTTCCATTCTCACTATTGCATACCCTTTCCCACCACCTATATTGGCTCATTCTTGCCTTGCATTCTCTAGGGGCAAGCAATTGTTAGCTTTGTCCTAGTGATGCATTTGTCCTTGTCCCCTAGCTATGTTTTTCACCTTTCTCTTATCCTGACTGAGATTCGAAGGTGGATGACTTGTTTGATGGTCAACTTTCCTTTGCATTACTATTATTTTTCTTTTCTTTTGAATGCGTATGTGCATATCATGTTCCCTTGTAATGTGTCATTTTATGTTCTCCTCTCTTTGTGATATTATTCTATTTGTACCTTCATTCTTCTATATGTTGTACATCACTTATGCTTTTTCCTTTTCGCTTTTATTTTATGTTTTCCTTTTGGGGATGATGCATAGCATAAAGATGCCCTATGTTTCATCCATGTTGACCCAAAAGGTCTTTCTTTTTTTTCCCTTTTCCTTTTCATTTTTGTTTTATGTTTTCCTTTTGGGAATGACATAAAGCATAGAGATGCTCGATATCTCTTCCATGTTGACCCAAATAGTCTTTCTTTTTCCTTTTATTTTTTGTTTTTTGTTTTCCTTTTGGGGATAACACAAGGCGCTGAGACCACAGTGCCTTTCTCATTTTGACCGAAAACCTTTTTTTTTTCATTTTTTGTATCTTCCTTTTTGGGACAATGCAAAGTGTTGACACAACAATGTCTCTTCCATGTTGACCTAAAGCAAATCTTTTTTTCTTTCTCTCTTTGTGTCATTCTTCTAGTTCTATGTGTATTTTGGGACTTATGATGGTTTCAAGCTCTCAATAAGAACATAGCAGCAACAAACATACTAAACCCAAATCCATAGATCCCTTATGTGTTTGGTGTGTTCCTTTTTCATTTCCATGAATCAGCCTTACTCAGAAACATATGATTTGGCATAGGGGCTTTTCATGTTGGCTCTCATGTCTTTTTTCTTTTTGCATTTTTCATTTGTTACTTTAAAGTAATTACTCATATAATGGTGTGTAGTAATTCCTTTAAAGTGGGGACATACATCAGCATTATTCATTTACATTTTTCTTTTTGGTTCTTAGTGTAGCCTTCTTACTTTATACAATGTGTTTTCTACTTTATGGATAACATTGTGTGTGATTTCATTCATGAGTGTTATCTCTCTTAGAATATTACATTCCTCTTTGTGGCCTAATGTCATTCATGAGTGTGATCTTGATTGGTCCTCTCTTGAAACATTTGACATAATGTTCCCTATGTTATAGACCTGCATGAACTAATCAAGACTCATTTGAAAATTTCTTTTGCATGTTGCATTTACATGGCCACCTTGCATAACACAACTTGCATTCCTGTGATGCCATCACATTTGTTGATGAGTTCTAAACATACAAAGCTTTGCTTGTATCATGAAACACAAAATAACATTGTCCTTTTTGGAACTTTATTAAAGTTATTAGGAGGTATAACTTTGATATGGTTGAGTGAGAAAGACCATTTTGAGGTGTGACTTTTCCCCATAGCCACCTACTTATGTGTGAGTGCATACCAACCATGGGTGCATGTTTCTCATCTTTCATGCCTTATCACTCCATAGATAACTAGAAGTTTCATGGCCCCAGAGTAGTATACTTGGATCTTCTCACCTGATGGACAACCATGAGTTCCATCACCCTAGAGTGAGTACACATTTCTTATAAATAGCCTACATCTAATCCACAACGAGCTAGATAAATGATCGAAGCTTTCTCTTATTTCCTTCATTTATTTTCATCATTTCCATCTGTGTTCCTTTGCATTCATTATTGGTTTTCCATGGGATCTTGATCCTGGGGGCTTGATCATCCCTGTTGATTGATGTTGTCTCATCTCACCAAGCATTAGTGCATTTAGACCCCTCTTGATTGCATTTTTGGCCACTTTAGTGTGAGTTTGAAGCAAGTTCATCATCTTACTAAAGTGGGGGCTCACTATGGACATAAAAAAGGTAACCCTTTTACTTTCTCTTGTTTTGTCCCTCCTTGTGCTTATTTCATTTGATTTCACCTTTATTTTATGGTGAAATCTGCCCCACACATTCACATTAGGTCTTGAATCATTATAAATATTTACTACTTTATGATGTCTTGTAAAGGTGTTGTCAAGTATTGTAAGACATTTTCACACTTTTCTAGACTCTTCTTATTATAATTCACTCACATACCCCCTTTTTATCACTTACCAAGTATTATTTTAAAGTGTTGCAAAGTCTTGTAACAAATTTTCATGCTTTTCTAGACTTTTCATCACCAAATACACCTTTCTTATGCTTTATTAGGCCCCTTTATGAACTTCTAGGCCTTAGTTAAATGTATTTTTTAGTACAAACCCAATAAAAATTATTAAAGAAAATATAATTTCTAACACCCACTCATATTCCTTGAATGGGACCCATTCACCCAGGGTGGTGAATGGGTCCCTCTTAGCACAAAAATCAAAATAAGCTTAAATTAGTAGTGAGCTTTTATTCCTAAAGAAGGTCAGCCTATGATATATTTTTAGGAAATTAGGGCATAATTGTATATAAGTACATGATTTTCTATTCATTTTAACCCTCATTCATCCAAGTATTCATTCTTCCACCCAATATATCTAAGCATTCACTTAAGCATCATTGCATCATTTAATCAAGCATTATCAAGTGTCCATTGGATCATCTACTTACATATCTTCAGATTTTTACATCAAGGGTTTGGTCTTGTAGGAGGATTTTTCAAGGAGAGAATTGTTGAAATTTTTCAATAATTCATCAAAGTTATCAAATTCAACATAACCCTAATTGGAGCTTGAAGACCCTTTTCAACCCATTTTCTAAAGATTCAGATCTGACAATCCAACAAGCAAGAAAGTACATACTAAGACCCACAAAGTTGACCTTTGACTTTGTAGACTTCTATAGGTGGACTGATTCACCATCTGTGGTGAATGAGTCCCACTTCTAGGCTATTAAAAGATTTTTTTTAATTTCTGAGTTCTTGACATCCTGAAACCTATTCTGACAAATTTTACTAGAAGCAAGATCGATTCACCATCTATGGTGAATGAGTCCCAGTGGGCATTAGCATTGAATTCTACAACATTCCAGAACCTTCCTAGATTTGATTTCAATTTCTAAGTGCACTCCATTCAATTTCATTCAAATATGTTTGCATCTGGTTATGTTTCTAGTTCATGTTTGCATACAACACTATGTTTTCACCCACTTTGCATTTCCTAGTTTACACTCAATAATTGATCTATTTCATTAGTTTTTGGCATTTATTTTATCTAATATAAGCATATTGCACCCACATCACATCCATCTTTGAATGTAACATTGCATTTTTCTCCCAAATCTTTACCCTTTTAGATTAAAAACCCTAGAAGGGTCACAAGCATTTTCGGTTGCCAAAATATTTGTTTACATTAAATAATTAAAATAAATATTTAATTATAGAAGAAAAGGGAAAAGCTAACTTTTGAGTTAAAATAATATTTAATTCAAAAGTTGGGGGGGAGGACCATTAAACTTAAATGCCTAATAAATTTCAAGAAAAGTGTGAAATTTTGTTACAATTTTTTTAATCTTTACAATACATGCATTTTATTCAATTTTCAAGGGTCGAAGACCTAATGTGGATGTGTAAAACACCTCAAAAAAGTAGATCAAGGTGATATTAAGTCCAATTTATCATTAATTATTCCCAAATCAAGGAAGGGAAAAGGGATACTTTTTTAGTTTCCACAATTATATACCAAAGTTGGGCAGCTAGCCAAAGGGATGAGAGCAAGTGTCAAACTAGAAGAAGCACTAGGTTCTATGGATCCTAAATCTACAAAATGTTAGGCCTAGACAAGAATTTTCATGGAAGTCAAGTAAAACATAACAAATTCAGCATCCCTACGAAATATTACATCATGTTAGATATGCTAAATATGATAATAAAACAACAAGAAGAGCTAAATAAGCATATAAACAACATGAATAAAACTTTATCTCATAGTGGATTGGTGCTTCTGTGGAAAGAATCCCTTTCCCAATCCTTTCTAAGCTCCATGATAAAAATGATATGAAAATACTATGAAGATTCAAATGACAATGATGAATTTGTGCATAAGATTGTGGAGTTGTGGAGATGATGATCAAAATGAAATGCTAACTTGGATGAGTTGTGGAGGAGTAATTCAATAGAGAAACTCTTTATTTATATCCAAGAAGATAGAAGAATGCCAAACATGGAGAATGTGGGACTAAAAATCCACCAATGACAAGATATCACTTGTCAACACGTGAGGTTGAGGAATGAGCACATTTTGGTCAATGTGCCAAAGAGGGGGAGATTTGAAATTTGAATTTGATGACAAGATGAGTTAAATGCTAAGTTTGACTTGTGCAAGAGAATGTAAGAGCTCTTAAATGCTTTGTTGGAAGGACAAATCCATTTTGGAGAAATTTTCAAACTTGGAGGAATATTCCCCAAAGATGCCATGTTGAAAATAAATAAAATTTTTAATAAATCATTTAAATGCATTTTCATGTGCAAGTGGCAAAATCTAGAAAATTTTGGAAATTAGGATTAAATTAATCAAAGTTTAGTTAATTTAATGAGGGATTAGGTGATTTGACCTATTTTATTTAGATTTATGGATTAAAATAAATTAAAAGGAGATGGAAAATGATTTTAGATTTAATTAAATAAATATTTGATTTATTTAATCAAAGAGGATGATGTTAGAATAAATCAAATAAATATTAATTTATTTAATTTAATGGAATGACCTAAGGAGATTAATCAATTAAACTTGATTTATTTAATTGATCAGGTGAATATGATTTAATTAAATATGAGGAATGCAAGATGTTAATATCACATGTTTGCAGGTTCAACACTCTTTATAGGATATTTTTAATTTAAGCTCATGGAAGAGGAAAAAATGTTTTCAATTCATTATGCACGTCTTCATCAATTTTAGCAATCTTGTCATCATCATCCAAATTAATCACAATAGGAGGATGAATGATAATGTTAGTTGAAGAGTTCAACTCTTGTTGTGATTCTTGTATTGGGTAAATTTGTTTTGGTTGGGGAGGAGGGTCATCATGCATTTCTACAATCAAGTTTGGATTTTGATTTTCTTTTTTTAACTCTTCATTTAACTTGCGAGCAAGAGCATGATGTCTACACTTACACTCTCTGGTACCTCTATTTCTTTTGGTTTTTTTTCAAGTTGTACTTGTGTAGGAGTGGGTGGATCAACCATAGGTTTCTTTTCTTCCCTAAGGGGAGGAACGAAGGAAACCTCGAGAGTTTGTTCAACCTCTTTCTCTTTGACTTTGTAAGCTTGTTTGATTATATAAGGTGTGATAGGGTTGGTTTCATTTTTTCTTGGTCATTTGTAGGACATAATTGAAGTTTCTATTTTTTGCAAGTCTTGATTAAATTTAGGTCTTGTTTAGGTTCAAGCATGGTTTTTTCAAGGATGGGAGGTGTGGAGGTGGATGGGGACATGTTTTAGAGGGATAGTTCGACTATATTCTTTGCTTTGAATTTTTGGTAAGAGATGAAAAAGAAGTCTTCTTGTTTCTTGAAAGGTTGCATGGGCTTGGGCCAAAAGGATTCTAAGGAAATTTTTCCTTTGAAAAACAATGGGTTAAAGCCACTATGGTGAACAATAAATATTTCTTTATTAAAGGGAAACTTTAAGAATTTGTGCACAATTGAAGGGATGACTTTCATTGAGTAAAGCCATGGATGACTAGCCTCAAACAAAATTGGTCCAACTAAGGGATGATGGATAATATGAAATCTAATGTTTTTGGTCCTATTTGTAATGGTAAGGTGATCAATCCAATCATAGGGCAAGAAAATCCATTTTGTGTTTTGATCCATGCTTTCAGTTTATTGTAGTCATCTTGATAAAGTTCATGCAAGAGTAATAACTCCTTGGTGATCACATTATCTCCACAGGTAGGAGCTATGAGTATCCCATTGGTGAGCTTGTCATGGATACGACTAGCTATGTAGAGAGGACCATCAGGAAAATTCTTAAGTATATCCTTAGAGAAGAAAGCAATATCAAGAGGACTCTTAGGTCGGCCCTTATGAGGGATGATGTCTATCACTCCTACCATTTCATCCATAGGATTGGCATTGATATCATTTGGAACAAGATCATTATTTTCATCATCTGTATCAACATTCATCACATCATTCTTTGTAGTTTCATAGGATTTGACAAATGAAATATTATGCTTGGGCATTGGATTAGTGAAAATTTGTAAGTTTTGGTTCAGAGGGGCAACAGACTTATTTCCTTGATCACTAACACCTCTAATGGATAAATGGATGGAATCAATGAAGTCTTGCACAAGATGTTTAATATGCTTACAATGTTTTGTGTAATGTCCATTTTATCGATCATAGTGGCAATGAGAATTTTATTTAAAGAGTGGAGATAAAGGCTTATTAGGGTCAGGTGTTTTGATGGGAGGCAAGGTAATCATTTGTTTCTGTAAAATTTGGGACATTATTTTAAGAAGGGTGCTAGGTATGGGCGTGAATTGTATTTTTGAATCTCCATAACTAAAGGGTACCAAGGTTTTGGGTTCATGCAAGAAGTTGGGTACAGAAAAAGCTCAAAAAGTGGAAGTGTTTTTGCTGTTTTTCAAAATTTGTCACACTTGAACTAAAAATTTGAGGCACTTACACAATGAATCTTAAAAAATTTAGTAATATAAAATTTATAATTTTGAATTTAGTTTCCAAATATGTAAATTATTCAAATACCCAAATTATAGAAATCAAATTTTGATAGGGATCTATATAAACCACTTTTTAAAAGTCCCTATTTTTCTACCATACCAAGAACGTGTACGAACACCACTTTTTGATCCAAATAAAAGTATTTTTATAATTCCTTTTGGGAAAAGAGATCTAACAACATGAAGATTTATGTGGAATTTTTTTGTTGAATATTTTTTTTATTGAATTTTTATTGGCCTTAATTGCTGTTTTTAAAAATCAACGTGTATAGACAACATAATTTGACCTAAACTGAAAAGTTTTTGAATCTTTTTTTTTTCATTATGTATAGAATTTTCTGAAGTTTTATGCCATATAATTTCTTTTACAATAAACTTAACCAAAAAAGGTTATTACAAAAATAAAAAAGCTTGATATTTCAAGTTTAAGGACTAGTTTTCTTAGAAATTAATTAAAAAATAGCAAACATAATCCAATATTAATAAAAATTATATATTTGGAAAGTAAACATCGTGTTCTCTAATGGGTTTTAATTTTATATATTGATAAAAAAAAAATTCTATTAGCCATATTGCTAAAGCTGGACATTCTTCTTCAATTTGCCTTAGTTTTTTAGTTGCAAGTCAAAGGCTAAGGCTTAGATTTCCAAGCCTAAAAACAAGGCTGCTCGTTGATTGGAAATTTAATTTTTAAATAACATGTTACAAAATTCATGTGTTCTTTATTTTCTTGATTATTTACAAAAAAAAATTAGAAATGCATACCTATTTTAAAATGTGTACCCTTTTAATAGTAGCTACTTGTTTGCTAACATTTTAAGGTGGTTGTTGAGGATGATTAAATTGGAAGAACCCTTTATTTTTCTTTCTATAAGGTTGGGAATTATTTTTGTTGGTAGCCTCAGATCTCTCAATTCGGCTAGAAGTGGACCTTGTACATCTCAACTACTAGCCAAATTTTGATAATTACAAAGGGCAATACAAAAGTGCATGAAGGATGGGAATTTCATCATAGTGAACTTGTCCTAAATTGTAGTTTGCATGTTTTCTATGAACATCTTTTGAAGGTGTGGGTTATGGATCTTGACATTGATTTGGGAATAAAGCGATTGATAGCGTGAGATAAAATTAATTATCTTTTCTTCCTTGTTTTGCTTGCATCTCATCAAATTAGCCAAGGTCTTCTTGGGAGTCATATGCACTTGGAATTTTTTTACAAATACATCAATAAGTTCATTGAATTAATGAATTTAATTGTTCGGTAAAAAAGAAAACCATTCCAAGGCAGTATCTTTTAAGGAGCTAAGACAAAGTTTTTCCAAAAATTTATCATCAAGGACAAAGTCAATGCATAAGGCAGCATATGAATTAACATGGTTAGAAGGATCTCTCTTCCCTCCATATTTCTCAAATCTAGGGACCTCTATTCCTTGTGGCAATGGTATTCGCAATATATCCAAAGAAAATGGACTACTTTTGACATAGTATGTGGGTGGGCCTTTCTAATTTTGGTTAATAGTGGAAATTTGTTTTTGTATGATGAAATGGTTTGGAAAAGTTGCGTTATGAGAGGATGATTACAAGTGGTATGAGATGGTAGTGAAAGTGGTGATGGAGTGTAGGTATTGGTAGGATAAGTGAATGGAATGCTTATAGGTGGTAATGTGGTAGAAGATATAACATGCAATGCCACATAGGAACTAGGGATGCTAGAAAGAATACCCAAGGAAGGAATCACATTACTAACTTGTTGCATTGTTGTTGTGACTTGGGGAGTGGTATAGGTAGGTATTAAGGTTATGGTTGTTGGAGGAGGATTTTGACTTCCCCCTTGGCTTGTGAGAGTGTTTGTTGGTATATGACCACAGATGTTGAAGGAAGATGTTTTGTACATATCTCAATTATGGTTTTCACAATGTCAAGGCCATCTTCACTTTCAAGCATGTGATGGATGTTTTATATAGTAGGAAATGTAGTAGTTGAAATTTTTTCAAAGCTTACTTGATGTTGGAGGATTGCTAAGTCCTCATGGATTTTAATTATTTTCTCTTCTAGGATATTATCATTTTGTGGTTCAACTTGAATGCTACTTGAAGGAAAGGAGTTGCTAAGGGTATTATCCATTCCTAGTGTACTAGTGTCAATACTAGGAGTGGAAGCTCTAGATAGCCCAAGATCCACAATGAGTGTGTTATCATGGGATGCCATTAGTCTCAAACTTCTTCTCACTATGGTATTAGCAATAGGACACCAAACACTCATGCAAATGCTACTAAATGTGGGGTGAATGCAATGCAATGTAACCTAAGAACAATGAAATGATTTTAACTATAATTCTAGAAAGTAAAACAAATATGCAGGAACAAAAAACAAAAATCAAAAAATGAAGATTAAATGCCATTAAATGTAGTGCAAAATGTGCGAAGGGAAAAGGTGGTGAATGAGTCCTGGTGCTAATTGTTTTTGAAAATTTTCAAAAATTTTGAATTGAATTTTATAGTTTTTTTTCTTTTTTTATGCTAATATGAGACACAATGTATAATTTTACTAATTTTGAATGAGATTAAATGCAATAATACACGCTAAATGAGCTTTTTTCTAATGTAAAATTTCAAACCCTAGAATGCAAATTAACTAATACAAAATGCAATGCAATGTTAATGCAAGCTAAATCTAGGATGTAAATCCACTCCAAATTAGAATTATGACATTCAAAAGTTGGGTCCACAAAAATGTGGACACTGGAAATGGATGCTTCACTTCCTTGTTCACAAAATGGATACAAGGAGAGGGATACTATTTCACAATATTCGCATTCAAGGACACCTTCGAGCTCTCAACCCAATGAAGGATGTGAGAGATCTGACTAGAAGGTATCCTTGGAGATGATTGAGATAAGAAAGGGGTTCACCATTGAGTGTAAATTGAAACCGGAAATGTGCACCTGGGAAACTGAAGGAGGCATAATGGAGGTATGGAATCCTAAAAAAATTGTTTATGCTAAATGGGACTCATATGCCAACTTGGGTGAATTAGTCTAGTTTCAAGAAAATCATGTTGGAATAGGTTTCAACCAAAAGGGTACTTAGATCTGTAAAAGTCATGTTTAGGCCTGGGCAATGGGACTCATTTTCTAATAGTGAAGAATTAGTCCACTTCTAAATTTCTCTAGATTAAGAACTGGATTCTATAGCCCTCAATCTACTCTACTGTTCCTAATATAGATCTGGATCCAAAATTGCAAAATTTAGCCTGTAGTCCTTCTCCAAGGCTTATTTGTAACTTTAAAAACTTTGAATTGCTTTGACATCTTGATGACCACTTTTCCAATATTGCTCCTTGATAAATCTACAACCTAGACCAAACCCTAGCAATAAGGTTCTGTAAACATGTAAGTATTGGTTCCAATTCATGTGGACTTGGAATCTTTCTTGATGTTGATAGATATTGAATGCAACGCTTGCTTGAGTCACACAATCCTACATGAAAAATGTTAGCTATAAAGAAACATGATTCAAATAATCTTTGACATGATCAATGACATTTGAAGAAGCTATTGAATGCTTGAAAATCTGCACTTGAAATGTCTTTAATGCTCTTGTGATCTATATGCATGAATACTTGATTGCTTGATCAAACTTGATAGGTATGAAAATGAGATAAAGAAGCTTGTATTTATACTCAATTGTGCAATAATTCCCAAAATTACAACACTACAAGCCGACCTTAGATCTTGGAGAATAGAAACCCACCAAAATTTTGAATTAAATTTGAATTTTGAGTTAAAGGGGACTCATTCTCCACCCTGGCCGAATGGGTCCCACCTAAGGGGACTCATTTTCCTAGAATGGAAAATGAGTCCCACCATAGGAATTTGAAGTGGGTTTTGGGATTTTGATGTTGTAAATGATATTTTTTAGGATTATTCTTGAAAATACACATAAGGTGTGTGGATGAAAAGTAGGGCCAATAAAAGTATAAGAAAGCCTGATTATTAATGACAAGTCTAGAAAATGTGAAAGTGTGTTACAACACTTTACAACACTTTGAAGCAAGGCTTGGTAAATGATGAAAATAGGTTATTTAGGTGAAATACATTAACAAGACCCTAGAAAAGTGTGCAAGTGTGTTACAACACTTTACAAAATATAGGCAAGGTACCATTTAAGTATTTTTAGTTCACAAGAGCCCAAGATCTAATGTGAATGTGTTATCCACATTACAACATTAAATCAAGGCAATATTAAGCCAAAATCATAAGGAGGGCGCAAACAAGTCAAAAAAAGTAGAAGGGTTACTTTTTTAGTGACCACACTATTTATCAAATATTATAAAAAGATGAGTTGTCACAGAGTTCAAAAGACATAAATAAGGGTTTAATTAAGAAAATCCCCTCAAATAGGCACAATTTTTTTTTTCTTCTTTCCTTATGTACATATTTAGTTAAGAAAACGATGCATCATCTCATGATTTTTATTCAAATATATCCCTTTATAATTTCTTTTTTATTAATTGTGTATTCAAGAATAACTTTCGTCATCATATTTTTCATTATTTAATATTTTATACATTTTATAAGCTTTTCATTTTTATTATGTGTATATAGGGATTTATTCTAGAATTGGATATATTCTTTATCATGAATCTAGACGAAGTCATAGTGTTATACGAGGAAAGCTATGAAATGTGGTAGTATTTTTACAAAATCACTGTTCTCTATGTATGTATTATAGGATTTTTTTTTCTTTCATTCATAAACCTGAAGCCTTCCTTGTCAAGGAGGTTTTTTTTTTCTAATTTTAGTCTGAATTGTTGTGCTTAGTTACCAAATGTTTAAGTTATAACCTTACGTACTTCATTTGCTGAGTGATTGGCCCTTTTGACCTAGATATCCTTTAATTATCCATTTATCACATATGCTCTTTAAATTCACTTAAATTCCCTTTGAAATTTTTTCCTCACTATTATCCACCTATTCAATTATGATAGAAGGGTTCTTGCAAAAGTCTATCATGGGATCATATCAAATCTTTTTTTGAAGGAAATGACATCTCAAAATATTGAAAGATCTATGTGTGCCATTGTTCATTATTATCATGATATACTCTTATTTTGCATTCCTTTAAGGTGGCCCAAGTTTTAAGAAATGATGTTGCAAAATAATGACATGTATTCTCTTATTTACAATTCATTGGTTAAGTTTTTTGTTTTATTTGTAGGTCTAAATAATTTCACTAGTTTGAAATACCTCTATATTTCATATGATTTAAAATTTTATCATAGAAAAATAATTTTTAAGGGTTTATAGTGACATGTTTAAAATAATTTGCACATTATTTATGCAAAAAATATTTTATTGGGTCACGCTCCTAAAGTTTAATATGGGTTTATAATGAAAGTTATTTTATAAGATGCAAAGTAGAAAAAATTAAATGTGTCCTTAACCTACTAAATTATTCTTAGATAGGTAATATCTTTCTATATCATGGGATCATAAGGTGGGTTAAGTCTTTAAGGTGCAAACATGTGAAATAGAGTTGAATGAAACTTGAATATTTCCATGTGAAAAATAATTATTGGATATCATTACTAAGGTTCATCAAAAGGATTCGAGAGTGAAATTATATTTAATATGAAAATATGTAATAGAATTCCACATTAGCTGAGTGATGCCATATCATGATCTATTTTCATGTCATGAGTTTTCAATTCTTAGGATGTTTGTTTATGTGATAAAGTACAAAGATGACAAATGTTCATATGGGGACCGAAATAGTTACTAAAGGAAGGTCATGATGTGGAATTAAAGATAAAATGTTTTCAAATATAATTAGATTGTAACAACCATTGATGTGGTATAGGTAATTGAGATCTAAAATAAAAATTCAATATAGCTATATGCGAATAGGTAGTTCTTGTGAATGAGATTTAATGGTAAAATTTATTATTGTCTATAATTTTTTTTAATTTTTGGCATAATTGAATTCATTTGAGATTATTGAAGGGTTTAAAGGAGTTCTATGTAAATAATTTCCATATTAAAAATTGGTTAAGCATCTGTAAGGGAATTTAAGGGTTTTCAAAATGCTACAAGTAAGGAATTTTTCAGGAGTTGAATTTTATATCAAAAAGTCATATTTTAGGTTTCCTAGGGTTTATCTATCATAAATGATTTTTTTTGGGGCTTTGATTGTGTTGAATTAATTTGGAAGATATTATATTATTCAATATTTCTTGAGAACCCTAGCTTTATTAAAACCTAAAACCCTATCCCTACTAAAAATGGATAAAAATTCTAAGGGAGTCAAAGGGGGTTTGGATGAGGATGCCATTTCTGAATTACTAGCCTCATATAAAGGTAAAGGTGTTCCCTAAGTGTATAGATTATTTTAGATGAAATTACAAAAAAAATTGAATCTTGTAGGGATGCATTGATCATAACTCATGGGTGGACTCTTACTAGATAGTGGATTTAATAAATGCATGGCCTCCCAATGTATAAAGAAAGTTGGAGGTTGAGTTTGGGAAAGATTGTAGTTCTAATAATCTTCACTAATATTGATCTAGTTAGGGTAGAAGCAAAATTTTATGTGCTTGAGAGGAAGGATATTTACAGTAATGAGGCTTAATATTTAGTCATGTTTAAAGAAAACTACATATGTGAATTTTCCAACCTATATAAGAATGTTTAAGTTCCATATGATCTAGGAGTTTTCAATAGAGAATACCATAGACTATGAGATAGCTATATGTTTCAATGGATAGACAATTTTAGAAAGAAGGGACCAAATAAGGAAAAATATTGTTCAAAGGAGATAAATTAGAGCCTAAAATCTAGAAAATAAGTTGTGGAGGTGCTCTCTAAATCTTTTGGGAGATGGAGCACTAGACCTATTTCACCTAGTTATAACCTTATGTACTTCATCTTGTTCAGTGATTGGCCCTTTTGACCTAGATATCCTTTCATTATGCATTTATCACATGTGCTCTTTAAAGTCACTTAAATTCCCTTTGAAATTTTGTCCTCACTAATATCCACCTATTCAATTATGATAGAAGGGTTCTTACAAAAGTCTATCATGGCATCATATTAAATCTTTTTTGAAGGAAATGACATCTAAAACTATTGAAAGATCTATGTGTGCCATTTTTCATTCTTATCATGATATACTCTTATTTTTCATTCCTTTAAGGTGGCCCAAGTACTAAGAAATGATGTTGCAAAATAATGAAATGTATTCTCTTATTTACAATTCATTGGTTAATTTTTTTGTTTTATGTGTAGGTCTAAATAATTTCACTAGTTTGAAATACCTCTATATTTCATATGATTTAAAATTTTATCATAATTTTTTTTTTAAGGGTTTGTAGTGACATGTTTAAAATAATTTGCACATTATTTAGGGAAAAAATATTTTATTGGTTCATGCTCCTGAAGTTTAATATGGGTTTATAATGAAATTTCTTTTAGAAGATGCGAAGTAGAAAAAATTAAACATGTGTCCTTAACCTGCTAAATTATTCTTAGAAAGGTGATATCTTTCTATGTCATGGGATCATAAGGTGGGTTGACTCTTCAAGGTGCAAACATGTGAAATATTTCCAAATGAAACCTGAATATTTCCATGTGAAAAATAATTATTGGATATCATTACTAAGGTTCATCAAAGAATTCAAGAGTGAAATTATCTTTAAAATGAAAATATGTAATCGAATTCCACATTAGCTGAGTGATGCCATATCATGATCTATTTTCATGTCATGAGTTTTAAAATCTTAGGATGTTTGTTTGTATGATAAAGTACAAAGATGACAACTGTTCATATGGAGACCGCAATAGTTACTAAAGGAAGGCCATTATGTGGCATTAAAGATATTTTTTTATCAAATATAATTATATTGTAACAACCATTGACATGTTATACGTGATTGAGATCTAAAATAAAAATTCAATATAGCTATATGCAAATAGGTAGTTCTTATGAATGAGCTTTAATTGTAAAATTTATTATTGTCTATAATTTTTCTAATTTTTGGCATTATAATTGCATTCATTTGAGATTATTGAAGGGTTTAAAGGAGATCTATGTAAATAATTTCCATATTCAAAATTGGTTCAACATCTCTAAGGGAATTTTAGTGTTTTCAAAATGCTACAAGTAAGGAATTTTTCTGGTATTGAATTATATATCTAAAAGTGATATTTTAGGTTTCCTAGGGTTTATCTATCATAAATGATTTTTTTTGGGGCTTTGATTGTGTTGAATTAATTTGAAAGATAGTATATTATTCAATATTTCTTGAGAACCCTAGCTTTAACAAAACTAGAAACCCTATCCCTACTAAAAATGGATAAAACTTCTAAGGGAGTCAAACGGGGTTTGGATGAGGATGCCATTTCTGAATTACTAGCCTCATATAAAGGGAAAGGTGTTCCCTAAGTGTATAGATTATTTTAGATGGAATTTCAAAAAAAATTGAATCTTGTAGGGATGCATTGATCATAACTCATGGGTGGACTCTTACTAGATAGTGGATTTAATAAATGCATGGCCTCCCAATGTATAAAGAAAGTTGGAGGTTGAGTTTGGGAAAGATTGTAGTTCTAATAATCTTCACTAATATTGATCTAGTTAGGGTAGAAGCCAAATTCTATGTGCTTGAGAGGAAGGATATTTACAGTAATGAGGCTTAATATTTAGTCATGTTTAAAGAAAACTACATATGTGAATTTTCCAACCTATATAAGAATGTTTAAGTTCCATATGATCTAGGAGTTTTCAATAGAGAATACCATAGACTATGAGATAGCTATATGTTTCAATGTATAGAAAATTTTAGAAAGAAGGGACCAAATAAGGAAAAATATCATTCAAAGGAGATAAATTAGAGCCTAAAATCTAGAAAATAAGTTGTGGAGGTGCTCTCTAAATATTTTGGGAGATGGAGCACTAGACCTATTTCACCTAGTTATAACCTTATGTACTTCATCTTGTTCAGTGATTGGCCCTTTTGACCTAGATATCCTTTCATTATGCATTTATCACATGTGCTCTTTAAAGTCACTTAAATTCCCTTTGAAATTTTGTCCTCACTAATATCCACCTATTCAATTATGATAGAAGGGTTCTTACAAAAGTCTATCATGGCATCATATTAAATCTTTTTTGAAGGAAATGACATCTAAAACTATTGAAAGATCTATGTGTGCCATTTTTCATTCTTATCATGATATACTCTTATTTTTCATTCCTTTAAGGTGGCCCAAGTACTAAGAAATGATGTTGCAAAATAATGAAATGTATTCTCTTATTTACAATTCATTGGTTAATTTTTTTGTTTTATGTGTAGGTCTAAATAATTTCACTAGTTTGAAATACCTCTATATTTCATATGATTTAAAATTTTATCATAAATTTTTTTTTAAGGGTTTGTAGTGACATGTTTAAAATAATTTGCACATTATTTAGGGAAAAAATATTTTATTGGGTCATGCTCCTGAATTTTAATATGGGTTTATAATGAAATTTCTTTTAGAAGATGCGAAGTAGAAAAAATTAAACATGTGTCCTTAACGTGCTAAATTATTCTTAGAAAGGTGATATCTTTCTATGTCATGGGATCATAAGGTGGGTTGACTCTTCAAGGTGCAAACATGTGAAATATTGCCAAATGAAACCTGAATATTTCCATGTGAAAAATAATTATTGGATATCATTACTAAGGTTCATCAAAGGATTCAAGAGTGAAATTATCTTTAAAATGAAAATATGTAATCGAATTCCACATTAGCTGAGTGATGCCATATCATCATCTATTTTCATGTCATGAGTTTTAAAATCTTAGGATGTTTGTTTGTATGATAAAGTACAAAGATGACAACTATTCATATGGAAACCGCAATAGTTACTAAAGGAAGTCCATGATGTGGCATTAAAGATAATTTTTTTTCAAATATAATTATATTGTAATAACCATTGATGTGTTATACGTGATTGAGATCTAAAATAAAAATTCAATATAGCTATATGCAAATAGGTAGTTCTTGTGAATGAGCTTTAATGGTAAACTTTATTATTGTCTATAATTTTTTTTTTAATTTTTGGAAAAATTGCATTCATTTGAGATTATTGAAGGGTTTAAAGGTGCTCTATGTAAATAATTTCCATATTACAAATTGGTTAAGCATCTGTAAGGGAATTTTAGGGTTTTCAAAATGCTACAAGTAAGGAATTTTTTAGGTGTTGAATTTTATATCTAAAAGTGATATTTTAGGTTTCCTACGGTTTATCTATCATAAATGATTTTTTTTGGGACTTTGATTGTGTTGAATTAATTTGAAAGATCGTATATTATTCAATATTTCTTGAGAACCCTAGATTTATTAAAACCTACAACCCTATCACTACTAAAAATGGATAAAACTTCTAAGGGAGTCAAAGGGAGTTTGGATGAGGATGCCATTTTTGAATTACTAGCCTCATATAAAGGAAAGGTGTTCCCTAAGTATATAGATTATTTTAGATGAAATTACAAACAAAATTGAATCTTGTAGGGATGCATTGATCATAACTCATGGGTGGAATCTTACTAGATATTGGATTTAATAAATGCATGGCCTCCCAATGTATAAAGAAAGTTGGAGGTTGACCTTGAGAAATATTGTACTTCTAATCATCTTCACTAATATTGATCTAATTAGGGTAGTAGCCAAATTTTGTGTGCCTGAGAGGAAGGCTATTTACAATACCGAGGCTTAATCTTTAGTCATGTTTAAAGAAAACTGCATATGTGAATTTTTCAACCTATATAAAAATGTTTAACTTCCATATGATCTAGGAGTTTTCAATAGAGAATACCATAGACTATGAGATAGCTATATGTTTAAATGGCTACACAATTTTAGAAAGAAGGGACCAAATAAGGAAAAATAATGTTCAAAGGAGATAAATTAGATCCTAAAATCTAGAAAATAAGTTTTAGAGGTGCTCTCTAAATCTTTTGGGAGATGGAGCACTAGACCTATTTCACCTAATTATAGCCTTATGTACTTCATCTTGTTGAGTGATTGGCCCTTTTGACCTAGATATCCTTTAATTATCCATTTATCACATGTGCTCTTTAAAGTCACTTAAATTCCCTTTGAAATTTTGTCCTCACTATTATCCAAATATTCAATTATGAAAGAAGGGTTCTTGCAAAAGTTTGTCATGGGATCATATTAATCTTTTTTTGAAGGAAATGACATCTCAAACTATTGAAAGATCTATGTGTGCCATTTTTTGATCTTATCATGATATACTCTTATTTTGCATTCCTTTAAGGTGGCCAAGTTTTAAGAAATTATGTTGAAAAATAATGAAATGTATTCTCTTATTTACAATTCATTGGTTAAGTTTTTTTGTTTTATTCGTAGGTCTAAATAATTTCACTAGTCTGAAATACCTCTATATTTTATATGATTTAAAATTTTATCATAGAAACATAAGTTTTAAGGGTTTGTAGTGACATGTTTAAAATAATTTGCACATTATTTAGGGAAAAAATATTTTATTGGGTCACGCTCCTCAAGTTTAATATGGGTTTACAATGAAATTTCTTTTAGAAGATGCAAAGTAGCAAAAATTAAACATGTGTCGTTAACCTGCTAAATTATTCTTATAAAGTTGATATCTTTCTATATCATGGGACGGTAAGGTGGGTTGAGTCTTCAAGGTGGAAAAATGTGAAATATAGCTGAATGAAAATTGAATATCTCCATGTGAAAAATAATTATTGGATATCATTACTAAGGTTGATCAAAGGATTCAAGAGTGAAATTATCTTTAATACGAAAATATGTAATAGAATTCCACATTAGCTGAGTGATTCCCTATCATGATCTATTTTCATGTCATGAATTTGAAAATCTTAGGATGTTTGTTTCTATGATAAAGTACAAAGATGACAACTGTTCATATGGGGACTGCAATAGTTACTAAAGGAAGGCCATTATGTGGAATTAGATAATTTTTTTTGAAATATAATTATATTGTAACAACCATTGATGTGGTATAGATGATTGAGATCTAAAATAAAAATTCAATATAGCTATATGCAAATAGGTAGTTCTTGTGAATGAGCTTTAATGGTAAAATTTATTATTGTCAATAATTTTTTTTTAAATTTTTTGGCATAATTGCATTCATTTGAGATTATTGAAGGGTTTAAAGGAGCTCTATGTAAATAATTTCCATATTCAAAATTGGTTAAGCATCTGTAAGGGAATTTTAGTGCTTTTCAAAACTCTACAAGTATGGAATTTTTCAGGTGTTGAATTTTATATCTAAAAGTGATATTTTAGGTTTCCTAGGGTTTATCTATCATAAATGATTTTTTTTGGGGCTTTGATTGTGTTGAATTAATTTGAAAGATAGTATAATATTCAAGATTTTTTGAGCACCCTAGCTTTATTAAAACCTAAAACCCTATCCCTACTAAAAATGGCTAAAACTTCTAAGGGAGTCAAAGGGAGTTGGGATGAGGATGCCATTTCTGAATTACGAGCCTCATATAAAGGGAAAGTTGTTCCCTAAGCATATATATTATTTTAGATGAAATTATAAACAAAATTGAATCTTGTAGGGATTCATTGGTCATAAATCATGGGTGGACTCTTACTAGATAGTGGATTTAATAAATGCATGGCCTCCCAATGTATAAAGAAAGTTGGAGGTTTTGCTTGAGAAAGATTGTAGTTCTAATCATCTTCACTAATATTGATATAATTAGGGTAGTAGCTAAATTTTATGTGCCTGAGAGGAAGGCTACTTACAGTAATGAGGCTTAATCTTTAGTCATGTTTAAAGAAAACTGCATATGTGAATTTTTCACCCTATATAAGAATGTTTAACTTCCATATGATCTAGGAGCTTTGAATAGAGAATACCATAGATTATGAGATATCTATATGTTTAAATGGCTACACAATTTTAGAAAGAAGGGACCAAATAAGGAAAAATAATGTTCAAAGAAGATAAATCAAAGCCTAAAATCTAGAAAATAAGTTGTAGAGGTGCTCTCTACATCTTTTGGGAGATGGAGCACTATACCTATTTCACTTAGTTATAACCTTATGTACTTCATCTTGTTGAGTGATTGGCCCTTTTAACCTAGATATCCTTTAATTATCCATTTATCACATGTGCTCTTTAAAGTCACTTAAATTCCCTCTAAAATTTTGTCCTCATTATTATCCACCTATTAAATTATGATAGAAGGGTTCTTGCAAAAGTCTATCATGCGATCATATTAAATCTCATTTTCAAGGAAATGACATCTGAAACTATTGAAAGATCTATGTGTGCCATTTTTCATTCCGTTAATGTGGCCCAAGTTTTAAGAAATTATGTTGCAAAATAATGACATGTATTCTCTTATTTATAATTCATTGGTTAAGTTTTTTGTTTTATTTGTAGGTCTAAATAATTTCACTAGTTTTAAATATCTCTATATTTCATATCATTTAAAAATTTATCATAGAAAAATAATTTTTAAGGGTTTCTAGTGACATGTTTAAAATAATTTGCACATTATTTAGGGAAAAAATATTTTATTGGGTCACTCTCCTCAAGTTTAATATGGGTTTATAATGAAATTTCTTTTAGAATATGTGAAGTAGAAAAAATTAAACATGTGTCCTTAACCTGCTAAATTATTCTTAGAAAGGTGATATCTTTCTATATCATGGGACAATAAGGTGGGTTGAGTCTTCAAGGTGGAAAGATGTGAAATATAGCTCAATGAAACCTGAATATTTCCATGTGAAAAATAATTATTGGATATCATTACTAAGGTTCATCAAAGGATTCAAGAGTGAAATTATCTTTAAAATGAAAATATGTAATAGAATTCCACATTAGCTGAGTGATGCCATATCATGATCTATTTTCATGTCATGAGTTTTAAATTTTTAGGATGTTTGCTTCTATGATAAAGTACAAAGATGACAACTATTCATATGGGGACCGCAATAGTTACTAAAGGAAGGAAATGATGTGGCATTAAAGATTTTTTTTTCAAATATAATTATATTGTAACAACCATTTATTTTTTATACGTGATTGAGATCTAAAATAAAAATTCAATATAGCTATATGCAAATAGGTAGTTTTTGTGAATGAGCTTTAATTGTAAAATTTATTATTCTCTATAATTTTTTTTATAAAATTTTTGGCATAATTGCATTCATTTGAGATTATTGAAGGGTTTAAAGGATCTCTATGTAAATAATTTCCATATTCAAAATTGGTTAAGCATCTATAAGGGAATTTTAGGGTTTTCAAAATGCTACAAGTAAGGAATTTTTTAGGTGTTGAATTTTATATCTAAAAGTGATATTTTAGGTTTCCTAGGGTTTATCTATCATAAATGATTTTTTTTTGGACTTTGATTGTGTTGAATTAATTTGAAAGATAGTTTATTATTCAATATTTCTTGAGAACCCTAGCTTTATTAAAATCTAAAACCCTATCCCTACTAAAAATGGCTAAAACTTCTAAGGGAGTCAAACGGGGTTTGGATGAGGATGCCATTTCTGAATTACTAGCCTCATATAAAGGGAAAAGTGTTCCCTAAGTATATAGATTATTTTAGATGAAATTACAAACATAATTGAATCTCGTAGTGATGCATTGATCATAACTCATGGGTGGACACTTACTAGATAGTGGATTTAATAAATGCATGGCCTCCAAATTTATAAAGAAAGTTGGATGTTGAATTTGAGAAAGATTGTAGTTCTAATCATCTTCACTAATATTGATCTAATTAGGGTAGCAGCCAAATTTTATGTGCTTGAGATTAAGGCTATTTACAGTAATGAGGCTTAATCTTTAGTCATGTTTAAAGAAAACTACATATGTGAATTTTTCAACTTATATAAGAATGTTTAACTTCCATATGATCTAGGAGATTTCAATAGAGAATACCATAGACTATGAGATAGCTATATGTTTAAATGGCTACACAATTTTAGAACAAAGGGACCAAATAAGGAAAAATAATGTTCAAAGGAGATAAATTAGAGCCTATAATCTAGAAAATAAGTTGTAGTGGTGCTCTCTAAATCTTTTGGGAGATGGAGCACTAGACCTATTTCACCTAGTTATAACCTTATGTACATCTTGTTGAGTGATTGGCCATTTTGACCTAGATATCCTTTAATTATCCATTTATCACATGTGCTCTTTAAAGTCACTTAAATTCCCTTTCAAATTTTGTCCTCACTATTATCCACCTATTCAATTATGATAGAAGGGTTCTTGTAAAAGTCTATCATGTGATCATATTAAATCTTATTTTGAAGGAAATGACATCTCAAACTATTGAAAGATCTATGTGTGCCATTTTTCATTCTTATCATCTAATACTCATATTTTTCATTCCTTTAAGGTGGCCCAAGTTTTAAGAAATGATGTTGCAAAATAATGACATGTATTCTCTTATTTACAATTCATTGGTTAAGTTTTTTGTTTAATTTGTAGGTCTAAATAATTTCACTAGTTTGAAAAATGTCTATATTTTATATGATTTAAAATTTTATTATAGAAAAATAATTTTTAAGGGTTTCTAGTGACATGTTTAAAATAATTTGCACATTATTTAGGGAAAAAATATTTTATTGGGTCACTCTCCTCAAGATTAATATGTGTTTATAATGAAATTTCTTTTAGAAGATGCGAAGTAGAAAAAATTAAACATGTGTCCTTAACCTACCAAATTATTATTAGAAAGGTGATCTTTTTCTATATCATGGGATGATAAGGTGGGTTGAGTCTTCAAGGTGGAAACATGTGAAATATAGCCGAATGAAACCTGAATATTTCCATGTGAAAAATAATTATATGATATCATTACTAAGGTTCATCAAAGGATTCGAGAGTGAAATTATCTTTAAAATGAAAATATGTAATAGAATTCCACATTAGCTGAGTGATCCCATATCATGATCTATTTTCATGTCATAAGTTTTAAAATCTTAGGATGTTTGTTTCTTTGATAAAGTAAAAAGATGACAAATGTTCATATGGGGACTGCAGTAGTTACTAAAGGAAGTCCATGATGTGGCATTAAAGATAAAATATTTTCAAATATAATTAGATTATAACAATCATTGATGTGCTATAGGTGATTGAGATGTAAAATAAAAATTCAATATTTCTATATGCGAATAGGTAGTTCTTGTGAATGAGATTTAATGATAAAATTTATTATTGTCTACAATTTTTTTCTTAATTCTTGGCATAATTGCATTCATTTAAGATTATTGAAGGGTTTTAAGGAGCTGTATGTAAATAATTTTCATATTCAAAATTGGTTAAGCATCTGTAAGGGAATTTTAGGGTTTTCAAAATGCTACAAGTAAGGAATTTTTTAGGTGTTGAATTTTATATCTAAAAGTGATAATTTAGGTTTCCTAGGGTTTATGAATCATAAATGATTTTTCTGGGGGATTTGATTGTGTTGAATTAATTTGAAAGATAGCATAATATTCAAGATTTCTTGAGAACCCTAGCTTTATTAAAACCTAAAACCCTATCCCTACTAAAAATGGCTAAAACTTCTAAGGCAGTCAAAGGGGGTTGGGATGAGGATGCAATTTTATAATTACTTGCATCATATAAAGGGAAAGGTTTTCCCTAAGTATATAGATTATTTTAGATGAAATTACAAACAAAATTGAATCTTGTAGGGATGCATTGATCATAACTCATTTGTGGACTCTTACTAGATAGTCGATTTAATAAATGCATGGACTCCCAATGTATAAAGAAAGTTGGAGGTTGAGATTGAGAAAGATTGTAGTTCTAATCATCTTCACTAATATTCATCAAATTAGGGTAGTAGCAAAATTTTGTGTCTGAGAGGAAGTCTATTTACAGTAACGAGGCTTAATCTTTAGTCATGTTAAAAGAAAACTACATATGTGAATATTTCAACCTATATAAGAATGTTTAACTTCCATATGATCTAGGAGTTTCAATAGAAAATACCATAGACTATGAGGTAGCTATATGTTTAAATGGCTAAACAATTTTATAAAGAAGGGACCAAATAAGGAAAAATAATGTTCAAAGGAGATAAATTAGAGCCTAAAATCTAGAAAATAAGTTTTAGAGGTGCTCTCTAAATCTTTTCAGAGATGGAGCACTAGACCTATTTCACCTAATTATAACCTTATATACTTCATCTTGTTGAGTGATTGGCCCTTTTGACCTAGATATCCTTTAACTATCCATTTATCACATGTACTCTTTAAAGTCACTTAAATTCCCTTTGAAATTTTGTTCTCACTATTATCCTACTATTCAATTATCAAAGAAGGGTTCTTGCAAAAGTCTATCATGGGATCATATTAATTATTTTTTTGAAGGAAATGACATCTCAAACTATTGAAAGTTCTATGTGTGCCATTTTTCATTCTTATCATGATATAGTCTTATTTTGCATTCCTTTAGGGTGGCCCAAGTTTTAAGAAATGATGTTCCAAAATAATGACATGTATTCTCTTATTTACAATTCATTGGTTAAGTATTTTGTTTTATTGGTAGGTCTAAATAATTTCACTAGTTTGAAATACCTCTACATTTCATATGATTTAAAATTCTATCATAGAAAAATAAATTTTAAGGGTTTGTAGTGACATGTTTAAAATAATTTTCACATTATTTAGGGAAAAAATATTTTATTGGGTCACGCTCCTCAAGTTTAATATGGGTTTATAATAAAATTTCTTTAAGAAGATGCGAAGTAGAAAAAATAAAACATGTGTCCTTAACCTACTAATTTATTCTTATAAAGGGGATATATTTCTATATCATGGGATGATAAGGTGGGTTGACTCTTCAAGGTGCAAACATGTAAAATATAGCTCAATAAAACCTGAATATTTCAATGTGAAAAATAATTATTGGATATCATTACTACGGTTGATCAAAGGATTCGAGAGTGAAAATGTCTTTAATATGAAAATATGTAATAGAATTTTACATTAGCTGAGTGATGCCATATGATGATCTATTTTCATGTCATGAGTTTTAAATTCTAAGGATGTTTGTTTCTATGATAAAGTACAAAGATGACAATTATTCATGTGGGGACCGCAATAGTTACTAAAGGAAGTCCATGATGTGGCATTAAGGATAAAATGTTTTCAAATATAATTAGATTGTAACAACCATTGATGTGTTATAGGTGATTGAGATGTAAAATAATAATTCAATATAGCTCTATGCGAATAGGTAGTTCTTGTGAATGAGCTTTAATGATAAAATTTATTATTGTCTACAAATTTTTTTTAATTCTTGGCATAATTGCATTCATTTGAGATTATTGAAGGGTTTAAAGGAGCTCTATGTAAATAATTTCCATATTCAAAATTGGTTAAGCATCTATAAGGGAATTTTAAGGTTTTCAAAATGCTACAAGTAAGGATTTTTTCAGGTGTTGAATTTTATTTCTAAAAGTGATAATTTAGGTATCCTAGGGTTTATCAATCATAAATGATTTTTCTGGGGGATTTGATTGTGTTGAATTAATTTGAAAGATAGTATAATATTCAAGATTTCTTGAGAACCCTAGCTTTATTAAAACCTAAAACCCTATCCCTACTACAAATGGCTAAAACTTCTAAGGGAGTCAAAGGGGGTTGGGATGAGGATGCAATTTTATAATTACTAGCCTCATATAAAGGGAAAGGTGTTCCCTAAGTATATATATTATTTTAGATGAAATTACAAACAAAATCGAATCTTGTAGGGATGCATTTATCATAACTCATGGGTGGACCTTTACTAGATAGTGGATTTAATAAATGCATGGCCTCCCAATGTATAAAGAAAGTTGGAGGTTGAGCTTGATAAAGATTGTAGTTCTAATCATCTTCACTAATATTGATCTAATTAGGGTAGTAGCCAAATTTTATGTTCCTGAGAGGAAGGCTATTTACAGCAATGAGGCTTAATCTTTAGTCATGTTTAAAGAAAACTACATATGTGAATTTTTCAACCTATATAAGAATGTTTAACTTCCATATGATCTAGGAGTTTTCAATAGAGAATACCATAGACTATGAGATAGCTATATGTTTAAATGGCTACACAATTTTAGAAAGAAGGGACCAAATAAGGAAAAATAATGTTCAAAGGAGATAAATTAGAGCCTAAAATCTAGAAAATAAGTTGTAGAGGTGCTCTCTACATCTTTTGGGAGATGGAGCACTAGACCTATTTCACCTAATTATATCCTTATGTACTTTATCTTGTTGAGTGATTGGCCCTTTTGACCTAGATATCCTTTAATTATCCATTTATCACATGTGCTCTTTAAAGTCACTCAAATTCCCTTTGAAATTTTGTCCTCACTATTATCCAACTATTCAATTATGAAAGAAGGGTTCTTTTAAAAGTCTGTCATGGAATCATATTAAATCTTTTTTTCAAGAAAATGACATCTCAAACTATTGAAAGATCTATGTGTGGAATTTTTCATTCTTATCATGATATACTCTTATTTTGTGTTCCTTTAAGGTGGCCCAAATTTTAAGAAATGACGTTGCAAAATAATGACATGTATTCTCTTATTTACAATTCATTGGTTAAGTTTTTTGTTTCATTCGTAGCTCTAAATGATTTCACTAGTTTGAAATACCTCTATATTTCATATGATTTAATATTTTATCATAGAAAAATATTTTTTAAGGGTTTGTAGTGACATGTTTAAAATGATTTGCACATTATTTATGGAAAAAATATTTTTTTGGGTCATGCTCCTAAATTTTAATATGGGATTATAATGAAATTTCTTTGAGAAGATGCGAAGTAGAAAAAATTAAACATGTGTCCTTAACCTACTAAATTATTCTTATAAAGGTGATATCTTTCTATATCATGGGATGATAAGGTGGGTTGACTCTTCAAGGTGCAAACATGTGAAATATAGTTAAATGAAACCTGAATCTTTCCATGTGTGAAATAATTGTTGGATATCATTACTAAGGTTCATCAAAGGATTGAAGAGTGAAATTATGTTTAATATGAAAATATGTAATAGAATTCCTCATTAGCCGAGTGATGCCATATCATGATCTATTTTCATGTCATGAGTTTCAAAATCTTAGGATGTTTGTTTCTATGATAAAGTACAAAGATGACAACTGTTCATATGGGGACCGCAGTAGTTACTAAAGGAAGGCCATGATGTGGCATTAAAGATAAGTTTTTTTCAAATATAATTATATTGTAACAACCATTGATGTGTTATACGTGATTGAGATCTAAAATAAAAATTCAATATAGCTATATGCAAATAGGTAGTTCTTGTGAATGAGTTTTAATGTTTAAATTTATTATTGTCTATAATTTTTTTTTTAATTTTTGGCATAATTGCATTCATTTGAGATTATTGAAGGGTTTAAAGGAGATCTATGTAAATAATTTCCATATTTAAAATTGGTTAAGCATCTCTAAGGGAACTTTATGGTTTTCAAAATGCTACAAGTAAGGAATTTTTTAGTTGTCCAATTTATATCTAAAAATGATATTTCAGGTTTCCTAGGTTTTATCTATTATAAATGATTTTTTGGAACTTTGATTGTGTTGAATTAATTTGAAAGATAGTAGAATATTCAAGATTTCTTGTGAACCCTACCTTTATTAAAATGTAAAACCCTATCCCTACTAAAAATGGCTAAAACTTCTAAGCGAGTCAAAGGGGGTTTGGATGAGGATTCTATTTCTGAATTACTAGCCTCATATAAGGGGACAGGTGTTCCCTAAGTATATATATATTATTTTATATGAAATTACAAACAAAATTGAATCTTGTAGGGATGCATTGATCATAACTCATTAGTGGACTCTTACTAGATAGTGGATTTAATAAATGTATGGCCTCCCAATGTATAAAAAAAGTTGGACATTGAGCTTGAGAAAGATTGTAGTTCTAATCATATTCACTAATATGGATCTAATTAGAGTAGTAGCCATATTTTATGTGCCTAAGAGGAAGGCTATTTACAGTAATGAGGCTTAATCTTTAGTCATTTTTAAAGAAAACTATGTGAATTTTTGAACCTATATAAGAATGTTTAAGTTCCATATGATCTAGGAGTTTTCAATAGAGAATACCATAGACTATGAGATATCTATATGTTTAACTGGCTACACAATTTTAGAAAGAAGGGACCAAATAAGGAAAATAATGTTCAAAGGAGATAAATCAGAGCCTAAAATCTAGAAAATAAGTTGTAGCGGTTCTCTCTAAATATTTTGGGAGATGGAGCACTAGACCTATTTCACCAAGTTATAACCTTATGTACTTCATCTTGTTGTGTGATTGGCCCTTTTGACCTAGATATCCTTTAATTATCCATATATCACATGTGCTCTTTAAAGTCACTTGAATGCCCTTTGAAATTTTGTCCTCACTATTATCCACCTATTCAATCATGATAGAAGGGTTCTTGCAAAAGTCTATCATGCAATCATATTAAATCTTATTTTGAAGGAAATGACATCTCAAACTATTGAAAGATCTATGTGTGCCATTTTTCATTCTTATCATGATATACTCTTATTTTTCATTCCTTTAAGGTGGCCCAAGTTTTAAGAAATGATGTTGCAAAATAATGACATGTATTCTATTATTTACAATTCATTGGTTAAGGTTTTTGTTTTATTTGTAGGTCTAAATAATTTCACTAGTTTTAAATACCTCTATATTTCATATGATTTAGAATTTTATCATAGAAAAATAATTTTTAAGGGTATGTAGTAACATGTTTAAAATAATTTGCACATTATTTAGGGAAAAAATATTTTATTGGGTCACTCTCCTCAAGTTTAATATGGGTTTATAATGAAATTTCTTTTAGAAGATGCGAAGTAGAAAAAATTAAAAATGTGTCCTTCACCTACTAAATTATTCTTAGAAAGTTGATATCTTTCTATATCATGGGATGATAAGGTGGGTTGAGTCTTCAAGGTGGAAACATGTGAAATATAGCTGAATGAAATCTGAATATTTCCATGTGAAAAATAATTATTGGATATCATTACTAAGGTGCATCAAACGATTCAAGAGTGAAATTATGTTTATTATGAAAATATGTAATAGAATTCCACATTAACTGAGTGATTCCACATCATGATCTATTTTCATGTCATGAATTTGAAAATCTTAGGATGTTTGTTTCTATGATAAAGTACAAAGATGAAAAATGTTCATGTGGGGACTACAATAGTTACTAAAGGAAGGCCATGATGTGGCATCAAAGATAAAATATTTTCAAATATAATTAGATTGTAAAAACCATTTATGTGTTATAGATGATTGAGATCTAAAATAAAAATTCAATATAGCTATATGCAAATAGGTAGTTCTTGTGAATGAGCTTTAATGGTAAAATTTATTATTGTCTACAATTTTATTTTTTTTGGCATAATTGCATTCATTTGAGATTATTGAAGGGTTTAAAGGAGCTCTATGTAAATAATTTCCATATTGAAAATTGGTTAAGCATCTGTAAGGGAATATTATAGTTTTCAAAATGATACAAGTAAGGAATTTTTTAGGTGTTGAATTTTATATCTAAAAGTGACCGTTTAGGTTTCCAAGGGTTTATCTATCATAAATGATTTTTTTGGGGGCTTTGATTGTGTTGAATTAATTTGAAATATAGTATAATATTCAAGATTTCTTGGGAACCCTAGCTTTATTAAAACCTAAAACCCTATCCCTACTAAAAATGGCTAAAACTTTTAGGGGAGTCAAAGGGGGTTGGGATTAGGATGCAATTTCTGAATTACTAGCCTCATATAAAGGGGAAGGTTTTCCCTAAGTATATAGATTATTTTAGATGAAATTACAAACAAAATTGAATCTTTTAGGGATGCATTGATTATAACTCATGGGTGGACTCTTACTAGATAGTGGATTTAATAAATGCATGGCCTCCCAATGTATAAAGAAAGTTGGAGGTTGAGCTTGAGAAAGACTGTAGTTCTAATCATCTTCACTAATATTGATCTAATTAGGTAGTAGACAAATTTTATGTGCCTGAGAGGAAGGCTATTTACAGTAATGAGGCTTAATCTTTAGTCATGTTAAAAGTAAACTACATATGTGAATTTTTCAACCTATATAATAATGTTTAACTTCCATATGATCTAGGAGCTTTCAATAGAGAATACCATAGACTATGAGATATCTATATGTTTAAATGGCTACACAATTTTAGAAAGAAGGGACCAAATAAGGAAAAATAATGTTCAAAGGAGATAAATTAGAGCCTAAAATCTAGAAAATAAGTTGTAGAGGCGCTTTCTAAATCTTTTGGGAGATGGAGCACTAGACCTATTTCACCTAGTTTCATTCAAAGAAACCTTCGAGATCTCAATCCAAGGATGGAATGAAGGAGAGAGATCTACTAAATGTTTGTCCTAGGGTATTATTAATGACTAAAGAGGGGTTTAGAACCAAGCTAGGGCTTGGAAAGACAAGTATCATGCAAGATTTAATGGAAAAAGCTAATGATGTGTAAAACTTCAACAACTAACCTAGAAATGAATGCAAAATATAATATAAAGCTAGAGAAGCAACGAGGGGTACTTGGAAACCTATATAATATTTAATGAATACTTGAAATGTTGAAAAAGATAAATCTGATGCACATTGGGACTCATACGCCAGGCTGGGTGATTTATTCCCAGATTAGGGTTTGTGGGCAGGAACAAAAATCTAGTAGAGATAAATTTAGAAGGGGTCTTTTTCAATTTTGAGTGGGAAATTCACCATTTTAATTCAAACTATTGGTTGATGTTGGCTTTTGAGATTTAAATAATAGTTAATTAGGTATTGATTCCTATATAAGTAAGTTTCTAAGTCATTTTTATCATCTAAGCAATTTAAGCAAGCATTTTAAAGAGAAAGTTCAAAAGACAAATATACAGGATCTTCAACCAAGAGTATTCAAGTTTCAAAAGAAAGTAAAGTTGAATTCTTGGAGCAGCATTGAATTATTCTTGTAATTCTTCAAGCTCACTTATATTTAAGATCTAGAATTGTAAAGGGTTGATCATGGTTGTCTACAGTGAATCATGATGGATTCTAGTTGGGGAGATGCAACTGACCATCAAGCCAAGCCTAAAGACTTGTTTCCGAAGTGATCCCATCTTCCATTATCACTATAGATTCATCCAATGGAAGGTACAAGAATAATTAGGGCTCGTTAAGGGAGATTAGAGATCTGCTCAAGTGAGTCATTCATCTTCACATTTCCATTCTTGCATCATTATCTTAGACATTAGAATAGGATTGCATCATGTTTCAAATTTCTTAGTCTTAGACACACTTAAGGATAGGGTTTACATGCTTATTTTTGTATATCCATCAAGTATTAATTACCAAACTAGGGATTTGACCAAGGAAAACCCCGAATTAGAAAATAAAGTTTATATTATGTTTTGTAGGTGTTTTTCTAAATTCAAATCTGGAACTCAAGTGGGGAGGAAAGATCAAGTGTTGAAGTGTATGTTAAAACTTTAAATTCCCAAAAAAATTAGAATGATATTGATTCACCACAAGTGATTAATGAGTCCCAATGTAGGTGTTTTTGAGATATGTTTGCGGATTCAAATACCCTTTTTCCTAAAATAGGCTTCTATGCAGAATTCTAGATATGGGACTGATTCACCTAGATTGGTGAATGAGTCCAAATTAGTCAAAATGTCAATTTTTTGAATGTTTCAAAGTTGCTTCTTGTCACTTCTAGGTTTCTAGGTGCACACTATTCATTTCACTACTTTTTTGATCTACTTGGTTTGTATTTCTATGTCATTTTATAGGTCATTATAATGAATTAGAGTTTTACATTTCATCCTTTTCATTTACATGTCAAAAATTGGTGGTTGTACCATAGAAAAATGGATCATTGACATTTTCATGGTCTTTTAGGTCTTTTTCCTGTGATGTTTGATTTGTCTTTCCATGATTTAATGTTGCAATGCAACTTATCCATTCACATTAGGTCCTAAATATTTAAATTATGATGCCTCAAGTGTGAAGGTGTTGTGAAGTGTTGTAACACATTTCTACACTTTTATAAACTCTTTTCATTATAATTCACCTAAAAATCACATTTTCATCACTTATCAAGTCTTATTTTAAAGTGTTGTAAAGTCTTGTAACAAGATTTCAGGCTTTTCTAGGCCCGATTTCACTATTTACACCTTTCTTATGCTTTATTTGACCCCTTTATATACTCATAAGACTTAATTCAATGTATTTTTGAATATAAACCTGATAAATAACATTAAATGTGACTTAGTTCCCAACACCCACTTACAAGCCTAGACAGGGACCCATTCACCATGGGTAGTGAATGATTCCCTCTTGGCTCCAAATTCAAAATAATTCAAAATTCTATTTTGGGTTTTTATTTAAAAATACCATATATAGGCCTGTGATGATGTATTATTGGGGTAGTAGGGCACAAGTGTGTATAAATAAGTTTTTTTCTTCTCATTTCAATTCCCATTCATCAAAATTTACTTGCATTCACTCATTCTACATTAATTAGCATTTAGGCACTTTGCATCATTTAATCAAGCATTCATCAAGCATCTTGGAATAGCCATTGACATATCTTCAAACTTTTTTAACAAGGTTTTTGGTGAGTTTAGGACATTTGCATGCTATTTATTCATCATTCCTTTCTCATTTCATTTCATTTATTTACTAAGGTATTGATTACCAAAGTGGGATTTGACCAAGGAAAATCCCTATACTCTAACCCTTAACCATTTTTCCCCTTTTGCATGTGTGTTTGTAGACTTTTGTATGCATATTTGTCAAGTAATAATGTGTTGAAAGGTAGTCAATAAGTCAATAAAGTGTTTCTAGTCAACTAAACCCTATTTCAAGCTTGCAGACAAGCTACAATCCATTTTCTACATATTTCACTTTGTTAACCTAATAAGAAGACAAGTGTAGATCTAGAGCTACATAATTGATCTTTGATTTCACAAAACTTTGGAGGAGGATTGATTCTCCATCAGTAGCGAATGAGTGTAACCTTAAGGCTAAAAGTGGTTATTTTGTTAGATTTCAGTTCCTGATAGTCAGAAAGTAGTTTTTCAGTGTTTTTGTCAGAAGTAGGACTGATTCACCATTAGTGGAAAATGAGTCCCACTGGTGATTTACATTGATCTCTACCAAATTTTAGAGCATTCTAGATTCATCATCCAATTCTCAGGTAAACTCTATTTTACCTTGTTTAATTTTTTTCCTTAGTTTTCATTTCTATTACATTTTCTGTATATCACATTATGTTTTCAAACATTGCATATTACATTAGGTTTGCATTCATAATCAGTCAATTACATAATTTAGTTGCATCTACATCATTGCATTTTGTCTTAATTACATCATACAACCCTTTATTTGAGTGAACCACTTAAATTTGAGGGTTTTATCTCTCCTTTTAGGTAAAAGATCCTGAGAGTGTAAGAGAAGCACATAAAATGACAAAACTATTGGTTTATTTTAGTGAACCTGCAAATTGAACACTTTATCTTTTTTTTTTTCAATTACATCTTGCATTTTAATTTTCTTTTGCATCAACATTCAATTATGTTTTGTTTTGTTTCTTCATCTTAGGGTTTCTCAAATTTCATTAGTGAAAGACTCATATAGACTTCATATCATATCATTCAAAAATTGAAAATGTGCATTTTCATCCTCATTCTACCTTTGAAAGCATTGAAATCATTTTAAATTTTCTAAAGAACACAAAAAAATCTCATACCTAGACTCATTCACATATTGAACCTACATATTGAACACTTTATCTTTTTGTTTTCAATTGCATCTTGCATCGTAGTTTTCTTTTACATCAACATTCAATTAGGTTTTGTTTTGTTTCTTCATCCTAGGGTTTCTCAAATTTCATTAGCAAAAGACTCATATAGACTTCATATCATATCATTCAAAAATTGAAAATGTGCATTTTCATCCTCATTCTACCTCTGAAAGCATTGAAATCAGTTTAAATTTTCTAAACACAAAAAATCTCATACCTAGACTCATTCTCCACCTTGGGTGAATCAGTCCACCTACACATTTTAAACAACATTTTTAGGCATTGTCTGGGTATTTTCTACATTACAATTTTCTATAGTTACTATCTATTACACTTTTCAGATTGTTTTTTTTCTCTTCTTTCTTTCATCTTAGTCTACTTGCATTCATTTTCATCATGGCTTTTTCATTTTAACAAGCTTTGTAATTCAATGAAATCCTTAGTAGACATGTCCAATTATGCCTTTGGTTGTGATCCTAATGACCTTGAGCTTCCTCATGCTCCTTCAACTCCTCATGATTGTCCTCCTCATTATGTAGACATCATTGGAGAAGATAATGATAGAATGAACAAGCTCTTAAATGAATGTCTCAATAACCTTGAAGCCAATGCAACCTTTTACCCATCCATGAAGTCACAAGATCTTCCTATTGTTGCACCTCCTGCTCACTTTGGATACCTACATCCTAAAACAAATGAAAGACCTAAGTTCCCTCCATCAAGTGGATATATTTCCTCTAAAAAACCACATCCTCAACCATTTTATGATAACAAAGTCACAAACACACCTATAAACCTTCAAGAAATATATGGAAAAGGCTTTACCATCCTTATTAAACAAGGTCATGACATAACAAAAGAGCATAATATTAACCAAATTCTCGAACAAAAACCAATAGAAGAAAACACAACAAGATTAGGATATAAAGATCCTCCTCATGACAAAAAGCCTCCTTTTGAATATTGGAGACTTTGATATGATGGTACAGTGATATTTGATTCTCCTCCTGACTTGAACATTCTCCTTCCACATGAACAACCATTACCTAATTCCAATGACAAGGATGTTAGGATCCCTATGGGTTCTCTTCCTTTTGTTCATTAGAAAGGAGAAACAAGTAAATGAAAACAACCCTACAAATTGAAGAAACTAAATTTTCCTCTCCATCCACCACCTGAATATGGAAGGAGACTTCAAATTATTTTAAACAAATGCCTTATACTCTTACCACCTATGAATAGGTTGGTTATCCATCCTAAATATTCTAACATACCATATTGCAAATATCATTGTCTTCTTAGCCACTGAACTAATGAATGTTGGACATTGAAGGACATACTAAACAAGTATCAATTCACTGATACTACCTACTTTCCTATCATCCCTTAAAACCACATCTATTCATCATGCCATAGTGGTAGAATTTTCCTTTCTCACTATTGCATGATCCTTCCTATCAGCCATCTTGGATCATTCTTTCCCTACACTCAGTGGTGGCAAGAAGTTGTTAGCCTTGTCTTCATAATGCATTTTTCATTGTCGCTTACCTATGTTATTCCTCTTCCACCTATATTACATAAGATTGAGAAGCCCATAACTTAGTTAATGGTTGAATTACATTTGGATTACTATCCTTTTACATTTTCCTTTTTTCTTTGATGTGCTTGTATGTGTGTATCATGTTCCCCCATAATGTGAATTTGATATTCTCTCTCTTTGTACAATTCCTCTATTTGTACCTCTATTCTTTTTTTTTAGAAGGAATCGTAGCATGACCCCTATAAACTGCAGTGTTAAACTTTTTTAACGTGATCAAGCCGGGTGCGACACACCCTCCAGCACACTCTGACGGGAGACTAGAACTCGTGACCAGCAGAGCCGTAACGGAATTACTTAGCCAACCGAGCTAGGGCCCCCGCCCTATTTTGTACCTCTATTCTTCTATATGTCATACATTTTGCATTTCCTTTTTCACTTTTTTTTGTGTTTTCCTTTTGGCAGTGACACAAAGTGTTGAGATCGAAATGTCTCTTCCATGTTGACCTAAAAGGTCCTTTCTTTTTTGATTTTGTTTTTTGTTTTCCTTTTGGGAATGACACAAATCATTGAGAATCCCTATGTCTCTTCCATGTTGACCCAAATGGTCCCTTTTCATTTTTTATCTTTTCTTGTGTTTTTCCTTTTGGGGATGACGTAAGGAAGTGAGACTGAAATTTCTCCTTCATGTTGACCCAAAAGCTTTTTTGTTTTCATTTTATTTTCTTGTGTGTTTCTCCTTTTGGGGATGATGCAAAGCATTGATACTGTAATGTCTCTTCCATGCTGACCCAAAATAGACTTTGTTTTTCTTTTGTTTTCACTCTCTTTGTGTCATTCTTCCAGTTCTATGTGCTTTTGGGAATGATGATAGTTCTAAGTTCTTTAATACAAACATTGCAACAATGAACATATTGACCTCAAATCCATAGATCCCTTATGTGTTTGGTGTGTTCCTTTCTAGGGGGCAACCTACTTTTCCTTTGTTTTATTTTTCATTTACATGAAGTAGCCTAGCTTAGAAACATATGACTTGGCATAAGGGCTTTCCAAATTGGCTCTCATGTCTTGTTTTCTCTTTGCATTTTTCCTTCACTATAAAGTAACTGCTCACAAAAAAATGTGTAGCAATTCCTTTAAAGTGTAGGGCATACATTAGCATCATTTTGGTTCTTAGTGTAGCTTTTCCACTTCATACAATGCATTCATCACTTTATGGATGGCATTGGGTGTGATGTACTTCATAAGTGTGATCTATCTTAGCATATTATGTTCCTCTTAGTGGCCTAATGCAACACACTCAATCCCCTACGTTGTGAATATTGTATTATTTGATTGGTCCTCTCTTGGAGATATTAGACACAATGTTCCCTAAGTGACAAACCTTGCATGAACTTAACAAGACTCCTTTGAAAATCTTGTACATTTTACAATTTTACATTTTACATTTTTCATTCATATTTCCACCTCGCATAATGTAGCTTGCATTCCAATGGTACCTTTCTCTTTGTTCATGGGTTCCAAGCATATGAAGCTTTTCTTGTCTCATGAAGCATGAACTAAAATTTTCCCTTGTGGAACCTTGTTAAAGTTATTAGGAGGTATAACTTTAACATGGTTGAGTGGGAAGCATGTTCATCGAAAAAAAATTCCCCATAGCCACCTATGTGTTTGTGAGTGCATGCCAACTAGGGTATATTTATCACCTTTTTGGGTCTTCTCACCCTATAGACCACCATGATTTATGTCAACCTAGAGTGAGTATGCATTCTCTTTTTCTCACAAAAAGCCTAGATCTAATCCACAACTAGTTGGACAAATGATCAAAGATTGATCAACCTTTTCCTTTTCTCCTCTTTCTTTCTTGCTTGTGTTCCTTTATCCTTATGTTTAGTTTGCCATAGGCTCTTCATCTTGGGGGATTGATCATCCCTCTTGATTGTTTTCATTCCATCTTGATAACATAAGTGCATTTGGATCCTTCTCGATAAGCATTGCTACTTTAGTGTGAGTTTGAACTAATTTCATCCTCTCACTAAAGTGGGGGCTAAATGTACCATGGAAAAATGGATCATTCACATTTTCATGGTCGTTTAGGTCTTTCTCCTATGATTTTTGACTTGTATTTCTCTGATTTAATGTTGTAATGTAACTTATGCATTCACATTAGGTCCTGAATATTCAAATTATCATGTCTTGTGAAGGTGTTGTGAAATTTTGTAACAAACTTCTACACTTTCCTAGACTCTTTTCATTATAATTCACCTAAAAATCACATTTTCATCACCTATCAAGTCCTATTTTAAAGTTTTTTAAAGTCTTGTAACAAGATTTCACACTTTTATAGGCCTAATTTCACTATTTACACCTTTCTTATGCTTTATTTGACCCCTTTATGCACTCATAAGACTCAATTAAGTGTATTTTTTAATGTAAACATGAAAAATAACATTAAATGTGACTTAATTACTGACATACACTTACAAGTCTAGAGTGGGACCCATTCGCCATGGGTGGCGAATGAGTCCCTCTTGGCTCCAAATTCAAAATAATTCAAAATTCTCTTTTGGGTTTTTATTTAAAAATACCTTATGTTGACTTGTGATGATGTATTATTGGTTTATTAGAGCATAATTGTGTATAAATAAGTGCTTTTCTTCTCATTTCAACCTCCATTTATCAAAATTAATTTCCATTCACTCATTCTACGTAAATTAGTGTTCAAGCACTTTGCATCATTTAATCAAGCATTCATCAAGCATCTTGGAGCAGCCATTGGAATATCTTTATAATTTTTCAATAAGGATTTTGGTAAGTTTAGGACATTTGCATGCTACTTATTCATCACTCCTTGCTCATTTCATTTCATTTCTTTATTAAGGGTTTGATTACCAAAGTGGGATTTGGCCAAGGATAATTCCTATACTCTATCCCTTAACCATTTTCCCCCTTTTGCATGTGTGTTTGTAGATTTTTGTATGAATATTTGTTGAGCAATAAGGTGTTGAAAGGTGGTCAACAAGTTGAAAAAGTTTTTCAAGTCAACTAAACCCTATTTTAAGATTAGAGGCAAACTACAGTCCATTTTCTACATATTTGACTCTGTTAACCCAACAAGAAGACAACTATAGATCTGGAGCTACATAATTGACCTTTGATTTCAAAAAAATTTGGAGGAGGAATAATTCAACATCAATGGAAAATGAGTCCCACCTTAAGGATGAAAAATGTGATTTTGTTAGATTCCAATTCCCAACAGTCGGAAAGCAATTTTTCAAGTGTTTTTGTCAGAAGCAAGATTGATTCTCCATCACTGGCAAATGAGTCCCACTACTGATTTACATTAATATTTGCTAGATTTTAGAGAATTCCAGATTCATCATCCAATTTTCAAGTGCACTCTATTTTACCTTGTTCAATTTTGTTTGCATTAGTTTTCATTTCTATTGCATTTTTTGCATATCACATTGTGTTTTCAAACGTTGCATATAACATTAGTTTTGCATTCATAATCAGTCAATTACATCATTTAATTTCATATACATCATACAACACTCTATTTGAGTAAACCAATTCAATTTTGGGGTTCTCTCTCTCTCATTTTAGGTGAAAGATCCTAAGAGTGTAAGAGAAGCACATAAAACCACAAAATTGTTGGTTCAATGGTGAACCCCTCATTAGATCATATTCATATGCTAGAAAGAAAAAAATCAACTAAATTTTTTTGAAAATTTTGAAAAAGTCCCTATTGGGACTCATTAGACCTTGGACAACTTAGTCCCAGTCCAAGTTCTGATCTACATTTTACAGAGTTAAATTTCCTATTTTTAAGCTCTTGTTTTCTATTATTTCTTTTTTTTTTAGTTTTCCTAGTCTCTATTACATTCAAATAATTAGAAGTAGCATGATTTAGATTCATTGCAATTTTGGATAGAATTATATTTTTTCACTTTACATTTTCAACATTTAGATTAGATTACATTAGACATAGGGGTATGTGCAAGATCATGATTGGCCAAAAAGTGGCAATATGATGGGTATCTAGCTAACGAATTTTTTTTACCCAAAATTGATGAAATGAAAAGGGTTTCTAAAGGAGATTTTGAGCTTTCCACCGATATAAATTATGTTTTAATTTTAATTTAATAAGTAATTAGTTTTCATTTTCTATTCAAATTACAACTAAAATCTTGATTGATAGGCTAATTGAAAAATATCTATAGGTTTCAAATGGTATCACATTTTTTTAATCCAAAATAGGAATCACACTCTATGCTTTGCATACTATAGGATTAAAAGGTAAAAAATAAATTTCATGAATTTTTGACCAAGTTAAGGTGATCAATAATATGAGTTTTTTATATTTTTAAAAAATTTGTAATAAAAAATTTATAATTAATTATTTTCTTGGAAAAAAATTACAAAAAAATATGCATCACATTAGGGAATGAGTCCTCTACTTATATTTAAAATATTATAAAAAAAATATTATCATTTTATTGTGGTTAGGGTGGTCAAATAGACACCTACTTTTTTTCCCTGAAATTTAAGTACCACTGCATTGAAATTTCAAATTTTCACCGAATAGATTTTTTATTTTATTTAAAACAAACCTAGTAGTTTAGAAACTACATTCAATTTTCTATAGATTCTATTCTTACATATTTTTTAAATAATATAGATAACCTATTCAAATTTTTATGTAAAGTTTCTTGACTCTAATTCTTTTGAATTTTTTGCCACTTAAGGGCCTATTTTCTCCATGATGATCTTGCACATACCCATAGATCAAAAAATAAAATAAAAGACAATACCAAAATACCTTTGTCACTTGGACAAAGTATAGTTATTTGACTATTTCAAAACTCTCTTTCCAAGTTAACCTAACCCTCAAACATTTTAGTAGTGATGACTTTGACATTTGAGATGAAGCTCTTGAGGACTTCATCTCACAAAGAGAATACACTAAGGCTTGTTATGAGAAACCAAAACCAAGAGAAGTTAACGTGATTCAGCCTCAACTCATACTTTACCCACCTTAACATAAACCTCAACCTAAAAACAAGCCTGAATTTACTCTTTGCCCACCTAAGAACAATGTTTTTTAACAATCAAATAATAATACCATTTATCATAAATACAACACTCAAAACAACTCATAGCGAAGGAAACCAACTCCAACAACCTTACCTTTTCCTAATCCCATTTCTCCTAGTACTTCTCATTTAACTTCACATAGTGGGAAGGAGTATGATCTTTTTGAACAATTTACAAATACTCCTACAAAGATATCCATATGGGACTTAATTCATAATTCACCTAATTATCACACTATGCTTGAAATAGCCTTACAACAAGTATTGGTTCCTCTTGGTAAAAATTTAAATGATGTGGAAATGAATACAATTAATGTAGACATCACCTGTCATCGACATGAGTTTCCTCCTTTGGAATTAAGAGAGAAATTTTTTTCCTTCATGATAATAGCCAAATTCAATAAAATAGGAATAAAAAGGACCCTTGTTGATAATGGCTCATCCCTTAATGTGTGCATTGTGAAACTTTTTGATAGGTTGCAAGTGCATAAATAAAAAATGGAACTTGACTCCTTATTGATTCAAGGATTTGACAACATAGGAAAGAAACCACTCAGTGTGATTAATTTACCTATTACAGTCGGAAAGGCTACCTTAAAAATTCCTATTCATGTTATGCCTCATGACATTTCATACAATATTCTTTTAAGAATACCATGGATTCATGAGATGCATGTGGTGTCTTCTATCCTTCATCATATAATGAAATACATCTATAACAACAAGTTATACCAAGTTGAAATAGACCTCGACCCTGAAAGTTTCTTACAAGTTGAAAAATGAATGAAAAGTTCTCTAAACATGTTTATTCCAACATTACACATAGAACCTACTAAAGAATACAAGCAAGAAACATAAACAATGTCAAAGTTATTAGATGATGATTGGGGTTCCTCGGAGTTCACACCCTCATTTGTGGGAGAATACATAATCACAAGAAATGAAGATGAGAAGCAAAAGCAACCAATGGTCATGTCAAATTAGAACTTGGAAGAAAATTCACAAGCATCTATCTCATCCACTCTTGAAGACAATACAAGCTATACAACAAAATTTGATGAGATAGATTACTAGCAACCACTAAACCAGAAAGAGATGAAAAAACTTTATACCAAACCTGAAAGAGATGGAAAAAATTTATGGGAGAGGTTATGAACTTGTGAAACAATTGGGATATAATGGTAAAGGATTTAGGTAGAAAGAACAAGTCATTTGTGTTCCTATAGATCCTAACATGTAAGAGATAAAAAAATGTTTGGAGTATTTCCTTTCTAATATTACACAAGTAACAAAGAGACCTTTGTTAAATATCAACACCATCATGTGCAAACCAAAAATTAATCTCACCTTGAAACATCCTGAATTGCGTGATATGGATTCCAAACCATCATGGGAATAATTTTAGGATGATGAATCCTTGAAGTAAATGCTAGGAGTTTATGAAAAACCATCTACTACTCCTCAAAAGAAAAAGGTCACATGCACTATGATTAGCACGAAATAAAAAGATGTAGAAGAGGAAAGTAATGAAATAGATATGAGTAAAGAATTAAACCTTGAATTTATGAAATCAAGTGCACTTCCTCTAGGAGATAGAATTGACATACCAATGGAAATCAATGATAAGGAGAAAGTTATTAAGATAGGAAAGTGACTTGATGAAGAAGAACAAGAAGATCACACAATTTTACTCCATGACTTTCCCAAAAAAAAATTCTTGGAAATATTTAGATATACCGGGAATCAATGCTAAGATAGTGACATAGAACATAGTCCTTTCTGAAAAATATTAAACTAATTAGACAAAAGATGTGAAATATGAATCATAATATAGCTTTGCTCATTAAAGGACATATTGAAAAAATACTTGGGGCTAGTTTCATAAGACCTATAGATTATTCTCCTTAGATCTGAAACATTTTCATAATAGCGAAACCTGACAATCGTATTAGGATGTGTGCAGATTTTTTGTGATTTGAATAAAGCATCTTTGAAAGATTATTTTCCCCTTCCTAATATCAACATGATAGTGGATTCAACTACTGGAGATGCTTTGTTTTAATTCGTGAATGGATTTTCTTGATACAATCAAATCTTTATTAGCCCTCAAGACCAAGACAAAACAACATTTACAATAGTTTTGGGAACATTTTTTTGGGTCACGATGCCTTATGGATTGAAGAATGCAGGTGCAACATATCAATGAGCTATGATATTAATATTTTACAATTACATACATAAAATTTTAGAAGACTATTTTGATGAAATCCTCACTAAATCGTTAACAAGACAAGACAAAGCAAATTTCCTTCAAAAAATATTTGAGCAAATGCAAAAATACATGAGATTAAATCCAAAAAAGTGTTTCTTTGGTGTAGATAGTGGAAAAATTCTAGTTTTATCATATCTCACAGAGGCATCGAGGTGGATACAAAGAAAAATGATGCTATAGTTAACATGCCACCTCCTAAAAACATCTCTTGATTACACACATTACAAGGAATAATTCAAGCTACACATCATTTTGTGGCATCCTTAGCTCATCAAATGTTACCATTTACACATATCCTCAAGAAGGATGTACACTTTGATTAGAATGAGGATTTTAAATAGTATTTTGAGTGTTTGAAGACGTACCTTTCAACTCCACCAAGTAGGTTTTACAACCCACTATGCAAAAAAAACCATTCATCCTTTACATAGCTATATCAGCCCCTGCTCACGTAGTATTATTGGCTCAACAAGATGAAAAAGGTAAAGAGAATCTTATTTATTACATTTTCCAAAATTTGATTGATTATGATAAATGATACACAACAATAGAAAAACAATGTTTGGATCTTGTATTTTCTACAAGTAAACTAAGACATTAGTTACTGAATGCAAAAATAGATGTGATAGCAAAATTTAATCCTCTAAAACATCTTTTCAATAAAATAGATTTATCAAGATGCTTGGCTAAATGGGTTATGTTATTAATAGAGTTTGACCTTAAGTTTTTTTCATTAAATGTAATAAAGGAAAAGCCTTAACTGACCACTTAGCCAATGCTCCCTCACCCCTAGCATTACCTAATGTTGAAACATTTCTTGATCAGAATGTGTGGACTATTAAAAAAGATGACAAAGCATGGTAATTATACTTTAATGGATCTAAGTGTAGAACAAGCTCTTATGTTGGGATTGTAATAATCTCACTCATAGGAAAGCCTATTCCTTTATCATACCACTTAAACTTCCTATGCACCAACAACATAGCAGAGTATGAAGCATTAATTGTTGGGTTGTACACAATTTTAGCTTTGGGAGTTTGAAATATCAAGATATTTGGTGATTCACAATTAGTCATTAAGAAAATAAATGGGACATATCAATCACAGCATGACAAGTTATAAAAATACTAGGATATCACAATGAATTTTTTAGAGAAGTTTGAATCATTTACCATTGATAATAGCTCACGAAAGGATAATAGACATGTGGATGCAATGGAAAGTGCAACTTCTCTTATATTTCCTAAAGATACTTCAAAGTATTTCACATTTATTGTTCATCCAATAATGAAACCATTGATTGAATCCAAAATCAAATATGTATTAACAAAAAATATGGAAGGCTCTAGTGAATGGTATTCACTAATATTTAACTATTTAAAAGAAGGTACCTTTCCTGAGCCAACAACTAAACATACTTGAGATCATCTTTGGAAACTTGCAACTAAGTATATAATTATCACTGACATATTATATAGAGATCATTTAACAACATTTTACTTCAATGTCTTAAAGAATCCAAAATCCCCATAGCACTCAAAGAGGCTCATGCCAGTGCTTGTGGAGGTCATTTTCGAGGAAGATAATTAGTTCAAAAACTTGTTCACATGGGATATTACTGGAGAAATGTGGAAAAATATTGATTTGAATATGTTAAGAGATGTCACAAATGTCAGGAACATAACAATTTGATTCACTCTCCCACTTCTAAGCTTCGAGCCCAAATTTCTATTTGGCCATTCTTAGTATGGGGACTTGACATAATTGGAAAAATATCACAACCTTCATCCATCAAGCATACCTTTATAATCACCATGACAGATTATTTCACAAAATGGGTAGAAGCTATTCCTCTTCAATCATCAATTGCTGATGTAATATGTTGTTTCATATTGGAACACATTATTGCTGATTTTGGACTTCCTCCGTAATTGATTTTAGAAAAGGGTATGTGTAGGATCATGATGGGCCAAAAAGTGGCAATATTATTGGTATGTGTAGGGTATGTGGCTGATGACCTTTTCTTTACCCAAAATTGATGAAATGAAAAGGGTTTTTAAAGGTGATTATAAGCTTTCCACCAATATAAATTATGCTTTAATTTGAATTTAATAAATTATTATTATTCATTTTCTATTTGAATTACAACTAAAATCCTAATTGATAGGTTGATTAAAAAAATCTATAGCTTCCAAATGATATCATATTTTTTAAATTTGAAACATGCGTCACATTCCATGCTTACATACTATAGGATTAAAAAAAGAAAAAATGAATTTTATGAAGTTTTGACCAAGTTAAGGTGGTCAGACATATGATTTTTTAATTTTTAAAAGTTGTAATAAAAAAACCATAATTAATTATTTATTTGGAAAAAAATTACAAAAATATATTCATCACATTGGGACATGACTCATCTACTTATCTAAAATATTATAAAATAATATTATCATTTTATTGTGGTTAGGGTGGTCAGACAAAAACCTACTTATTTTTTCCCTGAAACTTAAGTACTACTACTTTGAAATTTAAAATTTTCACCAAATAGATATTTTTTTAAATAAACCTAGAAGTTTTTAGAAACAACATTCAATTTTCTACATATTCTATTCTTTCATATTTTTCAAATAATATATATAACTTATTCAAAATTTTATGTCAAGTTGTCTAACTCTAATTTTCTTGAATTTTTTGCCACTTAAGGGCCTATTTTTTCCAAGATAATTTTGTACATACCCAAAATGGTACATCATTTAAGAATAATGATGCGAATAAATTCATGGGGGTATGTGTAGGATCATCATGGAAAAAACAAGCTCTTAAGTGGCAATAAAATTAAGAAAAAACAGAGTTAGACAACTTGACATAAAATTTTGAATAAGTTATCTACATTATTTCAAAAATATGTAAGAATAGAATCTATAGAAAATTGAATGTAGTTTCTAAACTACTAGGTTTATTTTTTAAATCTTTTTGAAAATTTGAAATTTCAATGCGATAACTTAAATTTTAGGGGAAAATAAGAAGTAGGTGTCTGTCTGATCACCCTAACCATAATAAAATGATAACATATTTTTATAATATTTTAAATATAAGTAGAGGACTCATGCCCCAATGTGATGCATATTCTTTTGTTATTTTTTTCCAAGTAAATAATTAATTATGATTTTTTTATAACAACTTTTAAAAAATTTAAAAACTCGTATATCCGACCACCTTAACTTGGTTAGAACTGCATGAAATTCAATTTTTTTTAGTCCTATAGTATGCAAAGCATATAATGTGATGCATATTTCATATTGAAAACATGTGATACCATTTGAAAGCTATAGTTTTTTTTCAATCAGCCTATAAATCAACACTTTAGTCATAATTCAAATAGAAAATGAAAAATAATTATTTATTAAATTCAAAATAAAGAATAATTTATATTGGTGGAAAGTTGAGAATCTCCTTTAAAAAATATTTTTGTTTCATCAATTTTGGGCAAAAAAAAATTCAGCCACATACCCTACACATACCCATCATTTTGCCACTTTTTGGCCCATCATGATCCTACACATACCCATGGAAACATTCAATATTCAATATCGGTTTTCAACACCCTACTACCTACAATCTAATGGTTAAGTTAAATCAACTAATAAGAATCTTGAACAAATCCTAGGTAAGATAGTAAAAAAACACAATAAGGATTGGCATACATAATTGACATATGCATTGCATTATGGGCTTACCATACTAGTATACAAAAATCCATTGGAACTACTCCCTATAACCTTGTCTATGGTACCAAGGAAATTATTCCCTTGGAGTTAGAAATCATTACACTATGGATCACTCTTCAAGGACTTATTGATAACAACACTTATAAAGAACAACATTAGCATTAGCTTGAGATGCTTGATGAATAGTGCATTAACATTCTTGAGCATCTCCAAGCTTATCCTAGAAAACTACAATGTAGCTATAGTGATCATGTCATCCCTCATGTATTCAAAAAAAGTGACTTGGTCTTATTCAAAAATCAAAGCAACCTCAATGCCGACCCAACTAAGAAAGGAAAATTTAGTCCTAACTAGTTGGGACCTTATATAATTAATGAAAGTTAAGGGTTCAATGCACACACATTAACAGAAATGAATGGAACACCTCTCAAATAACCTATTAATTTCATGTATCTACATTGGCATTATATCTAATCTTCTTGAATAGTGTGACTGGTAAAGTCGTGGTGTTAGAGTTATTGGATAATATTTTATATGCTCTCACATTGCTTGGTTCTTGAAAAATAGTTATTTGTGTGTCTCAAACACTAAGGTGATTATTTAATTCATTTTTAGGTAATTACTTTAGGTCTCATGCTATTCAAGTTCATCTTGTGGGTATGTGTAGGATCATGATGAGCCAAAAAGTGGTGATATGATGGGTATGTGTAGGGTATATGGCTCATGACTAGTTTTTTACCCAAAATTGATGAAATGGAAAGGGTTTTTAAAGGATATTCTTAGCTTTCCACCAATATAAACTATGCTTTACTTTGAATTTAATATATAATTATTATTTATTTTCTATTCAAATTACGACTAAAGTCCTAATTGATAGGATGATTGAAAAACGTCTACAACTTTCAAAAGCTATCACCATTTTTTAATCCAAAACATGTGTCACATTCTATGCTTCACATACTATAGGATTAAAGAAAGAAAATTTTAATTTCATAAAGTTTTTACCAAGCTAAGGTGGTTAGACATTCGAGTTTTTTTTATTTTTTAAAAGTTGTAATAAAAAAACATAATTAATTATTTACCTAGAAAAAAATTACAAACAAATATGCATCACATCCGAACATGAGTCAACTACTTATATGTAAAATCTTATAGAAAGATATTATCATTTTATTGTGGTTAGGCTGGTCAAACAGACACCTACTTCTTATTTTTTCCCTGAAATTTAAGTACTATATTGAAATTTCAAATTTTCACCAAATAGATTTTTTATTTTTTTTAAACCTAGTATTTTAGAAACTACATTTAATTTGCTAAAAATTCTATTCTTACATACTTTTGAAATAATATAGATAACTTATTGAAATTTTTACGTCAATTTTTCAAACTTTGATTTTTTTGATTTTTTTACCACTTAAGGGCGTGTTTTTTCCATGATGATATTGCACATACCCTTGTGTGCTATGTTAGATTAGAATAACATACTTAATCACAATGTTGCATCTAAGAGAAAATAGAATAATTTTTAATTAGATCACATAAAGCATGTTAAATCATGTAGACATTCATTAACTAGCCTTACAAAGATTATTTAATTAATCACATTCCCATTTAACATTCAACACATAAACACAACTAATAAAATAATAGATGCTCATATATCTATATATATAAAAGTTTTTTGAACATGTCATTAATATATACAATGCCACTAAGGTCTATGACTATTAAATCCCATGGTATCTAGTGATCACATCTATCTAGAGGTGGTCCCTTAGGAGATGGTGGTATGCGATTGTGATCATGAGCCACTAAGTGCAGTAAGAGCAAACTGTAAGCCCTCCACCTTTCCAAGGGCCTCATGATGAAATCTTAGCTACCTCAAAATGTAGTCTCTCAAACTCTGCTATGATCAAAGATGATTTTTCATCCTAGGAAGCATCAGCTTGGTGGATGAACCTCCTGAGACTCTCATACTACCCATAGTGTAACATAAGGCCCAAACGACTCTAGATCCTGCTCCACAGTGGGTGGGGGAATATAGTCTATATTATTGGCCTCCTCATAAGCTGATGGGGACACTATCTCCATAGGGGTGATCCCATAATAATGGTTTACAATTTTTGGCCAAACTCGACACTAAAATATTTTTTTAACTAAATCTTCAATTTCAAGAACCTATAGCAACTAAACTGCAAGGAATTTGAAGATGATGAAAACTAGAGTTTCATGGAATTTTTCTATAGACTCTAAATATATTTTTTTTCAAAATTTTTGGAATAAAATTGCACTTCTTTTTCTGTCTCCCTCAAAAACTAGTTTTTTCATAAAACAACATTTTTAAAAAGTGACACTCACCATATAACACAACTTTTTTCCCTGAAGGATAAAATTATAATTCTTTAAAATTTAGGTTTTTAACTTGAATATCTAGTGCTCCAACTTGGTTAAATAGTTTTTCATTGAATATTTTTTCTTTAATCAAGTTTTGAATTCAAACTAGTTAAAATTCAGACATAGCACGACCTTATAATGTGTAACTTTTTTTGTATGTATCAAAATTCATTTTTATTTTATTTTTGGATCAAGGACTTCAATATCTAGTGCTCTCATATTTTTTATTTTTTATTTTTCATAATATTCTATTTTTCCACATGTCTAGAACAGAGAGCTTAATTTTTAGTGAAAAACCTACATTCACAAGAAATAAAAAAAAAATATAATAATCAAATTTAATTTAATTAAAATTATAATTTTTTGGAAGCTTATAATAAGGAATACATACTTAAAAAAATTAAATTTCAAATTAATTCATTTGATCCCCCAAAAGGTAAATCAAAAGTAGTTTTTTTATCATAATTTTGATAGGTGTAAAGGAGACTTCGTTATAGGGATGGTTTGAAACTAGCGGGGTTCTATCAATGAGGGATTAGTATAAGGTGGTTTAATAAAACCCTCTTCAATTGGAATCTTTGAAATGGAAATTTTTAAGGCATAAATCAATATATTTTCTAAAAATATGTGATTTCAGCAAAAATCAGGATCTCCTAGAAAGTGTAAACCATTATTGTGGTAGCACCCATAGCCACTTGATGATATAGATCCTGAAGGTATCTCATAGCTCCTACAAGATAGAAACAATAAACAAAATAAGTACACATCATGATAAATATAAGGTATACACAAAATTAAAGCATAAAGCATAACATTGAATAAAATATCATCACCTAGCTCTCTACTAGGCCATGTGAAATTAGCCTCATCATGTGCAAGGAGCATGGAGGATATGGTTTCCTCTCCATGGCTATAGGTACTAGTGCCTAGTACAACTATTGATCATGATCTAGTAACACTAATGGGAGATGACTCTCCCTACTCATCGACCATTGGATCCTTATCTACTTCCTCTCCACCCTCACTTATGGACTACTCCTCCTCCTCATCCTCCTTTTATTGACCATCATAGTGAGGATCTATAATCTCATCATAGTCCTCATCTATAATATCTATAAGTATGTTTGCAGCCTTGTAGCATGCCTCTGAGGCCCTACCCTCCACGTCATCTACCTCATTTGGGAGTGGCCTTGTATCACCTATCATCTCATCCATTGAAAATATGGGATTTGTTTGTGAGACTTCACACCACTCCTCATAGTCATCTATGGCACCAACGTCATCATTGTCAGTGACTAGAGGCATGTCATGATCTGATAACTCAAAGTCACTATAGATAACATCCTCAGTAGTGAACTGTCTAAAATAACTGAGTCTCTGGGCACTCTGCACTGATCTCCTAAAAAAGGGGCATGGCTTGGGTGCTATCTGAATTTCACCAAACTATTACATGATGTGATTATAGTAGAAAGTTCATACTATGCAATCGAGTCTTCCAATCAATAGCTTGTCCATTTTTAATTGCCTCATCTACCGAGTCTCATCCCTCTACTATAGCACAAGCTGATAAGGTCTTCATAGGATCTCATCCTCCTCCAACCAATCAAACTGAACAATTCAAAAGTGTAAATCACCATACTTCGAAAACTACTGCAAAGGATTGTTGGAAGCTCATGGATACCTATAGACACAGAAAATGTATTGATTGCACTTGATCCTAATTACTAACATTTTTTCATCCTAAACCATCCCCTTTGCTAATCGTTTAATTGAATAATCTTTGATTAAATTCACCACACTTCATCTCTTAATTAAGTAAATCAAAGTTATCTAATTAATTCATCATCTCCTATTAATTAAATAAATCATTTTAGTTAATTAGCCTAGATATAGTCTCCCTTTAATTAAATAATTCACTTTATTTAATTAATCTCTAAAGTCGTCCTATTAAATTAAATAAATCAATCTTTATTTAATTTAATCTAACATAATCTCCTTTTAATTAAATAAATCAAGATCTTTATTTAATTAAATCTTAATCATCTTCTACTCATTTTCATTTAAATCAATCCGAAAATATAAATCAAATTGTGACATCAACTAATCTCCTTTTAAAATTAATAAAATCCTAATCAATATTAATCTTAATCACTCCAATGCTCTAGATTTTGCAACTTGCTCCATAAATCATTTCTTTTGATTTATTAAATCTTCTAATTTATCTCAACATGGCATAAAAAGGGAATATTCTTCCAAATTATAAAAATTCCTCCAAAGGGATTTGTCCTTCCAACAAGGGACTCAATACCTCTTACATGTCCTTGTGCATTGAGCCAAGTGGAATTTAATTCATTTCTTTCCCCATCCAACATGTCATTTCATAAATTTGAAATTCCACCTAATATCATTTATTGGAACATTCATCAAAATGTGCTCCACCTTTGTCCACTCACATGTTGATAAGTGGCTTTATGCTATTCATTGGTTTTTTATCGCACATTGATCCATTTTGCCTCATCCTCCATCACTCTCATCTATAAATAAGAGGCTCTCATTTGGATTTTGGATCCAAAACTTCATTGTAAAATTACTATCTTCATATTTAGAGCTAATTTCACCCATTTCATCAAGTGTTCATAGTTTTCATGGTTTCATAGTTAGTTTATGCCAAAATTTCATCAAGGAGCCTCAATCACCAACAAATCTTCATCAAGCTTACAAGGGATTGGGAAAGGGCCATTTTCCACATCAAAATGAGACCAATTCCCCCATGGGATTAAGAATTTTCTTGCTTTAATAATATTTAATAGCTTTATTTGTTGATTTCTTCATTTATTTCCTTTTTTTTCATTGTAAATGAATCTAATTAAGTGACCATCTCTCATATTTATGCAGGTCTAACATCAATGTTCACATTTTTACGCTAGAAGGAGGGTGAACTTGAAGTTTTTAACACATTTTTTTGAAAAATTCTATAGTTTTTTGAAGTTTTATGTGCCTACAAGAAATTGTGTCACTATCAGTCCAGCGGTGCCATACATCAATGTTACCAGTCCTGCGGTACCATACAACAACATTACAAACTCCAAACTCCATCGCTGAAGTCTTCCCGCTCAAAAATTTGAATTTCAAACTTTGACGCTAGTCCACTTTTCTATCATTGGATTTCTAAACTCCAAAAAGTGCCACTAGCTAAAAATAGCACTGCAATTATGCTCACTAGCTTTGCTGCAAAGTGTCACTGTTAGTCCTAGCGGTGTTGTATAGCACTGCTAACTTCTTCAAACTGCACCGCAAATGCAGATTGCACTACTGGAGTTGGGTAAAAGGCACTAATTGTAAAAGGAAATAAAAGATGAAGAATTTTATGACATCATCATCTCATTGTATCAACTGTTTTTAAACACATTTGGGAGAAATTATAATCTCTCCTCTAAGGATTTTTTTATCTTTCATGCTTGTAGAACTTAATACATTTCAATTTGGGTTTAAAAAGAACAAGACAAAGAGATTCAAAAGAACCTTAAGAAAATTACTATATTTTGTGTAAGGTTTAACAATTGAACAAGCAACATTCACTTTTCCTTTTGGTGCATACAAATAATCCAATTATTGCTTTAAGGGATTAAAATGAACAGGTGCTTCTATGTTTTTTAATCTATTATCCAAAATAATATCATATAAAAGACATATGTGCTTCTCTCGTGCCTCATGGTGATCTTGAGAATCAAAAGGATTTTTGCGATATTAATTTGTATAAGTGATTACCTCCACACTTCAATTTAAATTCTAAAACTTAACAAAATCTTATGAGTGTGAGTGGAGCATATTGTGTGTGTTTTCTCTTTGTTTTCAACAAAAATTGATTGAACTACAAATGTACTTGCTTGCTTTTTTTAATTTCTAGAGGGAATTCCTTGCATGGTAAAAAGTAATTAGCCAAGGGAATGACCCAACTAGGAACACACTAAAGACAAGCAACTTCAAACCGGTATATAACTGTGGGTACTTGAGGAAAGTTCAAGTATCACAAGGATTGTTCTGACAAGAAGGGTAGAAATGGTCTCTTACCACATGGATCATCCCCCATGAATGGAATGCCTATATTAGAACCTTTTGTTTAAAAGACAAAAATCCTTAAACTATTTGTTGGTGCAAGAATGGTCATTTTGAATCTGCCCCACATTTTTATGGCTTTTAGTAGAGATGAGAATTATTCCATGGGTATTGATGCTTGGCTGACATAAGAAGCAAGTGCACTATAGGGTGGAGCCTGTGTGGTCAAGTATCTAATCATCCATTGAAAGTAGGTGTAGCTAGATTTATCCAAGTTGGGATTCAAAAAATATTTCCTTTTTATCCATAGGGTTTTGCATGTTCTTGGAATAAAAAAACTTTTCTTGGACCTTAAAACATTAAAAACATTCAACATGATCATCAAATTTCAAACCCATTAGGAAGCAAATATCTTTTACAAAATTCAACTGTTATTGATTTCCCTAGGGATTCTATCCTTAGAGGCCTCTAAGCATTTGAACTTAATCTCAATTTCTCACTAAATTCAACAATAGGGAACCTTTACCTTAGTTTCCTTGATTTCCATACAATGGACCTTTTCAGATGAGAATAAATTGGGACATTGGACATTTAGTTTGAAAACCTAATTAAGAATTGTTTGTGGTAAAAGGAATTCATTAAGAAAATATAAGAAACAATTGAACCCCACACATGTGCTCTTCCATATGATTTCTTGAAAGATAAAAATATGAAAACCAAATTCAAAAGATCTTAGTCAAAAATATCACAAGAAAAGGTTGTCTATGCTTTACGAGTTTAGAGAAAGATTGAGCTTAAATGTGCATCAAGGAACAATCCAAAATTTATTCATTTTACTATTGTCAAAATCCAAGTCTCTTTCAAAGGTTTGAGTATCTCACCTAGGAAGCCTTAGAATGTTCTTCAACACCTTGGTCTAGTAAACAAAAGTATTTCTAAGTCTCTTAGGGTTGAAATCAAAACTTTCATCCATCCTTCAAACATCAAATAAAATTTCAACTCACCAAACAACTCTTGGAAATCTTGAAAAAAAATTTCTATACTAAACTTTGTGAAAATCCTCTTAAATAAAAAATCAAAACAAATCCAAATCATCTTGTTTAACTATGTGTGTATAGATGAATCCTTATTTGTACACTTAGTCAAATTATCATCTTGTGGACAAGTTCACTCTAAGAAAACATCTAACCTTTTAAAGTTTACAGGTTCATTATCCCAAATTAAAATCAAAATCAAATCAAATCAATCCAAAATCAAAATCAAATATCAAATACAAAGTCCTAAAGTTTAGTGTCCCCATCAAGGTTTCATAAGAGTTCAATCATCCACCAATCCTCCATCCTTCATGTAGTATCCCCCTATTCTCACCTGGGATGTGCAGGTAGTCTGGCTAAGGAATCGGAAGAGGAAAATGGGACAAGAGCTTCTAATGGTATTTTATATGTTGTGATTGAATTAATTAAATAAGGATCATATTGTTATTAAAATGTTAGATTAAATTGTATTTAAAAATTTAAATGTTTTATTTATTTTTAAAAGGTTATGAGTTTATTAAATGATAATTAAAATATTAAATAGTGTTTATTATTTTAATTAATTATTTTGTTGAGGATAATTGTTATAATAAATTATTTAAATTAATTAGATAATGTGCCTTACAAGTAAAGCTTGCAAAAGCTGATTAAAACAAAAAAGTATTAAAAAATAGAAAAATAAATAAATAAAATAATGAAACAGATGAAAGAGCAAATGTGATTTGATATCTAACTTTTTTTTTTTTTTTTAGACTGCAGGAATCGGGTAGCACGACCCCCTATAAACTGCAGTGCGCCTGGTAAACTTTTTAACGTGACCGGCGGTGCTGGCGCGACACGCCTTCCGGTACCACGGGACGGGGGGGAGACTAGAACTTGTGACCAGCAGAGCCGCAACGGAATTACTTAGCCAACCAAGCTAGGGCCCCCGCCCTAACTTGATATCTAACTAAAAAGCTTGCTTTTAAAGAATTAAATTCTTTTATTCTAGATTTTTGTGAGCTTTTTGAATAAATTGGAATATCTTTTATTTAATTAAGAATTTTGTGAGCTTTTAACACAGAGATTTCATGTAGACAAGAATTAAAAGAAAGAAAAAAAAGAATTGTGATGCCTTTTTTAATCTTCTGAAGTTTTCAAAAGAGATTTTTTTTCATTCTTTTTTTTTGGGGGAATACTTTGAAAATAGTCATGGGATTAAGGATTTGAATTCGAGATTTGAGCACGGTTTTCTGAAGAGGAGATTCGAAGCAGAAAGGAGAAACTCATCGTAGAGGCCATCGGGAACAAGCAAACATCATCAGATTCTCAAATAAGTGCAGGACTCCAGGTTCTTTATTTTAAATGTTTATTTAAATTGTGTTATTAAAATATTGTCTGTACAAAATTGTAGATATTTATTTTGATTTTGTGAAATTATAAAAAAAAAAAAGAATTAGATAATTTGTTTACATATGTTGAAATATTGTCTGTTAATTCGTTGTCAAATTTTAAAAAAAATCTATGTAGAAGAATTGTGAAAATCTTAGATCCTCTCTAAGGAAATGAATTTAAAATGGTAGAAAATTCGAAAAGAAAATAATAGATAATTTAGAAGACTTCTGTAGGATTGAAAAACAAAGGAAATCCTCTGATAAATTAGGAAAAATAAAATCCTATGATAAAATAATAAATATTTTCTTGTAGAAAATAGCAGAGACGTAGGGTCACTAAATTCATCATACCTCGCAATTTAGGAACTGGGTATGGCTGAATTTTGTATATGTGTTAAAATGCTTAATGGCGCACCTTCAGTAAAAATTGTAGAAAGACCCAGATCCGAAAATAAAAGTTATGCAAGTCGCAATACACTAGTTTTATTATTAGCATTGTTTGAGTATAGTAAGTTATTTTAATGTATTAATTAATAAGTATTTATATATATGTTTAATTATATGTATTATATATATATATATATATTTAAATATATTTGTTTAATTGGTTATTTTGATAGAATAGATATTTTTAAAAAGAAAATAAGCCTTAATTTATTGTATGGTTTATATCGAGACAATTGTAATTGGTTATATTAAATGTTAGAATATTTTAATAATCATATTAGTTTAATTTTTAGACCTTTGGTTTCAGTGAGAACTCTTAAATGATTTCACTTGTGGATTTTAGAATTTCCCAACTAAGAAATATCTTGATTAAATAGAGATCATTTTATATTCTTCCTTATGTGGACTTAGTAGGTATGGTTTATTAAATTAAAATCAGTATATTATTGGTTACTTGATTTTTATAATAGACATGTGGGATATTCATTTATTGTTGGTTTAAAAAATTTATCGTTTAAGTTATGATGTGATAAACCTAACTTATTATCCATTACCATTACTTGATATACTTATACCAATTAAAATATCTACGAATTCATATTTATTCATTGCAATTATTAATATTATAACAATAACTGATGGACTATAGTTTTAGATAGCTTTAAGATTCCACTTTATTAATTGCATATATTATGTTAGTTCAATTTATTAGCTATACACGGGTTCTAAAGATAATTGATTGATATGTTAGTGAATAGGAGCTAAGAAATAGTAAAGTGCTATTATTTATCAAATAATTTAGCCTTCAATTCTTTCATAACTTTAAATAGTAAATTGTTACAATGGTGGTTAAATTATTAATGGTTTTCTTTAATCAATTTTATTAAGTATTATTATTTTGTTTATTTATTAGCAAAAATTTTATCATTCAATTTTCTCAAAGAAAAAGGGGAGGAAAGGTTGGTTTTAATAAATTATAGTTAAATATTAATATTTTTAATAATTTCCTTCAATGGGGTTGTTAAAATGTTTTTTTTAATTTCTTGGAATAAGATATTTTTGATAACTATCCTCAATGTTGAATAATGTTACTATTGCAACCATGTATTGAATTACTGTATTGGTGGGATTGTAGCCTATTTATGAAATTAGACAGTTAGAAATATAAGTTCACATTATAATGAAAATTAAATAAATAATGGTAATGTAATCAAGGGGGAAATTTGCTTAATTTCTCAATATTAAATATGAGTGGTGTTGTATTCTTTTGTAAATTATTTAATAGATGAAGCACCAAATTTTGAGAACACTTGTGTTTATTGTCATGATTGATTCCAATATTGGAGTAGGCTATTTTTATTTTATTTTTACAAGAATATGCTTATCTAGTTCAGCAGTCTTCGGCTTCACCTAAGTGGCTGGCAGCCGCCTAAGAAACTGTCTGGGGTGATGGACCCTAGAAAGGGTTGCATACCCACTCTTCTAGTATATAATTTTGTATAGGTCACATAATGCTTATGAATAGAGGTTTGAGTTTACCGTGTATTTGCGGTGTTGTGTTACTTTGTGTTGGAGTAGATTTCTCCTTGAATGTCTTATGAGTGAACCCTTGGTTGGTTAGTCAATGAGTTGGAGCAGCTCAAGTTGTCAAACTACGGTGCCTCTGTGAATTATATACGTAGGCAAGGCTATCGAGTGATGAGCTCCCGAGGCATTAGGTCGGGCCCTTAGGACCGTTCTTCTGAGTCTTGTTTGAGATTTGTCGTTTATTCTCGATAACGTAAAAACTACTATTAATTTATATAGCTTCTCTTAGTAATCTTGTGTTAACTATCTTTGATTTTATGGGTGTGCCAAGTCATATAGACCTTGCAGGTATAGGCATTGGGAGCAGGGACTTGTTGATAAAATAGAATGTAAGAGGTATGTAAGCTGACCTAAGTAAGTAGACTCTATTGCTAAAGTTAGTAAATCACTTCTATCTTTTCTTGTAGCTTGTGTGATCATTAAATATAGCTATATGTAGTGAATCGTGTTGTTGTTGTTGTGAGGCCTACCATTTGATACACCATTTGGCCATCTTTTGATTCGATCATGTTGATACTCTATGTGTTTTGGACTATTTTGGATGATCATAGACTCTTGATGTTATGCTTGTTTTATGCTTATGATGCTATGATGATTATATGCACATTATGCTTCCTTTATTGATATGCTCATATGATTTGGTTATCATGATTGAAATGGACAATTGTTTTAAAATGAGATGGAATTGATAGGATGCTAAATTTAATTTAGTGATGATGTGATTTCTTTATTATGCCATGACTATACATGAATTGATAAAATATGTTATTGCTAGAGGAAGACTGATTATATATATGGAATTTATTGATTCAGAGTTAGATTGTGCTAAATATATGCATATGAATTTATGATTTAATTATTGATTATCATGCATTGGATATTTTGACATGTGGACGTTGAGTGTGCAGGTACATGCCCATGGCCAATGGGATTGGAGGTAACCAAAGGTACCCAATTGTGTCAGCCTAGTGAAGCCACTATGGTCCATGAAGAATGGACCATAGCCTCTTGTGTTGTATTTTAATTTGTGATTAAAAATATTTAATGTTGAATCTTGAGATTATGTTTTTAAAGGCAATCAAACTTTTGTTGAGGGTTTTGGGGCATGTTGGAATTATTTTATTATGTTAAAATTTCAATTTCTCTTTTGATGTTTTTCAAAGGTTTAATTAGTCCTCAAATTGGGTTAATTGGCCCTTAATTAACCCCTAGGATAGTCACCTATGGGTTAGGGGTCAAATCAAACCCATAACTTGTCAAAATTGCAAGTTGTGACCCTTCTTAATTAGCCATCAAGAAGGGTGACGGATTTTGGGGGATGGGTTGGAGTGTTGGCTCCAAAATCTCATTTATGAGATTTGAAAACCTTGTTGAGTGTAAAACACTCTTTGGCCCTTCACTTCCCCAAGAGTTCTCACACATGTGTGAGAACTTGTGGGGAGGTGTGTCCATGGGAGTGAATAGGAGGTTGACATGTGTCACACTCTCCTCCAAGGGTTTCTAACCCTTGACTCCTATTTGAATCCTTGGGAAAGGAAAGTAAAGGGTTCTTCTTTTGGGGGCTTGGTGTTTGGATTGCTTGGAGGAAGGAAAATTTTGCTTGGTTTGAAGGAGTAGGGATTTGGAGCTCATCTTCAACCCTCTCTCATTATTGGCTTGGATTTGAGGTAGGTCTTACTCTATCTTTATGTATGTTTTATTTTCTCTTCTTTTACCTCTTTGTATGCAAGTTTGAGAATATGAGTTATATGGGTTGTTGTCCATTTGCATGTCTTTGCATTTCCTTGTGTTGGTTGGGGTTGTATAGGATAAACTCACCCAATGTGGGAAGAGAATCCTTGTGGGGGATAGGAATGTGTAGGAACCTCTATGGGGAGATTGTTCCTCCTTTGAGAAGGAGAGGCAACAAAAAAAAAGGGGGTATGAGTACCCAAAATTGTTTCATGATAGTATGGTGTTTTGGGAAGATTGTTGTATGGAGGATGTATGATATGAAGAGCTTTATTGAATGGGTGGATTGGAGAAAAAGAAGGGATTGTGTTGTTGGTTATTTCTTCTTGCTAATAGGTCTCCCCATATAGAAGTGATGTCCACCTCTATCCCCATCTTGGGATCCATAAAGAATCCCTAAGTAAATGTGTGAATCTTGGCTGGGAGTATTTTGTTTTTGAGCATTGTGGTTAGAAATGGCCTTTTTGTTTTATTGTTGTGTGTACCCGGTAGCTTGGGGGGTGGTTGGTTTTCCAACCCAAGGTTGGGAGGTGAGCACTCCCTATTGGCCATGGAAAGAGGATTATCTTATGTGTTTGCCTGCAGATTTAAAGATCATTTCTATAGCCTGGGTAGAGGAGTTTTCAAAAAAAAATGTAGTCTCAAATGTTCAGTTATATTGTGTTTTGTGGATAGGCATTTGAAGGCATGTAAAGGAATATAGAAAGAAAATTTGAAAGAAAACTGTTTCTTGTATGAACTGTTTAGATGAAGATAACATGTGATAGCTCTATTCTAGCTATTGTGTTGATTCAAAAAAAAAAGGGGATTGTTAAGGTGGTTAAAATATGCATACCATGTGTTAGTGAATCTTTGTAGCTTCGTGGCATAATGCTGTAATATTACTTACTGTTGAAAGAGAAAAGAGGAAGAGTATACTTGTTTCAAGATATGTAAAGATATAAACATAGTTGCTTTATTTCAAGTTTCAGAATATCTATCATGTTAGTGTTATAAAAAAATAGGGGAAATAATCGAAAGAGTTTATGTGTTCTGGTTGGGCTTCCATCATTGTATATGTTTCAGCTAGAGTTTAGAGATAAATGTGTAGTACCTGGGTAGAAAAGAGATCATTGCTTTTTGTTTCTTGGTCATATGAATAATAGCTTATCTAAGGAACAGCAGACACACCATTGCAATACACAATAATTGTTGTTATCTTATTGACTCGTATCAAGCATTACTAAAGTAAAATAAATAGAGAGTAAAATATATTTCAGATATTTAATTTTACTTTATTTTATCGCATACCTTTGTTTAGCAAGTTTTAAAGAGGTGTATAAGCAGTGGTGCTTGTGAGCGATGGTGAAATATTCTGGTTAATAACCAAGTATATCATAGGGTGTTTAAATTCGTGCACCTCACCATGCGAAGATTGGATGCAAATAGTCTTAGAGGCTTAAGCAGCCAAGCAAATAGAATAGTTGAAAACAAACAAGATGTTTGATGCTACTCGGTTCACAAACATGTAGATCTAAGCAGGATTATTGTCCTCTCTTTTTTCCCTCTTTCCTCATTTGTTTAGGTGCACAAATGTTTTATACTGGAAAAAAATAAAATAAATAAATAAACAAATAAATAAAGGATAGTTAGGGGCGCCGCCCCTCCTGAGAGACCGTGACACCCTCTTGGGGTGAGGGAAACCATCACTCTCTCTCTTTCCTGCCAATGCCTCTATGAGGAGGTAAATCAAATGAAATCGGTTGCTTTCGCTGTGCCGATAGAAATCCATTGAAGCCTGCAATGATATTAAACAATTAAATTAGGATTACACCAATAGGTAAACTGCATAACCTACCCAGTTAAGAATATAAACCTACGAGCCACAGTTTAAGAAAGGAATCTGATATGTCACCATAATCCTCGTAATGCTGGTTGATTCTTGCAACCTCCTCTGGCCGCCATCCTTGTATCGACACCACAAACTCAACATGTAGTGCATCAGGTTATGTCTTCAACATTGTCATGCCTCAGCAGCAAGCCAACGTTTGATAGGAACAGTGAACAAAGCTGTGTTCTTGACTTGTGACCTAAATTGTATTGGCATTCAATGCTCCGGTAAATAAAAAGCATAATACTAATTTTTTTGTTGGCGTTAGAATGACTTTTAAAATGCTTGCTGTAAGATTTACCTAATTCGCTATGACCTACACTACCGTCCAAGTAAGAAATAAAAATAATAATAATTGCTTTTACTTACCACGTAAATCTGGAGGGTGCAGTTGAGGCACGCAGAATCTAGAGTAAAAGATTTAGTTTTAATTAATCTTACAAGAATTGGTAAAAAGCATGTCATGTTATTATTATTATTTACCAACCTAGATTAATTAGGATTGTGACTGTTTCCATGGCACTAAGGCGCTATGACCTATCATTAAATCTACCAGCAGATATATATATATATTTTTTTTACTCATAAGCCTGCAACCAACAGTAAAACGTCGGCCAATTAAATGCGCTGGAAAAATGGTTAGGTTGTCGAATGGAACCACTTGCATGTCAGTAATAAATTTTAGAAATGCCTTGCAAGGAATGCTACAATTTTGGCGCTCAAAGGATTTATTCAAATAGATATCCAGCCTGGGTTAAGATTCTGGTGCCACCTTTCACCCGAGCTGGTTTATAGTTTTAATGGGGAGGAATAATATAGAGTGCGTAGGTGGATATAAAAATAAAATAAAATTGGTTCCATATCTAATACTAACGCAAAGCTGAATAACATAATGTAAGAGCACTTGAATACAATAATTGGAATTCATAACACAACTCGTTTCTGGCTCACGTCATTCTTGGTAATATTGGAAGACATTGAATGTATCGAGTATGACTGTTATGAGTAGCTACGTTATTAATGTCTAGCATAATAACATCAACATTTTCCATTGCATCAATATCTTCTTTGTGAAATATTGACATTGTTTTACTAAGGTAAATAAGAAAAATGGAAACAAAGTAAATAGTAATTAGGATAATATTTTATTCATAACAAAAAAAAAACTGTAGTATTAAAATTATTAACTACGTTGAAAAAAAATAAAAAAATCAATTCACTGGCAGTGAGACTTACATTAAATCTTTCAACAACATCATTTATATAAAAATAAATAAATAAATAAATAAATCTAGTTTTATTTTTAATCTTGTTTCTTTCATCTGAGAGTCACATTGGCATAGTGACTTAGGGAAAATTTGAAATAAAATAAATACAATCCAAAAATAATAGGCAAATAAATTGGCCACCGTAATTATGCAAATTAAGGCTAAGTGAAACGAAAGTCACACCCAAGAAAATAGGCAAATAAATCGCGAAGGTAATGTCCTTTGTAAGTTTCACGTATTAAGAGTAGGGGTGAAAAAAAAAAGGAAACAAAAGAAAGTAAAAATAAAACAAAACTTTAGCCTTTCTTTTTCAAAAGAAGATATTCCCCACTCACTTACATAGCGTCTTATTATTTTATTTTTTATTACAAATAGATATAAAGGGAAAGAGTAGTTATTTAATCGAATATTCCTATTCTTTTTAAAATAAGAAGAAATAACAAAAAAAGAAAGAATGTTCTATGGTTTGTTAGGCTCACTTATATATATCCCAATATTAATAATAATAAAAAGGAGGGAGATATACTACTAAAGGATAGTCATAGGGGATGATGTATTTATTTGAAATGCATAATCATAGTTATTACAATTTTAGATTGTATGTATCTATATGTATAATTTAAATTATTCCATAAAGTGTAAATGTTTTTATATAGTCATGAAAGGGCTAAATAATTCCTTAAATAATAAGAGTATAGGCATAGACTCAATAGCAACAAACATGGGTAGCACTTGCAAATGTCAAGTGGTTGTAGGGTTATCAAGTGGTGCGTCGATGGGGGAAATGCACAAGTAACTTCACCTAAAGTTCGTATACTGTGTCACCATGCACGTGCATGGTTGATAATTGTTAATTTTATATACCTTTGTTCAAAAAAAATATATTAGTTGTGTTTTGCTCTTCATGCAATTTTATGGCATGACATTTTGGTATAAGAGCCTAGGTTCCAACACTGGGAACTCTGGGCATTTGTGTTTTCCCGGATAGTAATCCATATGGTGTTATCGTGTAGGATGGCACCTAGGAAGCGAAGTATTTGTGGACGCGGTCGTGGTCGCGGTCGCGGACGCAATGCTGAGGGGGACCGATCTGACGCACCACCGACACCCCCACACGTTTCTGAAGCATCACAACATGATCCTCCCCAGAACCTCAATTCTCAGATCCTCCATGCACTAGAGGACTTGATTGGGGTTATTCATGCTCGTTTACCAGCGATCGAGGAGGGCCCTAGACTAGAGCAGACTCATCACTCGACTGAGGCACATGGATCACAACATAGAGAGCGCAGCAGGAGTCCCCATCACATTCCAGATGAGTATGATGAGGAGGGAGAGAGGGGATCAGTTCACTTGGATCCTCCACCACGTATACCTCATCCTGAGGTAGCAGTCGGGGATAGAGCATACCGAGACTCAGGAGATCATGTTCGAGAAGTGCTACGACTCAAGCCAGATAATTTTGAGGGATCCACAGATGGACAGAGAGCTGAGTCATGGCTTCTCAATCTTGATAGGTGCTTTGGATTACGTGCATATGCAAGCAATGTAAAAGCACGATGTGCAGTACTTTTGCTTAGAGGTCCAGCCTCTACTTGGTGGCGCCAGGAGGAGTGCAAGCACCACTTATCTATTGACACTTTCACATGGGAGACATTCTTAGAGCGGTTTCGAGCACGCTATTTGTCTGAGCACTTTCGGCAGTGTCGCATTGATGAGTTCCATGACCTTCAGCAGAGGGGACTATCAGTAGCACAGTATGAGAGTCGATTTCTTGAGCTACTACAGTATGTGGACTATATCTAGGATGAGAAGCTTCTCGTCAATCGCTTCATCAGAGGACTTAATGTAGGCATATCAGGACCTGTACGTATGGCTGATCCAGAGAACCTTCGGGTTGCTGTGGAGAAAGCCCTCATAGCAGAGGAGATTCAGGGAAAGTCACAGGAGGCACGAGAGCGGTTTCAAAACCGCAACCAGGGTACTCAATCACATGGGTTTCGACGACCTCCCCTTCCTTCAAAGGGAGGATTCAGGCCTTCTGCAGGACCGTCTAGACCACCACAGCAGCAGCATAGCCAGAGGCCTAGGCCACAGCAGGGCTTTCAGGGTGTACACTCTAGGCCATGGCGACCTCAGGGTCCCCGCAGAGATCAGCGTTCTCAGTTACAGGGTGCTACCCCAGCACGTTCACAGCAGTCTAGCTGAGGAGGACATAGTGGTTCTAGTAGGACAGGGGGACAACAGTTCACTAGGACCCAGCCAGCTCAGGTGTATTCCAGGGGTCCTTGTTATGTATGTGGAGCAATCGGACACTTAGCCAGGGATTGCCCCCAGGGTCCCACAGTGAGAGGGCAGCACACAGCAGGCTCTGAGCAGAATGTGGGAGATGTGGGCAAGTCCCACCGATTATTTGCAGCAGTCGAGAACCGCCAAGCTGAGCACCAGGCCACAGTTATCGAGACCCCAGGTATGATAGGTGATACTCATATTACTGTTTTATTTGATTCTGGGGCATCTGATTCCTTTATATCCCCTTCTATAGTGGAGCATAGCAGGCTAGTGGCATCTAGGCAGGATGATAGGTGGGAGGTAGAGCTAGCCTCAGGGGCTAAGGTGTTAGTAGATTCAGTGGTTCATGATTGCCCACTTCAATTTGGAGGTTGGAATACATCAGTTGATCTTTGTGTCACACCATTAGGCTCCTATGGAGTGGTTTTGGGCATGGATTGGCTTGATGCACATCAGGCTAAGGTAGATTGTCGTCGAAAGACAGTTGAGTGTGTGGATGACCATGGTTCAGCAGTGGTGATCACAGGGGTTCAGAGGCCCATTTCCCTTCGTATGATATCCGCTATGCAGTTGAAGCGATGTCTACGAAAGGGATGTCAGTTATTTGCTATCACTCTCAGAGATATGGATGAGGAGATGACAGAGGTATCCTTGGATGACCATCCTATTCTTAGGGAGTTTGCTGATGTTTTTCCTTCTGACTTGCCAGGTATGCCACCTCGTCGAGAGATTGATTTTCATATAGATTTGGTGCCAGGGGCTGAACCAATATCGAGGGCACCTTACAGGATGACTACACATGAGCTTGGTGAGCTCAAGCTTCAGTTAGAGGAGTTGTTGGAGAAGGGTCACATCCGTCCGAGCGTCTCACCTTGGGGTGCTCCCGTCATCTTCGTTAAGAAGAAGGATGGATCCCTTCGTCTATGCATAGACTATAGACAATTGAACAAGGTGACAATCAAGAATCGTTACCCACTTCCGAGGATTGATGATTTATTTGATCAGATGCAGGGAGCCAGAGTTTTCTCTAAGATTGACCTTAAGTCTGGATATCATCAGTTACGGATTGCAGAAGCGGATATTCATAAGACAGCTTTCAGGACTAGGTATGGCCATTACGAGTTTACAGTGGTACCATTTGGGTTGACGAATGCTCCTGCAGTGTTCATGAGTCTCATGAATGGAGTATTTCGTACCTTCTTGGATCGATTTGTTATTATTTTCCTCGATGACATCTTGATATATTCACATACTGAGGAGGAACATGAGGTTCACTTGCGACAGGTATTACAGTGTTTGAGGGAGCATCAGTTATATGGCAGCTTGTCAAAGTGTGCCTTCTTCCGTCCAGAGGTTCACTATCTTGGTCACATTATATCTGGTGATGGTATCTCTGTAGATCCATCGAAGATTAGAGCTATAATGGATTGGCCAGCGCCTACTACAGTGACAGAGGTCAGGAGTTTCATGGGTTTGGCAGGTTATTATCGTCGCTTTGTAGAGGGTTTCTCTAGGATTGCACATCCTATCACTTCCCTTCAGCGAAAAGGGAAGAAGTTTGAGTGGACAGATCAGTGTGAGAGGGCTTTTTAGACCCTCAAGGAGCGTCTCACTAGCACCCCTATTTTAGCAGTTCCAGATCCTTCAGCTGATTTCATGGTTTGCACAGATGCATCTATTGATGGCTTAGGTGCCGTACTTATGCAGGAGGGTAGAGTGATCGCATATGAATCACGAAAACTCAAGACCCATGAGTTGAACTACCCTACACATGAATTAGAGTTAGCAGCTGTAGTTCATGCTCTAGTTCATTGGAGGCACTTCCTTTTGGGTCATCACTTCAAGCTACATTCAGATCACAAGAGCCTTTAGTACATATTCACACAGCCGAATCTAAATGCTCGCCAAAGGCGTTGGATGGAGTTTCTATGCGAGTACGACTTTGAGGTGCATTACATCAAAGGGAAGGAGAACGTGGTTGCAGATGCATTGAGTAGGAGGTGACATGAGCTATCATCCATGACATTGAGCATTGATCTGAGGAGTCAGATTCTACAAAACCTTCCAGAGGATGAGTGGTATATGTTGGTTCAACAGGAGATCCAATCACAGAGGGCCCTTAAGGGCAAGTTTTCAAGATATACTTTGGAGTCTGATGGTTTACTACGACACAGAGGGCGTATCTATGTACCTAGTGTGGGTGACCTTCTCACAGTTATATTATCAGAGGCACACAGAGCACCTTATGCAGCACATCCAGGGGTGAAGAAGATGCATGCCGATTTGAGACAATTGTATCATTGGGCAGGGATGCGACGAGACATTGCAGATTTTGTGACTCGATGCCTTGAGTGTCAAAGAGTCAAAGCAGAGCATCAACATCCAGCAGGACTCCTTTACCCGCATGATATTCCTGAGTGGAAATGGGACACCATTTCAATGGATTTTATTGTTGGTCTACCTTTGTCCTCACGTCGTCATGATGCCATCATGGTGACTGTTGACAAGTTGACCAAAGTAGCCCATTTTTCACCCGTGCGTACGACTTACACAGCTCCAGCAGTAGCGAGAGTCTTCCTTGATGACATTGTTAGATTACATGGAGTCCCTCGTAGGATTATATCAGATAGGGATTCACTCTTCACATCTACATTTTGGACATCATTGCAGCAGGCATTGGGCACTCGACTCAACTTCAGCTCAGCTTACCACCCTGAGACAGATGGGCAGACAGAGAGGGTGAATCAGGTGTTAGAGGATATGCTACGCATGTATGTGATGGATCACCAGTCTCGTTGGGAGGATTATCTATATTTGGTCGAATTTGCCTACAATAATGGGTATCACAGTTCCTTAGGCATGCCACCATTTCAGGCATTGTATGGTAGACCATGCAGGACTCCTTTGAGTTGGGATAGGATTGAGGATAGAGTAGCTATTGGGCCAGAGATGGTACAGGATATGGAGCAGCAGGTGGTCTTGATTAGGCAGCGTCTACAAGAGGCACAAGATCGTCAGAAGAAGTATGCCGATGCAAAGAGGGTTGATCGGAGCTTTTCAGTTGGGGACCGTGTATTTTTGAGAGTGCGACCACATAAGAGTCCAATCCGTTATGGAAAGGGCTCTAAGCTTGCACCGCGGTTTGTAGGTCCTTTTGAGATATTGGAGCGGATAGGTCCCGTAGCTTATCGTCTAGCCTTGCCACCTAGCCTGTCGCGCATCCACGATGTGTTTCATGTATCAGTTTTATGACGTTATGTCCATGATGCTTCTCATGTGTTGGATTGGGATGCTTTGCAGGTGGAGTCAGACGGCCAGTTAGCCTTGGAGCCCATCCGCATTTTGGCTCGACGGACATTGGCTCTTCGAGGCTGAGAGCTGGACCAGGTTAGGGTCCAGTGGGATCGGTATGACGAGGTAGTAGCCACTTGGGAGGATGCCTCACGTTTGAGAGTCCTATATCCTCACCTCTTTGATGACTTCCAGGAGGAAGTTCATTCTTAGGGGAGGAGGATGTGAGGCCTACCATTTGATACACCATTTGGCCATCTTTTGATTCGATCATGTTGATACTCTATGTGTTTTGGACTATTTTGGATGATCATAGACTCTTGATGTTATGCTTGTTTTATGCTTATGATGCTATGATGATTATATGCACATTATGCTTCCTTTATTGATATGCTCATATGATTTGGTTATCATGATTGAAATGGACAATTGTTTTAAAATGAGATGGAATTGATAGGATGCTAAATTTAATTTAGTGATGATGTGATTTCTTTATTATGCCATGACTATACATGAATTGATAAAATATGTTATTGCTAGAGGAAGACTGATTATATATATGGAATTTATTGATTCAGAGTTAGATTGTGCTAAATATATGCATATGAATTTATGATTTAATTATTGATTATCATGCATTGGATATTTTGACATGTGGACGTTGAGTGTGCAGGTACATGCCCATGGCCAATGGGATTGGAGGTAACCAAAGGTACCCAATTATGTCAGCCTAGTGAAGCCACTATGGTCCATGAAGAATGGACCATAGCCTCTTGTGTTGTATTTTAATTTGTGATTAAAAATATTTAATGTTGAATCTTGAGATTATGTTTTTAAAGGCAATCAAACTTTTGTTGAGGGTTTTGGGGCATGTTGGAATTATTTTATTATGTTAAAATTTCAATTTCTCTTTTGAGGTTTTTCAAAGGTTTAATTAGTCCTCAAATTGGGTTAATTGGCCCTTAATTAACCCCTAGGATAGTCACCTATGGGTTAGGGGTCAAATCAAACCCATAACTTGTCAAAATTGCAAGTTGTGACCCTTCTTAATTAGCCATCAAGAAGGGTGACGGATTTTGGGGGATGGGTTGGAGTGTTGGCTCCAAAATCTCATTTATGAGATTTGAAAACCTTGTTGAGTGTAAAACACTCTTTGGCCCTTCACTTCCCCAAGAGTTCTCACACATGTGTGAGAACTTGTGGGGAGGTGTGTCCATGGGAGTGAATAGGAGGTTGACATGTGTCACACTCTCCTCCAAGGGTTTCTAACCCTTGACTCCTATTTGAATCCTTGGGAAAGGAAAGTAAAGGGTTCTTCTTTTGGGGGCTTGGTGTTTGGATTGCTTGGAGGAAGGAAAATTTTGCTTGGTTTGAAGGAGTAGGGATTTGGAGCTCATCTTCAACCCTCTCTCATTATTGGCTTGGATTTGAGGTAGGTCTTACTCTATCTTTATGTATGTTTTATTTTCTCTTCTTTTACCTCTTTGTATGCAAGTTTGAGAATATGAGTTATATGGGTTGTTGTCCATTTGCATGTCTTTGCATTTCCTTGTGTTGGTTGGGGTTGTATAGGATAAACTCACCCAATGTGGGAAGAGAATCCTTGTGGGGGATAGGAATGTGTAGGAACCTCTATGGGGAGATTGTTCCTCCTTTGAGAAGGAGAGGCAACAAAAAAAAAGGGGGTATGAGTACCCAAAATTGTTTCATGATAGTATGGTGTTTTGGGAAGATTGTTGTATGGAGGATGTATGATATGAAGAGCTTTATTGAATGGGTGGATTGGAGAAAAAGAAGGGATTGTGTTGTTGGTTATTTCTTCTTGCTAATAGGTCTCCCCATATAGAAGTGATGTCCACCTCTATCCCCATCTTGGGATCCATAAAGAATCCCTAAGTAAATGTGTGAATCTTGGCTGGGAGTATTTTGTTTTTGAGCATTGTGGTTAGAAATGGCCTTTTTGTTTTATTGTTGTGTGTACCCGGTAGCTTGGTTACCTCCTAGCTTGGGGGGTGGTTGGTTTTCCAACCCAAGGTTGGGAGGTGAGCACTCCCTATTGGCCATGGAAAGAGGATCATCTTATGTGTTTTCCTGCAGATTTAAAGATCATTTCTATAGCCTGGGTAGAGGAGTTTTCAAAAAAAAATGTAGTCTCAAATGTTCAGTTATATTGTGTTTTGTGGATAGGCATTTGAAGGCATGTAAAGGAATATAGAAAGAAAATTTGAAAGAAAACTGTTTCTTGTATGAACTGTTTAGATGAAGATAAAATGTGATAGCTCTATTCTAGCTATTGTGTTGATTCAAAAAAAAAAGGGGATTGTTAAGGTGGTTAAAATATGCATACCATGTGTTAGTGAATCTTTGTAGCTTCGTGGCATAATGATGTAATATTACTTACTGTTGAAAGAGAAAAGAGGAGGAGTATACTTGTTTCAAGATATGTAAAGATATAAACACAGTTGCTTTATTTCAAGTTTCAGAATATCTATCATGTTAGTGTTATAAAAAAACAGGGGAAATAATCGAAAGAGTTTATGTGTTCTGGTTGGGCTTCCATCATTGTATATGTTTCAGCTAGAGTTTAGAGATAAATGTGTAGTAACTGGGTAGAAAAGAGATCATTGCTTTTTGTTTCTTGGTCATATGAATAATAGCTTATCTAAGGAACAGCAGACACACCATTGTAATACACAATAATTGTTGTTATCTTATTGACTCGTATCAAGCATTACTAAAGTAAAATAAATAGAGAGTAAAATATATTTCAGATATTTAATTTTACTTTATTTTATCGCATACCTTTGTTTAGCAAGTTTTAAAGAGGAGTATAAGCAGTGGTGCTTGTGAGCGATGGTGAAATATTCTGGTTAATAACCAAGTATATCACAGGGTGTTCGAATTCGTGCACCTCACCATGCGAAGATTGGATGCAAATAGTCTTAGAGGCTTAAGCAGCCAATCAAATAGAATAGTTGAAAACAAACAAGATGTTTGATGCTACTCGGTTCACAAACATGTAGATCTAAGCAGGATTATTGTCCACTCTTTTTTCCCTCTTTCCTCATTTTTTTAGGTGCACAAATGTTTTATACTGGAAAAAAATAAAATAAATAAATAAACAAATAAATAAAGGATAGTTAGGGGCACCGCCCCTCCTGAGAGACCGTGACACCCTCTTGGGGTGAGGGAAACCATCACTCTCTCTCTTTCCTGCCAATGCCTCTATGAGGAGGTAAATCAAATGAAATCGGTTGCTTTCGCTGTGCCAATAGAAATCCATTGAAGCCTGCAATGATATTAAACAATTAAATTAGGATTACACCAATAGGTAAACTGCATAACCTACCCAGTTAAGAATATAAACCTACGAGCCACAGTTTAAGAAAGGAATCTGATATGTCACCATAATCCTCGTAATGCTGGTTGATTCTTGCAACCTCCTCTGGCCGCCATCCTTGTATCGACACCACAAACTCAACCTGTAGTGTGTCAGGTTATGTCTTCAACATTGTCATGCCTCAGCAGCAAGCCAACGTTTGATAGGAACAGTGAACAAAGCTGTGTTCTTGAGTTGTGACCTAAATTGTATTGGCATTCAATGCTCTGGTAAATAAAAAGCATAATACTAATATTTTTGTTGGCGTTAGAATGAATTTTTAAAATTCTTGCTGTAAGATTTACCTAATTCGCTATGACCTACACTACCGTCCAAGTAAGAAATAAAAATAAAAATAATTGCTTTTACTTACCACGTAAAACTGGAGGGTGCAGTTGAGGCACGCAGAATCTAGAGTAAAAGATTTAGTTTTAATTAATCTTACAAGAATTGGTAAAAATCATGTCATGTTATTATTATTATTTACCAACCTAGATTAATTAGGATTGTGACTGTTTCCATGGCACTAAGGCGCTATGACCTATCATTAAATCTACCAGCAGATATATATATATATTTTTTACTCATAAGCCTGCAACCAACAGTAAAACGTCGGCCAATTAAATGCGCTGGCAAAATGGTTAGGTTGTCGAATGGAACCACTTGCATGTCTGTAATAAATTTTAGAAATTCCTTGCAAGGAACGCTAGAATTTTGGCCCTCAAAGGATTTATTCAAATAGATATCCAGCCTGGGTTAAGATTCTGGTGCCACCTTTCACCCGAGCTGGTTTATAGTTTTAATGGGGAGGAATAATATAGAGTGCGTAGGTGGATATAAAAATAAAATAAAATTGGTTCCATATCTAATACTAATGCAAAGCTGAATAACATAATGTAAGAGCACTTGAATACAATAATTGGAATTCATAACACAACTCGTTTCTGGCTCACGTCATTCTTGGTAATATTGGAAGACATTGAATGTATCGAGTATGACTGTTATGAGTAGCTACGTTATTAATGTCTAGCATAATAACATCAACATTTTCCATTGCATCAATATCTTCTTTGTGAAATATTGACATTGTTTTACTAAGGTAAATAAGAAAAATGGAAACAAAGTAAATAGTAATTAGGATAATATTTTATTCATAACAAAAAAAAAATTGTAGTATTAAAATTATTAACTACGTTGAAAAAAAATAAAAAAATCAATTCACTGGCAGTGAGACTTACATTAAATCTTTCAACAACATCATATATATAAAAATAAATAAATAAATAAATAAATCTAGTTTTATTTTTAATCTTGTTTCTTTCATCTGAGAGTCACATTAGCATAGTGACTTAGGGAAAATTTGAAATAAAATAAATACAATCCAAAAATAATAGGCAAATAAATTGGCCACCGTAATTATGCAAATTAAGGCTAAGTGAAACGAAAGTCACACCCAAGAAAATAGGCAAATAAATCGCGAAGGTAATGTCCTTTGTAAGTTTCACGTATTAAGAGTAGGGGTGAAAAAAAAAAGGAAACAAAAGAAAGTAAAAATAAAACAAAACTTTAGCCTTTCTTTTTCAAAAGAAGATATTCCCCACTCACTTACATAACGTCTTATTATTTTATTTTTTATTACAAATAGATATAAAGGGAAAGAGTAGTTATTTAATCGAATATTCCTATTCTTTTTAAAATAAGAAGAAATAACAAAAAAAGAAAGAATGTTCTATGGTTTGTTAGGCTCACTTATATATATCCCAATATTAATAATAATAAAAAGGAGGGAGATATACTACTAAAGGATAGTCATAGGGGATGATGTATTTATTTGAAATGCATAATCATAGTTATTACAATTTTAGATTGTATGTATCTATATGTATAATTTAAATTATTCCATAAAGTGTAAATGTTTTTATATAGTCATGAAAGGGCTAAATAATTCCTTAAATAATAAGAGTATAGGCATAGACTCAATAGCAACAAACATGGGTAGCACTTGCAAATGTCAAGTGGTTGTAGGGTTATCAAGTGGTGCGTCGAAGGGGGAAATGCACAAGTAACTTCACCTGAAGTTCGTATACTATGTCACCATGCACGTGCATGGTTGATAATTGTTAATTTTATATACCTTTGTTCAAAAAAAAAATATTAGTTGTGTTTTGCTCTTCATGCAATTTTATGGCATGACAGTTGTCTTATAAGTAAACAAAATAAAATAAAATAAAATTATTGCAAAATTTGGAAATATGCTCTGCAGTTGTATTATGGAACTGTGATTTGAATTGTAATGAAATGATGTATCATTTTCCATGCTTGTGATCAGTAATAGTAGTGTGTCATCACTATGTGTTCTTGGTTGTTTAGTCTCTTCCATTTGATAAAAGTTTATGATTCGTAATGACCGTTTCGTGTATCCCAGAGGACGTGAAAGATTTAGTAAATGCATAATTGCTTTTCATGTAATGTGTGCACACATTCATCATATGCAATGTTCTGCAATGTTTCACTTTCAAAAAAAAAAATTGTATGGTGTTTGTTGTCTTTTGGGGTTCACACGGCGGGGCATTACAACTTGGTATCAGAGCCAAGGTTAAAACACTAGGATCTCTGGGTAATGTTGCTACCATGTTTAGTTGTGGTGAGTCGTTGTGTCAATACGGATATAGTTCTACCCTTGTGTTATTCGGTTTTAGATGAGCATGTTGAGTCTTAACTTGTTAAGGGTGAGAGTTATGTTGTTCAACATTCTCTTGTGTGTTCTCTTAGCTTTGAGTTTGAGTGAGGTCAAGGTGATTTTGAAATTAGTCATATTGTATTATCTTTGTGCATCTTTTCTTTGCATGTATGTTTTTTGACCTTATGTTATGTGAATTCACTTTTATTTTATTTTCCCTCATTCTACCTCTTTTGACGTATGTGGGCATTGATTGTATTCTCTGTGATTTTAAGGCTATATGCTGAAAATTCATTATGTGTAATGAAGGTTAGAAGTAGAAATAGTTAAAAGAATGACTTTAATGTTATCTTAGATTGAGATTGCATGTATTTTTATTGAATTATACTATATAAGTATAAAAAGAATGTATTTTATTTCTTGCAAGTGAGTGACTTGATCATGTAACATGTATGAAATATTGTTAGGGTGAATCTTCGAAATTAATTTAACAAACTTATTTTAGTGTGTGCCTTGCAAAGAAACCACTTCTTCTATCTCCTTGTCTTTTTGGATGCATAAGTTTTAAGGGAATGCTTATATATGCTAGTTAATTTTAAGTTTTACGAAAGGGAGTTGTGCATAACAAGCTTAGGAATAAATTTGAGTTTTCAAAATGCTCTTCATAAGTATATATTCGTAGGTAAAGTTGATCATACATTAAGAATGCTAGAAGTGTGGTAAGAATGTGACATGTATATGATGTGTTTCTACGTTAATTTCACTCTCCCCTGCAAATGTAAATGATATAACTTGGATAAAATGTTGATTCATGACATGAAAATAAAAGTTTCTTTATGTGTGTATTAGTATGAATGATGGAAGCAAATAGAAATTCTATAATTGAAAACATTGATGTTTATCTCTCGTAAAGTGTATGATGTAGTAAATGGTGATAAAAATATTTTTTTTCTATGAATCAAGAACATTATTATGTGATAAAAAAAAAAGAGTATGTTTGTCTAGAAGAAAGCGGGTGAGAATTGTTTAGGCTTATGGAATTAATTCTACCTTTAAGGGAGTTGATAAAATTGATCTTTGAACTTGAGGAAGAGGATAATGTTGATATTTAAGGAATTGTAAATGTGATTAAAGAGTTTATAAATTTAGAAGAAAAGTATGGAGGATGTTGGGAGTACTTGTTTTTGATATGTGGCATCAATCATGTATGTGCATATGAGAATAAAGAAAATTTGTTTTCTATAATCATAGGTATGAATGTATTCCTTGCTTTGTGGAAACCAGTATCTGTGCAATGTTTGTGTGTTGTGTTAAACCTGTGCTTGCTTTGTGTGCCATGCGATGGTGATACTATGTACCCATCCATGGGGAAATTGTTATTTTTTTTCTTGGTGAGGAAATAACCATACCATTCATGTGTCGCATGTCTGTTACCTGATTGAGGGCCAACCCACGTGTGGTTGAAAATCTATACATATAAGAGTATCCAAAAGCTAGTTTCATGGATTCTTTTTTTTTTGGTTCTCTAGTCCCTCAATCTGTGAAGGGGTAGTAGCAGCCACAAAGTTCCTTGGGCGGAGTGTGTAGCGTACGCATATTGCGACGCAGAGTATTCTTAGCTCAACCGATCCTGAGGAAACGTACTCACTACTTCCCCTTATGATGGATCAGGGTACTTGATTCATATATGCTAGCCTAAACCCCACAGTTTTGAGTATAGCAGCATTGGTTGTTAGTATTGGTCTAGCCGTCCATAGGGACGTTGAGCTGACATTAGCGAGTGAACCTCATCCGTATGAGAGGTGAAGCTCGAGTAGCCCCATATTGATATGCCCATATATGTATTGCATACACCGTATTTGCACATGTTCCGACATGATGCAATGGATACGATGCCACACCCCACTGATGTTCCGACACTGTGCTGGTGATGATGCCGTGTTGTTGATGGTAGCGAGCTGGGCTCAAGGATACGATGCCACGTGCTTAGACACGTGAAGGTGCACTATGAGATGTGCTATGTAGCCTACTTGTTGTGATGAGCGTAATGGGGCCTCACACATTTGTAGAGGGATACTCATGTTTTCTTTCGACAGTGTTTGGGTTGGTTAGCATATGGGTAGGTCCTAGCCATGTATACCTCTGGCGACGGCAAGTACCTGCGTGTGCCTTTTCCACGAGGTATCGCTATGCGGGGTGTGTCTAGCGCGTGCCTACTTCCGCGGAGCCACAGACACATTGGCATGCGGCATACGACCAGTGTGTGCCTTCTCCGGCTGGTGTATGACCACGCCGCACTAAGATGCGATGCAGGATGGAGGCCGAGGTGCGCATCCTATGCGGGCAACCAAGGAGTGCGTGGGCCACTTGGTTAGTCCATGTCACGTGATGACGCGAGGTAGAGTGTAGCCGAGGAGCACACCCTAGGTCATGTGGATGGCATGCTCACTCCGCACCACATGGGGGCTATTGTATAGCTGGATGTTGTTTCCCTCCTTCCTCGTTTGGTGGCTAGTATCTAGTCACGCAGTGTTGTATAGTGCAATTTCCAGGATTGTGAACTTTCTTTATAATTATTGATGATTTTCTAGTGATTGTGCAAGCCGACATTTTGTTATATTTGATTGTGATGGTTTAGCCATACCTTGTGATATTATTTGCTCATAGCCCTCGTGGTTACATTTGATTTAGTGTTGAAATTGTGCACATTTATTTCGTAATTGTTGAAATTGAATTTTTGTTTTCTTTTAATTTTGACTTTGGTGGCTAAACTAATTTATCTTTATTGTTTTCGAGGTCGGCTATGTGTTGTATTGTGATTCCTCTCCAAGGACGTATGAGGCGGACTTGGTGAGTGTATACGAGGAAGTAGACGCAGGGAACCTTGAGGATGGGGGTATGTGAGGCTATTTTATAGCTAAGACCCACTACCCACCTATGTGTGATGACTATCTCTTGGAGGCTAACCACCTTGTACAACAAGAGATGGGTCATGGTGGTCTTGTTTGGATGGTCTCGCCATGTGTGTGTGGCCTAACACCATCAAGCCACTGAGTGTGTGAGGTAGGGATTATGTGAGATGGATATTGGCTCTTGGCTCATGGATTTTGTTTCATGGTTTAGTATGTTGCTTCCGGCATCCAGATGGACCCTTGTGTAGCCTTGTTATGTGGTTCCCGGTGATGTGACTGTGTATGTATGTGTTAGAAGAATATTTCTTATATTTTGTGCCTATTGATGTAAAAGAGAGATAACTATGTTGTCTTAAATGTGGGTATATTATGACTTTGTGGTATAAAATAGATTCGATATTATTGAGAATTGTAAATTTGTGACTTAAAATATGTTACTAAAAATATGATATGGTGTGTATTTTGTTAATTTCAAGTAATCATTTGATGTGTTTTACTTCTATGATATTTTGGAGATGTTCATTGTGTAAATAGAAAATTGAGTTAATAGGAGTATTTGCTATTGTTATTAATGTTGAAACCCAGTATGTTATTGTAAGAGATGTAAGGAATTATAAATAAAAGTAGTTAAAAAAATATTGTTTTCAAATGTGAAGTCAAATACTGATTTTAATTGCAATGATTCAGAAAGAGGGTGTTTATCAATTATAGATTAGAGAAAATTTTGGTACTAATGTGGTTATGTTTCCATTTTGAGCCATGTGACTTCCAGGAGTAAGTCGAGTTTTAGGGGGGGAGGATGTAGTATCCCCCTATTCTCACCTGGGATGTGCAGGTAGTCTGGCTAAGGAATCGGAAGAGGAAAATGAGATAAGAGCTTCTAATGGTATTTTATATGTTGTGATTGAATTAATTAAATAAGGGTAATATTGTTATTAAAATGTTAGATTAAATTGTATTTAAAAATTTAAATATTTTATTTATTTTTAAAAGGTTATGAGTTTATTAAATGATAATTAAAATATTAAATAGTGTTTATTATTTTAATTAATTATTTTGTTGAGGATAATTGTTATAATAAATTATTTAAATTAATTAGATAATGTGTCTTACAAGTAAAGCTTGCAAAAGCTGATTAAAACAAAAAAGTATTAAAGAATAGAAAAATAAATAAATAAAAGAATGAAACAGATGAAAGAGCAAATGTGATTTGATATCTAACTAAAAAGCTTGCTTTTAAAGAATTAAATTCTTTTATTCTAGATTTTTGTGAGCTTTTTGAATAAATTGGAATATCTTTTATTTAATTAAGAATTTTGTGAGCTTTTAACACAGAGATTTCATGTAGACAAGAATTAAAAGAAAGAAAAAAAAGAATTGTGATGCCTTTTTTAATCTTCTGAAGTTTTCAAAAGAGATTTTTTTTCATTCTTTTTTTTTGGGGGAATACTTTGAAAATAGTCATGGGATTAAGGATTTGAATTCGAGATTTGAGCACGGTTTTCTGAAGAGGAGATTCGAAGCAGGAAGGAGAAACTCATCGTAGAGGCCATCGGGAACAAGCAAACATCATCAGATTCTCAAATAAGCGCAGGACTCCAGGTTCTTTATTTTAAATGTTTATTTAAATTGTGTTGTTAAAAGATTGTCTGTACAAAATTGTAGATATTTATTTTGATTTTGTGAAATTATAAATAAAGAAGAAGAGAGAATTAGATAATTTGTTTACATATGTTGAAATATTGTCTGTTAATTCGTTGTAAAATTTAAAAAAAAATCTTTGTAGAAGAATTGTGAAAATCTTAGATCATCTCTAAGGAAATGAATTTAAAATGGTAGAAATTTCGAAAAGAAAACAATAGATAATTTAGAAGACTTCTGTAGGATTGAAAAACAAAGGAAATCCTCTGATAAATTAGGAAAAATGAAATCCTATGATAAAATAATAAATATTTTCTTGTAGAAAATAGCAGAGACGTAGGGTCACTAAATTCATCATAACTCGCAATTTAGGAACTGGGTATGGCTGAATTTTTTATGTGTTAAAATGCTTAATGGCGCACCTTCAGTAAAAATTGTAGAAAGACCTAGATCCGAAAACAAAATTTATGCAAGTCGCAATACACTAGTTTTATTATTAGCATTGTTTGAGTATAGTAAGTTATTTTAATGTATTAATTAATAAGTATTTATATATATGTTTAATTATATGTATTATATATATATATATATATTTAAATATATTTGTTTAATTGGTTATTTTGATAGAATAGATATTTTTAAAAAGAAAATAAGCCTTAATTTATTGTATGGTTTATATCGAGACAATTGTAATTGGTTATATTAAATGTTAGAATCTTTTAATAATCATATTAGTTTAATTTTTGGACCTTTGGTTTTAGTGAGAACTCTTAAATGATTTCACTTGTGGATTTTAGAATTGCCCAACTAAGAAATATCTTGATAAAATAGAGATCATTTTAGATTCTTCCTTATGTGGACTTAGCAGGTATGGTTTATTAAATTAAAATTAGTATATTATTGGTTACTTGATTTTTATAATAGACATGTGGGATATTCATTTATTGTTGGTTTAGAAAATTTATCGTTTAAGTTATGATGTGATAAACCTAGCTTATTATCCATTACCATTACTTGATATACTTATACCAATTAGAATATCTACGAATTCATATTTATTCATTGCAATTATTAATATTGGAACAATAACTGATGGACTATAGTTTTAGATAGCTTTAAGATTTGACTTTATTAATTGCATATATTATGTTAGTTCAATTTATTAGCTATACATGGGTTCTAAAGATGATTGATTGATATGTTAGTGAATAGGAGCTAAGAAATAGTAAAGTGCTATTATTTATCAAATAATTTAGCCTTCAATTCTTTCATAACTTTAAATAGTAAATTGTTACAATGGTGGTTAAATTATTAATGGTTTTCTTTAATCAATTTTATTAAGTATTATTATTTTGTTTATTTATTAGCAAAAATTTTATCATTCAATTTTCTCAAAGAAAAAGGGGAGGAAAGGTTGGTTTTAATAACTTATAGTTAAATATTAATATTTTTAATAATTTCCTTCAATGGGGTTGTTAAAATGTTTTTTTTAATTTCTTGGAATAGGATACTTTTGATAACTATCCTCAATGTTGAATAATGTTACTATTGCAACCATGTATTGAATTACTGTATTGGTGGGATTGTAGCCTATTTATGAAATTAGACAGTTAGAAATATAAGTTCACATTATAATGAAAATTAAATAAATAATGGTAATGTAATCAAGGGGGAAATTTGCTTAATTTCTCAATATTAAATATGAGTGGTGTTGTATTCTTTTGTAAATTATTTAATAGATGAAGCACCAAATTTTGAGAACACTTGTGTTTGTTGTCATGATTGATTCCAATATTGGAGTAGGCTATTTTTATTTTATTTTTACAAGAATATGCTTATCTAGTTCAGCAATCTTCAGCTTCACCTAAGTGGGTGGCAGCCGCCTAAGAAACTGTCTGGGGTGATGGACCCTAGAAAGGGTTGCATACCCACTCTTCTAGTATATAATTTTGTATAGGTCACATAATGCTTATGAATAGAGGTTTGAGTTTACCGTGTATTTGCGGTGTTGTGTTACTTTGTGTTGGAGTAGATTTCTCCTTGAATGTCTTATGAGTGAACCCTTGGTTGGTTAGTCAATGAGTTGGAGCAGCTCAAGTTGTCAAACTACGGTGCCTCTGTGAATTATATACGTAGGCAAGGCTATCGAGTGATGAGCTCCCGAGGCATTAGGTCGGGCCCTTAGGACCGTTCTTCTGAGTCTTGTTTGAGATTTGTCGTTTATTCTCGATAACGTAAAAACTACTATTAATTTATATAGCTTCTCTTAGTAATCTTGTGTTAACTATCTTTGATTTTATGGGTGTGCCAAGTCATATAGACCTTGCAGGTATAGGCATTGGGAGCAGGGACTTGTTGATAAAATAGAATGTAAGAGGTATGTAAGCTGACCTAAGTAAGTAGACTCTATTGCCAAAGTTAGTAAATCACTTCTATCTTTTCTTGTAGCTTGTGTGATCATTAAATATAGCTATATGTAGTGAATCGTGTTGTTGTTGTCTTATAAGTAAACAAAATAAAATAAAATAAAATTATTGCAAAATTTGGAAATATGCTTTGCAGTTGTATTATGGAACTGTGATTTGAATTGTAATGAAATGATGTATCATTTTCCATGCTTGTTATCATTAATAGTAGTGTGTCCTCACTATGTGTTCTTGGTTGTTTAGTCTCTTCCATTTGATAAAAGTTTATGATTCGTAATGACCGTTTCGTGTATCCCAGAGGACGTGAAAGATTTAGTAAATGCATAATTGCTTTTCGTGTAATGTGTGCACACATTCATCATATGCAATGTTCTGCAATGTTTCACTTTCAAAAAAAAAATTGTATGGTGTTTGTTGTCTTTTGGGGTTCACACGGCGGGGCATTACACTTCATTATCAACATCACCATCATTTTGGTCTTTAGTATCTTAGACTTTCTTTTTTATACCTAAAGATTAGGTAAATCAAAAGAATTAGAGGTTCATGTCTTAAATTTTTGAAAATTGATTCTCATTTTATGGTTCAAACTAGATCTCAACACAAGAAGAACATGGAAACAAAAAAAGAAACATCAACTTCGAGTGATTTGAGTCAAACCAATTCCAGAATCAATCCTGTTGGATCAAGCAATCCCCTAACCAATCTTCCTCTATCATCACAAAATACTCAAGAGGAAGGTCAAGTTGAAGACATCACCAATAATGTCTTAGGGATGACACAAGATGAAATCATTGAAATGGCTCAAAATCCTAAAACTCACAGAATTGTCAATGCCATGATGAGACTCAATCCCTACCAATACATGCTTGAATTAGCTAAAAAAGGGGCTAAACTCCATTCTAATTCTGATGTAAGCACTATTGTGGAGAAACCTCCTAAGATCATGAACCCAATTTTATCAACATCCCCAATCTCATCCACACCTCCATTTGAAAGCATCACTCAAATCATCCCCCAAATCACATCATCCATAGCTCCAACTCAACCTATTGTTAACAAGGGGAGCTCATTGATCCATGCATTACAAACACACCCCCTTGTGAACAACCAAGATTTGGATGTGAATACTATCTTGGTTCAATCCATCCCATTGAATTCATTACACCCACAAGTTCCACTCACCTTTCAAGACCTCAATAATCCATCATCATCTGTTCACATGACACCGACATATCCTCTCAACACACAAACATCTCTCCCTATGACTTTGCAAGGAGGAGGTGGGCTATTTGGACTACGCGGCATCTTTGAACCTTCATCTTCATCATTTCCTCAAAGGAGTACATCACCTATTTTTCCACCACTTCCACCTTTTCCATTAACATCCACACCACCTCTTGGTTTGGGGTTACCTCATTTACCACCACTCAATCAAATTCAAAACAGCCCTTTGATCATCAATCAAAACATCATGTTGAATCCTCCAATCTTGCCATTGATATCACAACAATAGATGGAAACCATCCAAGCAACCCAAGAAATCACAATACCATCCACAAACATGGTCTCTCAAGGAAAAAACACATCAATCACACCAATCATATCAATTGCACCATCCACCACACAAATCCCCAGCATTAATACAACAATACCCATCATCATGGAAATGAACACCATTTTGAAACCACCACCACCACCTCCAAAATCAAACATGGAAAACCCATATAGCATCACATTAAAAGTAGCTCAATAAGTGGCCTATCAAAAGGAACTTCAACAAATTCAAAATCAACAAGCTGTGCAACTAGTTGCTCAACAAGCATAGGCATAATTTTCCCAAGCCACACAACAAGTACAACAGGCTACTCAAGCCCAGACCTTATTATAACAAAAACAAGCTACCCAAGTAGATCAAGCCACTCAAGCCACTCAAGCTGCTCAAGCTGCTCAAGCTGCATGAGTTGCACAAGCTACCCAATAGGTGCAAGCTCAAGCTCAGGTGCAAGCCCAATACCAAGCTTAACAAGCACAAGCACAAGCATAAGCTCAAGCTCAAGTGCAAGCCCAATAACAAGCTCAAAAAGCACAAGCACAAGCTCAAGCTCAATAGCAGGCCCAACAACAAGCATATTAGCAAGCCCTACAATAGTACCAAGTGTAGCAAGAAGCATCATTACTATCCCAACAAGTGTTGTTGGCACAACAACAAGACCAAAAAAAGCAAGAGAAACAACAAGGTTTGTTGGCACAAGAAAAAATGCAAGCATATCAACAAGCATTGATCGTATAGTAGAGCTTACAAAAAACCCCACCAACACACCCAATGCTCCACCCATCACTCAAACACCTTGACTAGTTAAAAACACATTAACTCCACCATCTAATCCAAAAGATGAAATGACAACACAAATAAAATTTCTCTTGTAGAAAGTACTTGATCTCTAATCAGGGAAAACAACAAAGACACCAAGTAACATGTATCCATATCCTTTTGACAGGAGCCTTGCAATGGTACCATTCCAAAAGGGGTTTGAAATCCCTAAATTTGACAAATATCATGGGCTTGGGAACCTTGAAGATCACATTATGGAATTCCAAGTACATTGCATGGAGGTCACATATGATGATACATATCTGATGCATCTGTTTCCTCAAAGTTTGGATGGTCCCACCATGGAGTGGTTCTCACTCTTTCATCTTGGCATCAAAAAATTCCAAGAGATCATAGATGCATTCATAAATAACTATGCCTTCAATATCGATATGGATGTTAGTCTAGAGGAACTACCTATGCTTAAACAATCAGAAGGGGAATCATTTGCTTCCTTCTTACAAAGATGGCGATCCAAGGCCAATAGAAGCAAATAGGCCATGCATGAAGAACAACAAGTTTGCACCATCATCACCAATCTTGAGAAAACCTTGGAATTTCATCTTAAGGTACAATGTATCACCACTTATGACCAACTGATCCCCAAGGTGATTAGCATAGAACAAGCTCTTGTTGCATAAGAGGGAACACCTACATATCAATAGAATCAAGGCAATCACCCATCCACTAGCTATAATAAGAAACTATACATATGGGAAAGGAACAAAAATGTCACCAATGATGGTGTGGTGGATTCCAAGGTCATAATAAATGCACAAAAACAAAACACCCAAACCTACCAGCAACTATAAAACAACAATAAAAACAACACACAAACCAATATGGTATCACCACAACTACCAAACAACCAAGTCAACAATCTAAATAATCAAGTGGGACCACCTCCATAAAATATAAATCCCCCCAAATGAAAGTACACTACCCTTGGGTAACCGATTGAAGTAGTCATGAAGAAATTAATAAACAAAATTCTCATCAAGATTCCCACTTATGAGAACTATTAGGAACCCCAAGTGAAACCATCGTGGTACAATGAGAATCATCTTTGTGATTTCTAAAAAATCAAGGGGCACACAACTAGTTGCATGAGGTTGAAAAATCTAATCCAAGACCCATCAACGAAAAAATCATAAATTTTGTTCAACCAGCTGGGAATCAGAACTTTGAAATATACACGAATCTAATTCTGGATCATAACAAAGGCAACCTCTAAGGAAAACAAAAGTAGGATAATGTGAACCATGTGTATGATGATGTTTTTGCATCCATTGATGAAATGGTCACCATTGTTACCATCAAAGGAGCCAAAGATGATTGTGGAGTCACCGCACGTAGCAATAAAGTCACCATTGTTGGGTCATCATAGCCACCTAGAGCATCCACTTGAAATCCGAGAATCATTCCTAATGGCTATAATTTCCTAGAAAAGAACCCCTACTCAAATCTCCATCATGGAGTTGCCAAAAATATCACTAGCACATAGGAAAAACCTAGAGGGAGCATTGGCTTCATCCACTATCTCTGCAGATCTTGATGTTGACCAGTTCTAAGATACGGTAAGAAATATCACCACCTCAAACCTTTTAACATTATCTAACAAGGACTTCCCTGCCCAATCATCTCATAATTGTGCACTCCACCTTGAAGTCATGGTTAATAAAAACATTTTCAAAAGGGTCTTGGTGGATGGGAGTGTGGGTCTAAATATTTATTTCCTCAAATTAATAAAGAATCTAGGATTCTCAGAGGATGCCATTGAAAAGGAAAAGGGTGTCACCATCAGAGCAAGTATGATGATCAAGAAAGAGTGTCTTAAGGAACTATTTAGCTCCTTATTCAAGTAGGGACAACCATTATGGAAACTACATGCTAGGTCCTTGACCTTGATTTACCCTATAACATTCTATTGGGATGACCATGGATCCATGGGATGCAAGTCGTTGCATCGATGTTCCATCAGTGGGTCAAGTTACCATATCAAAATCAAGAGGCCATGATTCATGGTGATCCCAAACCCTTTGCCTACTAAACAATGAAAAATTCCCCAAGTCCTAAAGAACAATGAAGGACCTACCACTTCGTATATAGATCCAACTACATTATCCTCTGCTTCTAAGACAAAGACACCCACCATCCTTGATATCTCTAAAATCAAGGTCATTATTGAAGATAATGGGTGTAGGGATTATAGAATGAAGAAAAGTTCCATCATGATAGGAGAGTTACCTCAATCTCCTAGGACTCATGGGCAATCCCAATTGACTAAAACATCATCCCATACCTTCAAAGCATACCCCTCTAGATCCAAAAGTTGTGGGGATCTAAGTCAGGAAATAGTAGTTGAAAGAGACATATCCAGTCTCCTATATCAAGATGAAAGGTCTACACCTAATCTTCTAATGCATGAAAGTAGCAAAGGTCTACAAATGATGCTCAGTATGGGCTATGATAGAAACAAGAAACTCAGGAAGAATGAAAATGACCTATTTGAACCTCTCATTTTGGAGAAGTAACAAATAAATTTTCATCTCAGATGTACCCCTCCAAGGGTGACCATATGTGGAAAAGGTTCCTTGGTTAGAAAGGGAAAAACTCCCTCTCAACTATTAATAGCTGCCCTTCAATTACCAGTATCCACTGGTCTACCCTTGACATAACTGATGTCTATAGTAGTAGTGATGATGAGGATCTCATAACTGACTTGCCTATGATTTTTGAAGATTCCTCCCTACTCATGATTAGTAGCTTTTCTTTTGAGTCAGACCATCAAAACCATGAAATAAACCTAGTCTACCATCAACTCATCAATTATGACCAACAAGGACGACCAAATTTGGAGACTTTCAAAAATGATGAGGTGCTCTCAGAATTCATGGGATTATGGGATACGATACCATATGGAGATCACAAGGCTAAGTTCGATATCATACTAGACACACAGGCCTATTATGGGGAAATGATTGAATCCTTTAGTTGTAAAAGTGAAAATATAAGAATAATCTTTGGGTATGTGAAAATCATCATGGAAAATATAGGACCTTAAGTGGTGAAAAATTCAGATAAATTAGAGTTAGGAAACTTGACATAAAAATTTCAATAAGTTATCTATATTATTTCAAAAATATGTAAGAATATAATCTGTAGAAAATTGAATGTAGTTTCTAAACTACTAGGTTTATTTTTTTTTTTAAAAATCTATTTGGTGAAATTTTGAAATTTCAATGCAGTAGTACTTAAATTTTAGGGAAAAATTAAGAAGTAGGTGTCTATTTGACCACCCTAACCACAATAAAATGATAATATTTTAGATATAAGTAGAGGAATCATGTCCTGATATGATGCATATTTTTTTTGTAATTTTTTGCAAGTAAATAATTATATTTTTTTATTACAAATTTTTAGAAATATAAAAATTTGTATGTCTGACCACCTTAACTTGGTCAAAACTTCATGAAAATCATTTTTTTTAATCCTATAGTATGTGAAGCATAAAATGTGACACATGTTTTAAATTCAAAAAATGTGATGGTTTGAAAGCTATAGATGTTTTCAATAAGTATATCAATTGGGACTTTAGTTGTAATTCAAATAGAAAATGAATAATAATTATTTATTAAATTCAAAGTAAAGCATAATTTATATTGGTGGAAAGCTAAGAATCCCCTTTAAAACCCATTTTTGTCTCATCAATATTGGGTAAAAAAAAGGTAGTCAGCTACATACCCTACACATACCCATCATATCACCACTTTTTGGCCCATCATGATCCTGCACATACCCCTCTAGGTATTTGAGTGAAAGCCACACTATGGCACTCTCTAGCCCAAAAATAGTAGAGATAAAGGACACATACAATGGTGAAAACCTCTTTGAGGCACCAGAGGATGAAGGATTCAATCTTCCTCTTAGTTCAATTCAATAAGAGAAGTTAGTAGTATAGAACATGCTTCTAGTTGCATTCTTGAAAAAAAGGAAGATAAAATTTGCATGGACCTATGCAAAAATGCATGGGCTTGATCTAGAGGTTTTGGTTCATCACATAGATGTATATATTGAAGCAAATCCCATTAGACAAAAGCTTAGGGAAATACATCCCTAGATTGCATTGTTGGTAAAAGTGGAATTGCAAAAGCTCCTAGATGTAGTGTTCATACGGCTGATAGATTATCTAGAATGGGTCTCAAAACTTATACGTATTTCAAAGCCCACCGGGGGCATTCAAATCTATAGGGACTTTAAAGATCTAAACAAAGAATGTCCCAAGGATGAATTTCCACTCCAAAACATTGATATGATCATGGATATGATAGCAAGACATGAGATGGTATCACTAATGGATGGATTCTCAAGCTACAACTAGATCATGATAGTAAAGGAAGACTAGCACAAGATGGATTTCACCTGTCCATGGGGGACATATTGTTGGAACATGATGTCATTTGGGCTTAAAAATGCGGGAGCTACCTATTGAAGGGCCATGACACTAATCATTCATGACATGATCCAAAAAACTATGGAAGGTTATGTGGATGATATATTTGCCAAATCTAAGAAAATACAAGATCATATAGCCACTTTATGCTCCATCTTTGATAGGTTGGAGGAATGAAAAGTAAGACTCGACCCAAAGAAGTGTGTCTTCATAGTACAATCAGGGAAACTGCTCAGATACATCATGACCATGAGAGTAATTGAGATAGATCCTCCTAAGTTCAAAGCCATTCTCGGAATGGAGGCGCCTAAAACACTGAAACAACTAAGGGGTTTACAAGGAAGACTCCAGTCCATCCATCAATTCATAGCACAACTAGCAGAAAAGGCTATCCCCTACTCTCATCTACTGAACAAGGGGTAACATGCAAATGGGATGAAAAGTGTGATTAGGCTTTCAACAAGATTAAATAATACTTACTCACACCACTATTCCTTATTCCACCAATTTTGAGAAAACCTTTGATCTTATATATATTAGCAACAATGACAACTCTTAGTGCTCTCTTGGAACAACATGATGAAAATGGGAAAGAGAGAGCTATCTATTATATGAGTGGAAATATGGTTAGCCATGAACCGAACTATACATCCATTGAGAAAGCATGTATAGCAGTTGTATTTGCAACAAAAAATTTCATACATTACACATTATCCCATTAAATAAAGCTCATCACAAAGATAGACCCCCTTAAGTATCTACTTTCCAAAGTAACACTTATAGGGTAGACAACTAAGTGGGTTATGATTCTCACAGAGCATGACATTGAGTATGTGGAGTGCAAGGCCATCGAAGGACAAGCAAATTTAGATCAATTGGTGGAGGCACCAATATAATCAGAGAATCCACTTGTCTCAAAATTCCCAGACAAATCAATCTTCAATGTAAGTCTAGTGGATCAGTGCAAAATGTACTTTGATGGATCCTACATGTAGCATGGGTAAGAGCGGGGATCCTCTTCATCACCCCAAAAGGGGACTACATTCTAAAATCATACAAGCTATCATTCCATTGCAAAAATAACATAGTAGAGTATGAAGCTCTTGTCATAGGGTTAAGAATAGTAGTTAAATGGTAGATAATGACACTAGAGGTATATGGAGATTCACAACTCATAATCAATCAAGTCAATAATGAGGATCAAAACAAGGATGAAAAGTTGACTCCCTACAAGAAATTGGTGGAAATTCTTAAGGATTTCTTCATTGATATCACATTTGAGTAGCTACCAGGAGAAAACAACATAGCAGAAGATGAAATGGATACAATCGGATCACTCCTAGAAATCCCACATGACATCCCAAAGCAATAATTCCTTGTAGAATATCTTCTTGTGCCTATGTTTGAGGTACTAGAGTTCAATTTTTTTTGCAAAATCATTGGTCCTGGTGATCCTTGGTGCCATAATATATACACTTATCTAAGAATAGGATTCCTCCCAGGCAACATAATCCTAAACCTCAAAAGAGCCTTTGTCTAAAAAGCATCCCCTTTTGTCATCCTAGGAGATACCCTTTATTGTAGAAGCATTGAAGGAACCCTGTTACATCACTTAAACACCAAGGAGGCATTAACTATCTTAATTGAGGTACATAATGACATTTGTGGTTCACACTCAAGTGGTATGACTTTGGCCAAGAAACTATTGAGGACAAGGTACTATTAGCCTACAATGGAAAGAGAAGCACATGAAAACATCAGAAGGTGTCTACAATGTCAATAGCATGGGGACCTCATCCATGCACCAACTCAAGAGCTCCATCCGATTGTCACACCATGGCCCTTTTCACAATGTGGTCCTAATCTCATTGCAAAAATCACCTCACCTCATCCAGTGGACTGAAATTCATCATCATTTCCACTGAGTACTTCACCAAGTGGGTGGAAACCATCCCCATGACTTATATCACTGGAAAGTAGATATCAAAGTTCATGTTGAATTACTTAATTTGATGTTATGATGTCCCTCAAGCCATTATCTTAGATAATGGGACATCTTTCAAGAATCAGGATGTTCGTGACCTATGCCAAAAATTCAAAATCCAACATCCCTTTTCCACTCTTTATTATCCCCAAGGAAATGACCAAACTAAGGATACAAATAAGACCATCCTAAAAATCCCTAAGAAAATGGTCAATGAAGCTAGTCATGATTGACATCTCAAATTGAATCCTACCTTATGGGCCTATCGAACAAGTATCCACACACCAATAGGTTCCACCGCTTTCTCCCTAGTCTATTGATCAGAAGCCATATTACGCATCGAGATTGAGCTCATGTCACTGATAATATCACAACAAAATCTCATCATAGATTAAGAATACCAAATATCACAACTGAATGAGCTAGAGATACTGGATGAGTGGCACATGGATGCCTTAAACCATTTGTAGGTGTATCAAAACTGACTCAGGTGGAGTTATAACAAGAAGATAAGGAGTTAGAACTTCCAAGTTGGAGAACTTGTACTCAAGGAGAACCAGAAAAACATTCCAAATCCAGATGGTAAGGGAAAATTTGAACCCAACTGGTTGGGACCTTTTGTCATCATGACAAGCTACAAGTCAGGGGCATATCAATTATCAACACCAAAAGGGGAACCTCTATAGGATCCCATGAACAACTCCCATCTCACAAAGTCTTATACCTAATCTTGTAGGGTATAAAACAAAAAATACAAAAAAAAGGAAAATGTCCTAAAAATTTGGTCAACCTAAAGAAAACTTGGCAAACAAGAATCTTGGTGACAACAAAAAAATCAAAAAAAGAAAAAAATCCATAAAAAAATAGAAAAAGGATTAAAAATAGTAAAGACAAAAATTGTCCTCTAGTGAAAACCACTTCGGTGGTGCTTTGGGAAAGTACCCTTGTGAAAACCTAGAAAATAGGTGCCTTGTGTAAATAGGTACTCTCCATCCATTGGGATCTCTGCAACTCATTTCACATCATCCATCCATTACACTTCCATCATCCATCTCATTCCATATTTCCATCCATCATCCATCCACATCTGCATCGTAGCCTGAACCTGTGTTCACATGATGATCCCTCCTAGTACTACTCAACCCATTCTCAAGGTTAGTTTGTCTTGGCTGTATTAGAGTAGTCCATTGCATAAATGTTGGGGGAATGTTCTCATCAGACTGGATTTGTGTATATTCTTGAAGTCTTCCCTAAAAAAATCTAAAAATATCATAAAATAAAAAATCCAAAAACATTCGATGAATAAAAAAATCCAAAACATTCATAAAATCAAAAAAATCCAAAAACATTCAAAACAAATCAAAATCCAAAAATAGGTCAAAAGGTTAGTCAAAAAGTTAGAAACAGAGCCAATTTTTCAAACTATGTTGTTTATGAGCTTTTAATGAAGGAAAGGTTGATCTTTGATCATCCCTCAAGACACTTAGTTCAATCCTTGAGGAGTCCCCCATAATAAGCTAGCAATCCATTTGTTCATATCTCATCAATAATTGAGTTTGTGTTAGTTGAACTATGTGGTCTTCATGTGTATAATGTAGGCAAGGATAATCTATTGATTAGCCCTTGAGGCCCCTAGGATAGGTCTTTAGGTTAGTCTCTTGGTCAAAATCTCAAAAAAACCCCAAAAATTTGAAAATTTGAAAATCAAAACATTTGGAAAAACTTGAAAATACCAAAAATTGCCTCAAAAATTTTCAAAAGGCTTAAAAAAATACAAATATCTAAAAAAATCCATCTGTCCCATCTCAGTTTCACCTACAATAAACATTCACTCATAATAAATCATCATCACCCTAAACCTTTGGTAAAACAATCAGAAATAAGTCTAGCAAATCAGAAGTGAAAGTGTAAGCATCAAGGTCTTAAGTCCAGGGTATTATTTATAAAGGTTGGTCAACTCTTTGTGTCAATAGCCTATCATCTAGTTAGTCCCAAATCAATCATCTGATAACATCATTTCCTAGGATGCATCCTTCCTACAATGGACAATCAACATCAGGAATCACCATAGTTTAGTCTTGGCTAATGGTATTGAAGAACATTAGCTTGTTTGTTTACTTTATCTTTGTCTTTTTGACTTATCCTATTATACTCATTTCAATGAACTCTCGATGATATCCGAACACAAGGATTTAGAACAAAAGGGATGGGGCAACTATCAATACCTTTTATCTATTGTGATTTATGGATATTCTTGTAATATAACCTTAGGCATGTAAGTTTTATTTAGGTGTGGGGAGGATGTTTTAAGTGTCTTTTTGACCACATAGGAAGGCTTGCCTTTTTAGGTTTCAGCTCAAGATGTTTGGAATATCTAATCTACATTTTGAACAAGGTTTCATATGTCATGCGTGAATAGGAGTACTCTTATCTAATTGTTGAATTGAATTCCATCATGCTAGGTGCAACACCATACTGGTTCTTTATACCTTGATGCATCGTGCCTCTGTATCTTATCAAACACAAAGTATATGGCCATTTTAAAGTCCCAATTCTTGGTAAGAAAATCTTCATCATCATCATCTTTTTTTTACTTGTTGGATTTTCTTCTTTCTTCTGTCTCCTTTTTGTGCAAATAGGGTACCATGATAGTCAATCATCATCTCTAATGCATTCATCCTGCATCCACAAACCATCAACATAATCCACATCATATCATGACATGTAGGAAACATTGATAATCTCACATGCATTTCATATCATCATTTATATAGATTAGTTATTCTAATCATTTCACAAACCATACATTTGCATTCACTGCATAAACATAAAAGAATCATCAAATAGGCATTATTAACTCATATCATACACATCATCAAGGCATCCATTTCATCATCATATATACATCATAATATTTGCATCCATTACATAATCATATAACATCACATACATATCACCTGTTTGCATAACTATATAAGAATTATCATATCATGTACACCATATCATGGCATATACATAAGCAGCATCATTAAATGCATCATCACATAGAAATCATTATAAAATGCATCATCACATCATATCATCCATAAATGCATCACCATATCATACATGAGAAAGATAATGAAAAAGAAAAATATTGCATCTCATAGATTATATCATCACCATCCATTAAGTGCATAATATAGATCTATTAGTCTAAGCATTCACATATCATAACATGCACACATCATCATAAAAGTGCATAGAAAAGATACTTAAAAAGGAAACACATCCATAAATCATTGCATCACATCATAACATCATACATCACATTGCATCACATATAGATAATCACACATAGAAAGTAAAAACATCCATCATAATGCATATATAAAGATAGGACACATCATACATTGGATCAAATCATCCCATATCATCTCATATGTCATCAAAATAATAATACACAGTCATGGTACAAAAGATCAGGATCAAGTGTATGGTAGAATCAATACAAGTACAATCACCCACAAGGCTATAAAAAATGAGCCTATGGATCTCAAAAATAATAAATGTCTTTGATAAAGTAAAAGAACTAGCCCTGCTGGCTACTCCCGTTGCCACCCAACCTCTCTCCATGCTCCTTTGGAGACCTGTATCATGTCTATTGCGAATAATATGGGACCTGTGATGCCTGAGGTAAGGCTTGGTGATAGTGAACACAATAATACTCCACCTCTTGGACAACCTCATAGTATGCTTGGATAGATATTATGCTCTTGGAGGAGGATGAAGCCATAATCTATAGCTATTGTCATTAGCCCATCTCCTGTGCAACCTGTAGCTCAACAACTTTCCACTACTAAATAGCCTGCTCCCACTCGGTTGTCAAGGTCAAGACCTACTATCTCGCCTAGTATGTCTGTGGTCATCATCTCTATATGTGCCTAAAGCTATAATATCTGACCATCCCTAGGGTCTGGCTGTGGTGATGTCTAGATAGGTGGCTGGTCCTAGTGACCATCTTTAGGTGGGTCCTCTTCCTGTCTTGGTCCTGGTGACCATCCATGGGCTAATTCCGATGCCCATCCCTCTTCCCCCTATCCTCTCAGGCTACTACTCTAGTTGTCATGGAGGTGTGCCACATCCTCCCTTTCCCTACCTATACCACCATCACCATCACTATATCTGTCTCCTTGGCCTTGTCCTTTTCCCCGCCCTGCTAACTGACCTCTCAGTCTCCTCCACAACAATAGTGCTATGAGTACTATCAATCAAACTAGTAGTCAGAACCAATCTCTATAGGCCTATGTCATCCCTAGGTTTGAATATCCCTGACCATAAGGCTACGACCTATCCACCATTTACCTAAGACTTTAAACAGTGTCATTTCTAGGAATGGTGTGACCCCATGTGGTCTCCCTCATAGTATGTGTGAAGAGGGCCACATACTGGTTATTGGGACGGTCATGAACATCTCCTAACTATCAAGCCATGTGGTCTGGTAGATATCTCTCGATCATAGTATGCTCTTAGCCCTACATTAGACTATCCTACCTAGTGAAAAACAACTACTGAACATCATCATACTAGGCGAACAACCCAAGGTAAGGCCTCTAGGTGAAAACTATCATCTCATCAATGACTTGCCACCAATGTCAAATGCCTGCTACTCCTATTTATAAGAAGGTTAAGGCTCCTCTATACCTCCAGATAACTAGGTCATCTAGCTCCATGTCAACTAGTGTAACTCTCATGGGGTAGAGCACTGCAATGTGCTCCTAGGGCCAAATATGTAGTAGTGTGATCCCTTATTTGATAGCCCAGCTATCACAATATGTGAACTTGTGAAGGTCATGGTAGAGGGAGGCCAACATCACTGGCCCCCAAGAAAATCACTCCCTCAATCAGAGCATCTACTCCCACAAAATCCCCCATCCTAGAGTAAAGTATTACAGTCATGCGGATCTAGTGCCACAAGTCCCAAAATGATCGTAACCACAATCAGTCTAAATGATGGTACTACAACCCTCTACCACTCATGCTCAATCTATCCCTTTAAGAAGATCTCATCTAGGCTTGTGATCTCATAGTAGATATCCCTACCCCCATCCACATCATAGATAACTTACTCTCTTTGGATAAACAAATCCAAAATGTGCCACATGTCCTCTAGGGTCACTGTGGCCCTGCCTGTGGGAAGGTGGAGTGAGAATGTTTTGCTATCCCAACACTCTGCCAATGTTATCATCATGCCCAAGTGCATCCTAATAACTAGGGAATAAGCAATGTACCATAATCCAATTTCTCCCAGGTGCTCCTAGAGTACCTCTTACAAAGGGGGATCATGAGTCAATCTACTAAAAATGGAAGATCTGCACTCACGAGAATGGACCAGCTCCATGTCCTCCTGAATTAGGAAAGTCACCGTGTTAGGTTTCATAAAAATTTGAGATCCTGTTTGAAGTTCAAGCAGCCAAAACAATAATTGCATTTCTATTCGCATAAGATTCATTGTTTGGAACTCCTAAACTATACCACTGGAAGCCAAAAAGTTCCAAACTCTGCCACCACCATGCAATTTGAAAGCGACCTAATTTAACACCTAGACCTAAATTCAAAATAAGATCATCACAATGTTGTTTGCAAGTCCAACACACTTTGAAAGATAAACCCTAATTCTAAACTCCACTACCATGGCACAACTCTCATCAACAACACAATTTAAGCCCACGCGGTGCCAATTTGAGGTTTTCAATGATGCTATATTGCACCACTTGACTTTGTTGACTTCAAAACCATAATAAATGCACTCAAAAATCAAAAAAAAAAGTTGGGACAACATGGAATATTGTTGGTCTAGTGTTGGGAAGCCCCTGGAACACTTGCATAAGCTCATAAATATGTCGTGGAAGCATGCATTGCAGCATCTTGGTCAATGCTCATAGCTCAAATTGCAAGAATTTCAAAAGGCTAGGTGTGCAAATGAATTGGAAGTGGCCCCTCAAGGCCTACTTAAGCCTAAAAGTTAGGGATTTTTTACCCTATTTAGCCATCCAGCTAGGGTTTTTGATTCCCAAGCTTGTTTACGTCCAACTGAGGGCCGTTTTGCATCATTTTTTCACATTTTTTACACATTTTTGGCATCCCAAACCCCTTTTGGACTTGTTGGGCACCTTGTCCTCTTTTTCATAGGATTACCCAAAAATTAAAATTTTCATCCAATATCTTGAGGGGGTAGTATTCCAACATAATTTTATCACCAAGGTAGTAGTGGGGCATTTAAAAATTGAGAAAATTTTGAATTTTGATCTTGGCAGTTTATTCTTTAAAACAACATCGTGGGTACTTTGCTTCAAAGAGGGGAAAAATGTAGACATGGAAAATCTACTGATTGCACTTGATCCTAATTACTAACACCATTTCGTCCTAAATCATCCCCTTTCCTAATCATTTTTTTTTTTTAGACTGCAGGAATCGGGTAGCACGACCCCCTATAAACTGCAGTGCGCCTGGTAAACTTTTTAACGTGATCAAGCTACGCTCCTAAATTACCTGACGGGAGACTAGAACTCGTGACCAGCAGAGCGAACGGAATTACTTAGCCAACCGAGCTAGGGCCCCCGCCCCCCTTTCCTAATCATTTAATTGAATAATCTATATTTGATTAAATTCGCCACACTTCATCTCTTAATTAAATAAATCAAATTTATCTAATTAAGTCATCATCTCCTATTAATTAAATAAATCATTTTAGTTAATTATCTTGTATACTCTCCCTTTAATTAAATAATTCGCTTTATTTAATTAATCTCTAAAGTCATCCTATTAAATTAAATAAATTAATCTATATTTAATTTAATCTTATGTCATCTCCTTTTAATTAAATAAATCAAAATCTTTATTTAATTAAGTTTGAATCATATTCCTCTCATTTTGATTTAAATCAATCCAAAAAATATAAATCAAATTGCCACATCAACTAATCTCCTTTTAAAATTAATAAAATCCTAATTAATCTTAATCTTAATCACTCCAATCCTCTAGATTTTGTAACCTGCTCAATAAATTATTTCTTTTGATTTATTAAATCTTCTAATTTCTCTCAACATGGCATCAAAAGGGGATATTCTTCCAAATTTGGAAAATCCCTCTAAAGGGATTTGTCCTTCCAACAAGGCATCCAATACCTCTTACATTTCCTTGTACATTGAGCTAGGTGGCATTTAACTCATTTAGTTCCCCCTCCAACATGTCATTTCATAAATTTGAAATTCCACCTAATATCATTTATTGGCACATTCATCAAAATGTGCTCCACCTTTGTCCACTCACAAGTTGACAAGTGGCTTTATGCTATTGGTTGGTCTTTTATCCCACATTGATCCATTTTGCCTCATTCTCCATCACTCTCATCTATAAATAAGAGGCTCTCATTTGGATTTTGGATCCACAACTTCATTGCAAAATCACTATCTTCATATTTAGAACTAATTTCATCTATTTCATCAAGTGTTCATAGTTAGGTTATTCCAAAATTTCATCAAGGAGCTTCAATCACCAACAAATCTTCATCAAGCTTACAAGGGATTGGGAAAGGGCCATTTTCCACATCAAAATGGAACCAATTCCCCCATGGGATTAAGAGTTTGCTTGCTTTAATAGGATTTAATAGCTTTCTTTGTTGTTTTCTTTATTTATTTAATATTTTTTGCATTGTAAATGAATTCTATGGGGAATGTTGATTTAACTTGCATATGAATCTAATTGTGTGATTTTTTCTCATGTTTATGTAGGTCTAACATCGACATTGACAATACCCTAGGGTTGTCAGACATGGGAACCCTGTCGGTCTAGTACACGTGATATGGTCTAGGTACCACACATGCAAAGGCATATAGTGTACCATGTTGTCCACCTCCCGAAATACAAATCATCCAAGATCATAGTACAAATGTGCTAGGATGTTGTGTCCCTAGGTGTACACTATCATGTTCTCTACCACCCCTTGAATCAAGTGTACTAGTCCTCCTTCCAAGTGTTCTCCCCGACCATTAGTAGTGAGTACTAGTGCTACTATTAGCATCATAATTTGCACAACTAGTGGGGCTCGTGAGTATAGTAGCATTGGTAAATCTATCCCTGGCCTCACCCTCTTATAATGCATTGGTCCACCAAGGTATTATTGCATGTTGTATTTCATCTCTTAGAATGATCACTCAATAAGGAAACATACTCACTCACCTTGAATCAAAACTCAAAGTATGTGGTGTACATCCTCTAGTGTGATAGCCATCTCCCTAATAGACAGATGAAATGTACATGTACTTGCATCCCTTGGATCTGCTAAAGCCATCAACATTGAATTATGGTACCTCATGGGGGCATGAGGTACACCTAGTATAATCCTACTGTTTGCAAAATCTTTGTATCCTCCACTGAGAGATTGGGGGCTAAATCTCGAAGAAGGCTAATCTATCTACCACCCAGACACTACCACAAATGGGTGGGAACCTAACAAAAAAAAAAGTATGTCTTATAAAAAATGTAAACTCTTAAATATCTACATTGACAATCAAAAAAGTGTGCTAAAGTTGTTCTGGTGTACTTTCCTAAAATTCCTAGACAATTTAGACACCTTTTTGGGCACTTCGTGAAGAAACGAGACACTTTACGAAAAAGTGGGATAGTTCATTAACAAAAGGGACATTTCACAAAAAAAGGGGACACTTTGTGAACTCTTTTCGAAGGCCCTAGATTAACCTAGAAATTTATAAAAACCATCAAATAAATGTGTAAGGTCAAATCTAAGGCAAAAAAATCAATTCACCTCATGATAGTTCTCACCCTAGGCCACGTAATCTTACAGGCCTATAATCTCATCGGATCAACATATTTAACTACTCTTCAATCACTCTCAAGTTAGAAAAAGGTAAATGAAAAAATAGTAAAAATTTATTTCACTTTTTGCTCTTATATAAGTTAAAATTAGGGTTTTTAACTATATTATGTTTAAAAAGTTCCTTTCATTCAAATCAACATAATTGGTGCTAGAGAGCTCTATTTTAGACACCCTTTGTTGCATTAGAATCATGATTTTGGTCTTGTCCTCATCAAATGTTTATCATTATGTGGTATGGTACTTAGAAATACCCTATAATACGACTTACCTTAAATTTGATGTGGCTAGATTGCTACCTTTATTCCACCTCTGTAAAGAAAGTGGAATTAGGGGGGGGGGCATACATCTACCCTCAAATTTGGACAACTAATGAATTTGTGTTGCAAGATTTGGTTCCAAACATTATGATTTTGTAGATAACTACATTGGGTGCTTCATTCTCCCATACTATAATTGAACTTATATGTGTATCATTTTATGAAACAAACATTTCTTACATATGCCTGTAGAGTCATATGGACGCTAAAGTGGGTGCTAAATATAGTGTAGAAAATTGTACACTCTTGAAAGCGAGGCAATTTCAAACTTAATTTGGACCTATTTTGGTACCCTTGAATTAATTACCCTTTAAAATCATCATTAATAGGCCCCTAAGACCCATTATTTAGATCTCAAGGCTTATTTCACCTAAAAGCCTAACAAAATCACTTAAAACATCACAAATCTAAAAACCCATCTCAAAAAGCTAACATGAGACTCATTCACCACCTTGGGTGAATGAGTCCTCTTAGGTGGGATTCATTCACTAATGGTGGAAAATGAGTCCCATTTGGGGTCTTTTTCAAATTTGAGTGGGAAATTCACCATTTTAATTCAAATTTTTGATGGATGTCAGCTTTTGAGATCTAAATAATAGTCAATTAGGTGTTGATGCCTATATAAGCAAGTTAAGTCATTTTTATCATCTAAGTAATTTGAGCAAGCATTTTTAAGAGAAAATCAAGAGACAAATATCAAGGATCTTCAAGCAAGAGTATTCCAATTTTAAAAGAAAGTAAAGTTGAAGTCCTGGAGCAACATTAAAATAAAGAGACAAATATCAAGGATCTTCAAGCAAGAGTATTCCAATTTTCAAGGGATTATCATGGTTGTCTATGGTGAATCATGATGGATTCTAGGTTGGGGAGATGCAACTATCCATCAACCAAGCCTAAAGACTTGTTTCCTAAGTGATTCCATCTTCCATTATCACTCTACATTCAACCTAAGGAAGGTACAAGCATCATTAGGGATCATTTAGGGAGATTAGAGATCTTTTCAAGTGAGTCATTCATATTCACATTTCCATTATTGCATAATATTCTTACACATTAGAATAGGACTGCATCATATTTCAGATTTCTTAATCTTAGACACACTGAAGGCTAGGGTTTTCATACTTATTTCATTATTTCCATCAAGGTTTAATTACCAAACTAGGGGTTTTACCAAGGAAAACTCCCCATTAGTGAATCAAGTTTATATTATGTTTTGTAGGTGTTTTGCAGATTCAGATCCAAAACTCAAGTGGGAAGGAAAGAGCGGGTGTTGAAGTGTAGATCAGAACTTTAAATTCCCAAAAAAGAAAAACAAGACTAATTTTCCAGAAGTGGCAAATGAGTCCCACTGTAGGTGTTTTCCAAATTTTTTTGTAGATTCAAATAACCTTTTCCCTAAAATAGGCTTTTGTACAAAATTCTAGATCTGGAACTGATTCATCCAGATTGGCGAATGAGTCCCAGTAGGTCAAAAAGTCAAAATTTCTAGTGTTTAAGAGTTTCTTCTAGTCACTTCTAGGTTTCCAGGTACACACTATTCATTTCACTACTTTTTTGTTTTGTTTGGTTTGCATTTCTAGGTCATTTTATAGGTCATTGTATTGAATTAGGGTTTTACATTTCATATTGCATTTCATTATCCTTTCCAAGTCCAAACTTCATGGTGAAGCCCTCATTAGATCATATTCAGGCCCTAGAAAAACCCTCTTTTAAGATCTCTTTCTATTTTGCATTTTGATCTCAAGGGGTTGTTCTTGAGTGGAAGTGAAAATTGTCCTTTCTAGGTCCTAAAACCCTAAGAGAGGAAGCAAAAAAAATCTCCACCTTCTAGCCCCCACAAATACATAAGGGATCTATGGATTTTAGGTTAGTATATCGTTGCTACAACATTGTCATAGAGTTGGGAAATGTCATCATTCCCCAAATACTCATAGAAATGGAAAAATGTCATAAAGAGAGTGAAAACAAAGAAAAATAATTTTGGGTCAACATGGAAGAGACCTAAATGTATCAATGCCTTGCATCATCCACAAAAGGAAAACACGAGAAAAATGAAATGATTATGATATATAGAATAATTAAGGGTACATATAGAGGAATTCACAAAAAGGAGAGAGATACATGAAATGAAACATCATGGTGGATCACATCATGCACATGCAATCATATAAAGAAACATGAAAAAGAAAAAGACTAGAAAGGCACATGTGAGTCAACCTAAAGTAGGTCATACAGATCCCAATCTCGATCAATATAAATGTAAGGTGAAGAACTAGCAAAAGGGACAAGAGCAAGTGACGAACTAGGGGAAGCATGAAATTTAACACTTTTTTTTAGATATTTTTCATTTAAGCTCATAGAAGAAGAAAAAAATGTATTCAACTCATCATTCACTTGTTCATCAATCTTTGCAATGTTCTTGTTTATGTTGTGGTGTGGGTATAAAGTCATCATGCATTGATTTAGGTAAGTTCAATTTTTGATTTTCTATTTTGTTGTCTTCTTGAGTTTGTAATCTATGAGCAATAGCATTTTGTCTATGCCTATGTTCTCTAGCACTTTGATTGTGTTTCAGTCTATTGTCAATTTTTGTTTGTGTAAGAGCAAGTTTTTCAATCATAGGTGTCTTCTCTTCCTTGAGAGGAATAGAAGATACAACAAGAGGTTGTTCAACCACTTTATATTTAACTTTATAAACTTGTTTGACTCTAGGAGGGACAATGTGATTGTTTGTGCTATCTTGTGGTCTCTTGTAGGAAATTGCTAGAGGTTTTGCTACGGGTTGTTCTTGGATGTTCAAAAGGAATTTTGGTACAATCATTACTTCATCAAGGATAGTAAGTGTTTTAGTCATAGGCTGAGGCATGTTTCAAATGGATAATTCTCCTATTTTCTTTTCCTTGAAATTTTGGTATGATTTGAAAAAGAAATCCTCACAAGTTTTATAGGTCCCATAGGCTCAAGCCAAAATAAAACTAAAAAGAAATTCCCTCGAGCTAAGGTAGGATTAAATCCACTATGATGCACAATAAATATTTCATTTCCAAATGGAAACTTAAGACATTTATGCACAACCAAAGGGATGATATTCATGGAGTGAAGCCATGGATAGCCTAACCTCACACAAAAATGGTCTAATTGAAAAATGATGGAAAATGATAGATTTAGTGTTTTCAGTCCAACTTTTAAAGGGAGATCTATCAAGCCTATCATAGGGCAAGCAAACTCATTATGCATCTAGATCCATGATTTTGATTTGTCATATGTTTCTTGATATAGCTCATGCACATATAGGAATTATTTTGTGATCACATTCTCTCCACAAATGGGATCAATCAATATCACATTAGTGGGCTTATCATTGATTTTTCTAGCTATGTATATAGGACCATTAGGTGCATGCTTAAGTATGTCATTTTTTGAGAAAGAAATATCAAGAGGATTTTTAGTTGAGCCATTACAAGGTATAGTTTTGATAAATGCTACCATAGTGTCTGTGGGACATTGTTCAATAGTATCCATATTTTCATCATCAATGTCAACATTTATCACATTATTCTTAGTTTCGCTAGCTTTGACAAATGAAATAATGTGCTTAGACATAGGATTTGTAAAGATTTGAAAATTTTGATTAGGAGGAGCTATAGATTTATTACTTTGGTTATTCACACCTTTTCTTTGAAGTTGATTATTGTCAATAAGGTATTGCACAAGATGTTTAATACACTTATAGTATTTTATACCATGTCCATTTTGTTGATGGTAATGACAATAAGCATTTTTTTGAAAGCCTCTAGGAAATGGTATATTAGGATCATGTTCTCTAATAGGAGGTAAGGTAAGCATGTTCTTGTCAATAAGCTACAACTCTCTCTCCCTCTCCCAAAAACGAGTTGTAATTTTTATAGAAGCCACTTAATTGTTAGTTTTTTGACTTGTTTGAGGGGAGCTTAGTTGTAAAAATCCCTTATTTTGTTTCTTGAAATTCTGATATCCATTTTGAGTTGTAGATTGAGAATTTTCAGTACAACCAGAGGGATTTTCACATCATGACCATAAGTCAAATTTTAATAATCATGAAGGGATGTACATAACTGTGTGAAGGATGGAAATATTAGCATTTCAAGTTTTCTTTGGAGTTTATCTTGTAAATTGGCAATAAACATTCATTGAAGGTGAGTGTCAGGAATCTTAATGTTTACATGTCTATAAAGTGTTTGGTATCTTTCTATGAAATCAGTCACTTTATCTTATGATCCATGTGAATATGGAAATGGTTTTAAAAGGAATCAATAGTTTCACTAAATGAACCAATTGAGTTACTTGGTAAAGAAGAGAACCATTCTAAAGTGGTATCCTTCAAGGACCTAGGGAATAGATTAGCCAAATTTTATCATCAAAGGTGAAATCACTACACAAGATTTTGGAAGTGGAAACATGGCTAACAGGATCTCCTTTCCCACCATATTTCTAAAATCAAGGAACTTCTATACCTTGCAACATTTTTTCTCTTAATATGTTGAAGGATAATGGGTTAGATTTGATGTATGTAAAGGTTGACTATTGTGGTTTTGTTGTAATATTGCAACTTGTTGTTGGAGGGATGTCATATTTTGCAAAAGTGAGTTTAGGAGAGGGTCATTTTGGTTTTAAGGTTGAGGGGAATAAGGTGGTGTGGTGTATGTATGCAAAGAACTAGTGAACTACAAGTTGGTGAAGGTTGATTATTGAGAAGTTAATGTGTTTGAATGGAAAAGAGTAGAAGTATTTCCTATGGGGATCCCTATGGAAGTATACACAATTGTAGTAGGTATGATTATTGTGGTGGGTTGAACAGTTATGGTAGGCTAAAGAGTTTTTGTACTATTGTATGTAGGAATGGACATTGGTATCATGGAGGATGGGATTGGAATTCTAACTTGGATTAGAGTAGACCCCAAAGCTTGAGTGGAACTATTGATGGTAGGGATGATTTTGTTAATAAGAGGTGCACTAGTTGTAGGAGATGAAGTCATGGGAAATGTTGTATACAAACTATGAGCCATGGAGGGTTGATTATCAACACTATTAGAAAGAGAGTTAGGAAATCCAAGATCCACGGTGAGTGAGATATCACAAGATGAAATGAGCCTTGAACTATGTCTTACAATAGTATTGCTAATAGGACACCAAATTGTAAAGATCATGCAAGTTTTACAACCCCAGTGTGCCAACCCTAAAATAGAAATGGGGAAATGCAACAATCTAGAATGGAATGCAATTTAGTGATTACACAATGCAATAAACAAAAAATGAAATGTTGTAAATACAATTTTGAATTTTTATAATGCACTGAAATGAAGCAATTTAAGCTATATGCAATGAATTTGATGAAACATAAAATCAAGAAAAAAAAAAGGAAAGTAATAGCAGCAAACAAAAGACAAAAACTGAGATTTTAATTTCCAAAAATGTAAATTGGGATCTAATAGGGACTCATTGACTAGTAAGGGTGAATGGGTCCTGGCTAGGTATTTTTGAAATGTTTTTGTTGATTTTAGAGTGATTTTTAATGCCTTTTCAAATGCCAAAATGTTTAGGTTTTTCCTGATCAATTAATCATTCACTAGTAAAGGCTAATGGGTCTTGGCTAGGTATTTTTTAACTGTTTTTGGATGATTTTCAAGACTTCAGTAATGTCTTGCAGTTCTAGGTCTGAGACAGTAAGTTTTAGTTTCAGGTTTTCCACAAATACAATGTGAAAATGCAATGAAATAATGTATGCAAAGACCTAATTTAAATTGCAATTTTATTTTGATTTTTAAATGTAATTTTATGAGATCTAAATGATATGCACAATGATTAATGTGTTTTTGTATTTTTTAGATTTAGAGAGATGCAAAAATATGCAAATCTAAACCATAAATGAGATGCATGTTTTAAATGCAAATCAAGAAACCCTAAATGAGATCTAATTCAACAAAAATGAGATACGAATGAATGTAAGATCTAACCTAGGATGCAATGAAAGACTTCAAAATAAAAAAAATATAATATTTAATGAGTCAGGTTCACCATTAATGATTAGGTGGAAAATATGGTTTACCAAAATGAAGTGATCAAGATAATAAAACACTATACTTTTCACCCTAATATTATGTGATTTTGTGTGTGATAAGATGAAAATAACAATTAGAAACAAACCCTAACTATTATAGTGACTACAAGGGAAGATTTTAGAGCTCAAAATGATGCATACCTTGTTGCAAGAAGCCTATTTTTAGGGCACAAAGAACTCATTCTCCTTTAGTGGCGAATGGGTCCCTGTTAGGGTTTTTGAAATTGAGATTTGGGTTATTTTCCTTGATGTCTGCACTCTCAAATTTTGGGTTGTCAGCTCCCAAAAATATATAATAAATTTTATATCCTTCTTTCTTCATTCTTGCACTATGAATGAAAATCTTGCAACTTGACAACTTTTAAAATTTTTCTTCAAACTTATCCTCCACTTCATCTTCAACCTATAAATCTACAAACACACATTCAAGAGAAGGAATTTTTTTTTATTATTGTTATTGAATAGTGTTTTTCCTAATTCAAACCCCTCGTAGGTAATTAAACTAAATGATGAAATAAGGGAATTAAAGCATGAAACATGAAATATGTAATTGGTGATACCTTGGAAGTGGCCTCAAGTGGAGTATAAATCTATCAACTAACATGGAGTGGCCATAGAAAATGTAGATATTGATCCTTGAATAATATGTGCAACAATACCTACAAGTATATCTTCAATGCTACATGTCCATATTCTTAGCTCAACAACATGTATGCATGCACTATTCTTTAGACATGATGAAGTGATCTTGAACTACTGTAATAAACTCTTGATAATCTTCCTTGAAATTCCTTTTATTGCTCCATTAGACTCTTGTGAACTCAAATTTTCTATAATGCATGAATGCTTGGAATTGTACGATGAAACTATATAAATTAACCCCTTATTTATACTAAATCTAGAGATTAACTTTGAAATTCAAATGATTCAAGCTGACACCAGATCTAGAAGTGAATATTATTAAAATCCTGCCAAAATTAAATTTAGAAATGTGATCCTTACTAAGGGAGGACCAATTTTCCACCTAGGGTGAATGGGTCCTGGAACAAGTTTCTAGGACCATGCCTTTGAGGGGTGAATTACATCAAAAACCCATTTCAAATGTGAAAAAAAGGAGGGTCCTATGGAGGGAGGACCCATTCACCACCTAGGGTGAATTGATCCTAGCACCATTTTCTGGGACCTCAAAATTTTCAAATTATTTTTTTTACAATTTGAATGTTGGGTCTTGGGATTGATCCTAGGAAGTCAGAAATATGCTTTAAATTTGAATCAAAGGGGCTAATTAACTACAATTAATTAAAGAGACCCTAGAAAAATGTGAAAGTTTGTTAGAAAACCTTGCAACAGCTAAATAAGGTACAAATTAAGTACACTTTATTAAAAGGGGCCCAAGATCAAAGTGAATGTGTGCAACACATTACAACATTAGACCTAGGAAAAATTAGATTAATTCAATGACAATTATTCCCAAATTAAGTAAGGAAAATGGATACTTTTTTTGTTATTGAACCATCAATTTTGAAGGTTTCTATGGACTTCTCTTGCACTCTTAGGTTTTTTCACCTAAAAGGAGATAGAACCCCAAAATTGAGGTGGTTCACTCAAATAAAGGATTGTATGATGTAATTAAGACTAAATGCAATGGTTTAAATGCAACTAAATGATGTTATTGAATAATTATGAATGCAAAACTAATGAAATATGCATTGTTTGAAAACACATTAAGGTTTGCAAAAAGCTTAAAAAGATGAACAAAAGTACAAATGAAACTAAACAAAAAGTTGTCTTTTAGAATGTGTGCACTTGTAAAGTTGAAGATTACTAGAAGACACCTCAAAAATATGGTAAATTTGACTTTTATGTTGGTTGGGACTCATTCACCACCCTGGGTGAATCAATCCTAGAAGCGGGTTTTCTACCCAAAAACTAGTTTATGCTCACTGGGTATCAAGATCTACATCTGACTCTAAAAGTCACCTCATGTGGGACTCGGTTGCCATCCATGGTGAATCATTAAAATTTTAATTTTCTACAAATTCAGATCTTCGTTCTCCACCTTGTCACCTGTACAACACTTTTTGATGGAAAATTGAATCAGGATCTCAGAAATTCCTACAAAACAACATATAATTTGTTGTCTAATGGGAGATTTTCCTTGGTCACACCCTTAGTTGGGTAATCAAACCTTAAATGGACAAAAATCTGCATAAAAACCTATCCTTACGTGTCTTAAAGACTAGGAAAGTCTGAAGCATGATAAAACCCTATTCTATTGTGCTAGAATAAGATGTGCAAATGTGATTTCAATGATGCAAGACTTCATCCCTAGAAATCATACAACACATAAAAATGGATATAAATGACATGAAAATGAGATGTGAATGAAAAGAAAACCTTAATCTAAAGATGTGAATGAAAAGAAAACCTTAATCTGAATGAAAAGCAAGTCTTTAGGTGTGATTTGATGGCTAGTTGCATATCCTCAACCTAGATCTCTCCATGATTCACCATAGGCATCCATCATCAACTCTTTGCAATTTTGAACCTTGAATGAAGAGTGAGTTTCAAGACCTGCAAAAACCCTAGTTTGCTACCCTAAAACTTCAACTTTGCTAATGAAACTTATTGTTGAAGACTTGAATTTAGAATTTTATTTGTAAAAATGACTAAGACATGTGAAAAGTGACTTAAAATGAGTATTTATAAGCATCACCTCCTAATTTTCCCATTATTTAGACCTAAGAGACTGACATCAACTGAAAAATTAAGTTGAATTAATTGAATTCTAGATCAAAATTGAAATTTCCCTCTAAAGGGACTCATTTGCCACCCTTGGCGAATGGTTCCCTCTAGAGGGGAATCGTTCACCCAAGGTGGAAAATGGGTCTTGCTAGTGGTTTTTGCAGGTTGGTTTTTGGGATATGAATGAATTAAGTGTTGTTTGTTAGGATTTAAGTTATTTCTCAAGTGAAATGGGCCTCTAGATAAAAAATAGTGGGTCTTAGGGGCCTATAAATGTTGTTTTAAAGAATGAGTAATCTAGGGGTACTCAAAAGTAGCTCTAATTAACATGAAATTGTCTTTTTTATCGAGAGTGTCCAATTTTCTATGCCACATTTATCCCCCACTTTAGTGCCCATATAACTCTACGTGCATATGTAAGCTAAAGGACTCTAAATAGTGCACTATTGCATAAAGGGATACTCATTCAAAATATGGGAGAATGAATCCCCCAATGTAGTTAGCTACAAAACCACAACATTAGGAACTGCATCTTGCAACACAAATTTATTAATTTCCCAAGAATCATTTTATCCAACTCCTAGGAATCCAATTCGAGGGTAGATTTATGCCCCCTGATTCTGCTTGCTTTACAAAGGTAGAATCAATCTAGCAATCTAGCCATGTCAAATAAAGAACATCATACCATAGGGCATTTACAAGTACCATTCCAAGTAATGATAGGTGATTAATGATGTCAAGTGCAGAATCATGATTCTAACTCATCAAATGATGTCCAAAATGGAGTGCCCTAGCTCCCATTATGTTTTTTTGAAGAAAAGATGCTTTATAAACTCTTAAGAGAAAATAACCCTAATTAATGCATAAGAGTAAATATGTTAAAAGAGGTAGAAGAAAGTAATTTCTCACTTATTATTGCATTTTACCTTCTTGTAGCTTGAGAGTGATGAGTGAGATGAGAAGATGTTGGGTAGACGGGATTATACGCCTTCGCGATTGCATGATGTTCGAGAGCAGCTGGCACGCAGTGAGTTGTACCATGAACTGACTTGATTCTCCAACTTTCACTTTGTGATTTTGTAATGATTTAATAATTTTTAATGCATTTATAGGTTAATTTAGGATCTTAGAAAAGAATTTCTCGAAGTGTCCCCTTTTTTCACAAAGTGTCCCATTTGTTCGCAAAGTGTCCATTTTGTTCACAAAGTGTCTTGTTTCTTTGTGAAGTATACCAAAATGGTTCTAAAGTGTCTAGGGCCTTTAGTAAAGAACACTAGATGAACTTTAGCATAGTTGCATGATGAATAATGTGAAAATTGAAGATATTAGATGAATTTTTAGAGCATATTTTTATGATTTTGAAATGTTCCAACCTAATCGCCATAGCGGCTAGGAGGGAGATAGATTAGCTTTCTTAGAGATTAATCCCCAGCATTGTCAACAGTAGAGATAAAACATTTACAAGCAGTAGGTACATCTATTGGGAATATCTAATGCCACCTATGAGATACCATGATGCCATGCTTATGGCCCTATGCAAGTGTTGGGACATTGATACATGTATGTTTCACCTTCCTACCAAGGAGATGACCATAACACTCAGGGATGTACACCATATTCTTTGAGTTCCTATTTGGGGAGAGTGGGTATATTTCTAGGAGAATCGGTCATTCAATGAGAAGGTGGACATACAGTACTACTTAGATGGACTTGTTCAAGATGAGTGCGTGAGAGCACGAATCAAGCTTCCCATGCTATTATATTCACAATCCCTCATTGTGAGATGGATTATGATGCATAAAATGCCTCTCATTCTCAATTTTGATGGACGAGCAACACACCTAGATGGTAGATTGGTACACTTGATTTGAGGGATGTATGAACACAAGATAGTCTATGTTTCGGGGCGTTGCATCCTAGAACATCTTTATTATGACCTTGGCTGATTTTTGTTTCAAGAGATCAACAGTATGGTGCACTACATGCTTTTGTAGGTGAGGTTCCTTGAGAATATTACAAGTACCAGGCTTATTAGGTTCCCATGTGCTATAGCTGCAAGATATCCATAAGCCTCATCTATCCTCTACGATGCTTATGGAAGTAAAAATATCTACATTTTTGGAGGGTCGAATTTGATTGGTTGGATGGGATGATATCTTGTGGAGACCTTATCTACTCACACTACAGTGGCCAAATACCACATGACAGCTAAGGAGGATGTAGATGGACAGGTTTTTAGCTGGGCGACATGACTATGTTATACGGCCTTTCTATTATGGGAGAGTCATGTGACAGTTTGGGTAGGTGCAGACACCATTGAGGGCATGCCCCTTCATTAGGTGATTAGTGCAGAGTGCCCAGAGGCTGGGTGATACTATTCAGCTCATTATAGATCATGTTCGTGAGAGTGATTCTAATGATTCAGATCATGACCAACCACTAGCTTTCGATGTTGATGATGTTAACAACATAGATGATCATGAGGAGTGGCAGTCAATGGCATGAACAAATCCTGTATTTCCCATGGATGTCCCTATAGGTGATGTAGTACCAACACTAGATGAGGGAGATGAGCTATAGGATAGGGTTGAGGATGTTTGATATAGGCTAGCAGATATATTTACTGATGTTATAGATGATGAGTATGATTCAAAGGCTGATCTTGACTATGAGGACTAGGATGGAGGAGAGGAGGATGAGGATTAAGAGGATTATGAGGAGGAGCCACCTCTGAGTGAGGGTGATGAGGTAGTGATCTAGGATCAACACGAGCATGGAGAGTCTTCTCACACTTGTACAACTAGATTACATGCAATAGCTACAACATACATTAGTGCCCATAATCAAAGAGAGGCTAGCACATCCTCCATGCCCCCCAGAGAGGATTTGGTTGATATTCCTCAATCGACTTAAGACATAGGTGATGGTATTTGATTTTGTGAATGTAATTTGAGTGTTTGATACTTTATATATATATCATGATGATGTTTACTGATTGTGTACCTTTTCTATCTTGTAGGAGTGACGAGAGACTGACGAGAGTTCTATTATCAAGTTGTCATGGAGATAGTTCCTACATCCATCGATGAGGAGGTGGATCTTGACTATGTGCCCATACCAATCGTGGAGGAGCTATAGTTGATCAAACCTTTCATGAGGTTGCGGGAAGTGTACGAGAGCATGAGGAGATGACTCCGTCAAGCTAAGATTGCAAAATAGTCATCGCAGGCCTTAGCAGGGGTTGAGAGACTACATGCAAAGCTAGAATAGGTATTAGTTGAGATGGATCAAATAGCATAGGATGGGCTTGTGGCTCTTTGTCGAGTATATGGTATAGAGTATGCAATCAGAGTCAGCAGATTGTGATCACAATCACACATGACTATCTCATGACGTCCAGGGACTAGATCACAGGTGCCAAAGCCTAAGGGGTCTAGTTCTCATAGGCCTTTGTGATTTTGTATATGATATTGAGATGTACATAAATTTTTTTGATATATATATACATGCACATTTGATTTTTGTATAATTTGTATTAATGTGTTTGAATGCTAAATGGAAATGTGATTAATTAAATAAATTAGTTAAAAGTATTTAATTAACAACTACATCATTTAACATGATTGATGCGATCTAATGTAAAAAATATTTCATTTTCACTTTAGATACAATATTGTTGAATTAAAAAAAAGGTGTAAATAGTGATAACAAGCCTAGAAAAGTTGAAATCTTGTTACAAGAATTTACTATTGGCAACACAAGGGCAGACTATTGAGAGGGGTCTGAATTAGTTCTCATAGAAATTATACTTATTAAACTTATTCTCAGAATTAATAAATAAACATGAAAGCATAAACCATCACCACATCAAAAACACACATAAAACAAAATTTTTTTATGTGGAAACCTTGTTAGGGGAAAAACAACAGTGGGGGTTAATCCACAAGATTATACTCTATTAAAAGTATAAAAGAATTGTAAATGGGAATGCACATACATTCAGGAACACTTCCTAGAGCTCACTAATCATATACAAAAGTATTACTACCCAAAGGAAGACTCGCTGTCTTATAGAAGCATTCAGATTACATCTGAAACATTTTGAATTGAGAAAATATCATCTGTTAATGCCTAATTATAGTTTCGATTAAGCACATAAAATCTGCTCACTCTTCTTCACACTTTACTTCTGCCTTTGAAAGATTAGAACATTATTCACACACAACACTCACACACTTTGCACACCACTTGCATCAAATGGTATAAACAATTACTCATATATACCTACAACTAGGGATAACATCAACTACATGTCGGCTTTAACAAAATATAAAATGTGTACAAACTCTCAGCCCAAATCAATGAACAATTATCAATGTGCACTAAACAATTTTAGCTAGGACATATTAAGGATTCAATAAAACATCCTCGAACATGAAAAACCTTCGAAGATCCACAACATGCTACAATCACCTTGTCAGCCACGATCATGAAAAACATGAACACACATAAGAAAATCACCAATTGTGAGTACAAAAATCAATGCGGATCAACAACACAAATAGAGAACAATATAGAAACATCCACAAGCATCATGAATCACTATAGAAGCATGATCCACAACAACTCAAATTACTAGAATCTCATTATCTTCTTTTAGGAACACTAACTGAAGCAAGAAAATAACTATTAGAACACAGATACTGATACCTGATCAAATCTTCATGCAACCCTCTAAAACTTCATTTGGATAAACTAGTTATAATCATCAACAAACCCTTTAATCCAAAACCTCTTATCATGAATATACTGAGCTAGCCATCAGTATGGTGGCCATACTAAACTTCACTGCACCACTGATAGCCTGCAACTTATTTTGTTACAATTTTCTCAATATCCTTCACATATACAACCTTAAATTCCAATAGTGTTGACATCAATGACAACCACATATTAGCAATATCCAACAATCTCCCTCTTTGGCATTGATGAAAATACATGATGTGAAAAACACCATCAACGCAACTTTCTCTTAGCACTTTCTCCCCGTTGGATTTTGACTCTTTTCTCCTTAACTCTTTCACAATTTTTCACATGACTCTTCTCCCCCTTTAACATCAATGAAAAAGATATGCATTATCTTTCTCCACACAATGAACCACATTTTTGAACATCTAACTACCCCCCCTGAGTAGTAGCCACCACAACATCAATCTAGATTACAAGATATGACTATGAAATGCACAGATTGATGCAAGTCAATGAATCTTAATTCTGATTAGGAGGGGTTATCACCCCTAGCTTCCCATTGAGATACTAAAAAGTATCCTTAGGAAAGGGCTTGGTAAAGATATCTCCAATTTGTTCCTTAGTGGGAACATACTCCAATTTGACTTCCTTTTTACTCACCCTCTCTCTCAAAATGTGAAACTTGATAGATATATGCTTGGTTTTTTAATACAACACCAAATTCTTAGAAATGTTAAGGGTATGTGCAGGATCATGATGGGCCAAAAAGTGGTGATATGATGGGTATGTGTAGGGTATGTGGCTGATGAATTTTTTTTAACCAAAAATTGATGAAATGAAAAGGGTTTTTAAAGGAGATTCTTAGCTTTCCACCAATATAAATTATGCTTTACTTTGAATTTAATAAATAATTATTATTCATTTTCTATTTGAATTATGACTAAAGTCGTAATTGATAAGATGATTGAAAAAAATCTATAGCTTTCAAATGGTATCACATTTTTTGAATCTAAAATATGCATTGCATTCTATGCTTCTCATACTATGTGATTAAAAAAGAAAAAGTTGAATTTCATGAAGTTTTGACCAAGTTAAGGTGGTCATGCATACAAGTTTTTATATTTTTTAAAAGTTGTAATAAAAAATTCTGAATTAATTATTTACTTTGAAAAAAATTACAAAAAAATATGCATCACATTGGGACATGAGTCCTCTACTTATATCTAAACTCTTATAAAAAAATATTATCATTTTATTGTGGTTAGGGTGGTTAGACAGACACCTACTTCTTATTTTTTCCTTGAAATTTAAGTACTACTGCATTGAAATTTCAAATTTTCACCAAATATATATATATATTAATAAAACTAGTAGTTTAGAAACTACATTCAATTTTCTACAGATTCTATTCTTACATATTTTTTAAATAATATAGATAACTTATTCAAATTTTTACATCAAGTTGCCTAACTCTAATTTTTTATGAATTTTTCGCCACTTAAGGGCCTATTTTTTCCATGATGATCCTACACATGCCCTTAATTGCACTTGAATTATCATAGATTATAGCAATAGGTTCATCATACACAACTTTGATATCTTTCAACATCTGCTTCATCCATAATACTTGAGTACAATTGTTAGTAGCAACAGTGTATTTTGTTTCTGCAGTAGATAAAGAAATGACATTCTACTTCTTGCTTAACCATGAAATCATCTTCTTTCCCAAAAAAAATGCACCACCACTAGTACTCTTGTTGTCATTCACATCTCCTGCCTAATCAACATTAGTAAAAACACTCAAAGTAAGGTCATCTTCTTTAGGATACCATAGGCCAAAATCAATTATCTCCTTTAAGTATCTGAAAATCCTCTTCACAGTTTTCACATGATATTCCTTAGGATTAGCTTGAAATATTGCAACAATGCATACAACATTCATGATATTAGCTCTAGTTTGAGTCAAATAGAGCAATCCACCAATAATGTATTTGTATCTAGTCTAATTTATTTTAGGAGAATCATCATCTTGTGTCAACTTACATCTGGTCACCATAGGTGTACCAACTAGCTTTGAATCTTCCATACCAAAATTCTTTAGCAATTCTTTCACATACTTGGACTGAGATATAAAGATCCCTCTATCTAGTTAAGTAATTTTCAATCCCAAAAATAATTTCATTTCTCCAATAATAGACATCTCAAACTCATTATTCATCTCATCAATAAACTCCATGCACAAACTATTATCTCCTCTAAAAATGATATCATCAACAAAGACTTCAACAATCAAATCTTTATCATGATCAATCTTGAAATACAAATTACTATCAATAGTACCTTTATTAAAAATAAAGCTTCAACAAATACTTGTCCAATCTCTCATACCATGCTCTTGGGGCTTGCTTAATTCCATATAATGCTTTCTTCAACCGGAAATCCATATCTCCCTAATCAGTCAATTGAAATCCATCGGGTTTCTCAATATACACTTCTTCCAATTCACCATTTAGAAATGCTGACTTGACATCCCTCTGATAAACCTTGAAGTTTTTATAAGAAGCATAAGGAAGAAATAGTCTCATGGCTTCAGTCGTAGCAATAGGAGAAAAAGTTTCTTCAAAGTCAATTCCTTCCATATGAGAATATCCTTTACAAACAAGTGTTGCTTTGTTTATAACAACTTCACCTTGCTCATTCAACTTGTTCTGAACGACCCATTTAGTTCCAATTACACTTTTGTCCTTAGGTCTAGGAACAAGAATCCATGTATCATTCTTCTCAATTTGTAGTAGTTCTTCTTTCATTGCTTCCACCCAATTTTCATCTTTGCATGCTTCATTGACACTGTTAGGCTCAGTCTTTAAGATCAAATAGTATTCTTTTGCAATTCTTCTCCTAGTTTGAACACCTTTGTTCTTATTACCAATAATATGATGTTCTAAATGATTTAGTTTTACATACCTTGGAGTCTTAGGGTGTTCTTGAACTTCAAGATCTTGTGATCTTACTTTTGCACTTTCACTAGTTCCTTCCTCTTGATTTTCTTGATTCACCAGATTGATCTAAACTTGATTTGAAGTATGAACTTTCTTTCCTTTATCTAAACTATCATTCTGATTGTCTGAATCATATCCATAGGTTTTGGATGGTCTAACTGTCTCTTCATCAACCTTGAAATTATCACTTTTAATCACTTTCATCAATCTCTTGTTGTAGCACCAATAGGCTTTACTTTTAGTAGAATAACCAAGAAAGATTCCTTCATCACTTCTAGCATCAAACTTTCTTATATCTTCATCTCTTTTGATATAGCATTTACTCCCAAATATTTTGAAGTATCTAATCGTAGGCTTATGACCATACCATAACTCATAAGGATTCTTACCAATATCAACTTTGATATGCACTTGATTGAGAGTGTAAACAACAATAATCACAACTTCTCTCTAGTAGATATGCAAAACATTTCCTTCCAACATCATAGTCCTAGAAGCTTCTTGAATTTTCATGTTCTTCCTTTCCAGAACTCCATTTTGTTGAGGGGTTTGCAGGGCAAATAATTTTCTCTTTATCCCATGCTCTTCACAAAAAAAAATAAACTAACTGAAAGTGACTTGACCACCTCTATTTAATCTCAGACATTTAATCTTCAGACCTGTCTCTGTCTAAACCATAGCCTTAAAAATCTTAAATTTCTCTAGAGCTTCATATTTTTCCCTTAAGAAAGTAACCCACATCATTGTATAATAATCATCAATAATTAACATGAAATACTCGTATCCTTGTAAACTTCTAACTCTAGAAGGGCCATGCAAGTCAATATGCACAAGCTCCAACACTTCATTTGAACAATGTTGTTCGCTCATGAATGAAACTCTAGTTTCCTTCCCTAACTGACATTCCTTGCATATAGTATTAGTAGGTTTTATTAACTTAGGAAGATCTCTCATTGCTTGAGTAGAACTTATCTTTATGATATTGCAAAATTTTACATGACACATTTTCCTATGCCACAACCAAATTTCATAAACTTGAGCAATCAGACAACTTTTACCAACAACATTTAGGTGAAAGATATTACGATTTATTTTGTACCAGATACAATCACATTTTTGGAACTCCCCAATATTCTATACTTTCCATTCTTGAATTGAAGATTGTATCCCTTGTCAACCATTTGTCCAACACTTAAGAGATTATCCTTCAAACCTTCCACATATAGAACATCATCAGTATTATGCTTACCATCAAGAGAAATGGATCCTTTTCTGTGAATTACACTAGATTTTTCATCACCAAATCTTACAACACCACCATCATACTTTTCCAAGCTCACAAATCTACTTTTATCACCTATTGTGTGATGAGAGCATCTGCTGTCAATCACCCATTCACCCTTTTCTTCAACTCTGGCAACTAGAGTTTTCTCCACATTTGTGCAACTAGTAGATTCAGTAGGTACTGGATCATTTTCCTTCATAGCAATAAATACCAATTTTTCCTCATGTAAATTCCCTTTATTAGATTCATCATCTGTCACACCTTCATCAAAAGCAAAATAACACTTTCTTTGGAATCCAAGCTTGCTAGGTCTTGGCTTTGGAACTCTTTCCAGACACCTTGAGGCAAAATGACCTATCTTATTATAAGAAAAACATTTAATAGGAAAGTTCCCTTTATACTTACCTTCACCTCTGGCTTCTCTCTTGACAATAAGTTCTTCAAGATCATCTAGTTTTCTCTCTTCTTCTTCAATCTCTCTCATTTCCTGCTCATACTTGGGAATTTTTCTAAAAGAAATTTCTCCTGGATCACATCTCTACTTATCTTTTCTAGAGATAGTAGCTTTGAATGCAAATTATATCTTAGGAAGAGAATCACCAAACTCACTTAACTCAAAAGTAGTAAGCTTACCAATCAACATGTCTCTAGTTACATTTTTCACAGTCTAGATCTCCTCAATAGCAATAGCTTTTTCTTTGTATAAAGCAGGAAAGGATCCAAGAACTTTAGCAAAAATCTATGATTATTCCAATGTTCCACCAACACACATCTGATACTACCACAAGTTCATTCACTCTTTGCATAAAAGAAGTGATGTTCTCATCTTCACCCATTATCAACAATTCATATTTCCCTTTTAGGATTTTCAGCTTAGCAATCTTCACATGGGAATCACCTTCATATAAAGTTTCCAACTTTTTCTAGATCTCATAAGCAGTCTTTGGCTCCATTACATTTCTCATCTCAAAATCAGTCAGAGCACTCAACAATGCTTCCTTAGCCCTGATATTGTACTTGGCTTCCTTAATCTTACCTATAATAGAAGGATTATCCTATGGGATGATATACCCATTCTTTGTAATGGTACAGTAAGGTTCACCAATGCATCTCAAATGACATTCCATTTGAGCTTTCCACACATAATAATTAGTTCCATCAAATCTTAGACTACCCTTCTTATATGTTACCATCCCAGATCAAATGAAGCTATTAAACTTCTTTCGAGGAACCTGCTCTGATACCAATTGTTGGGAACAAAAGGACAAACAACTCAAAGGGGGGGTGAATCAGTTGTCACAAAATTTATACTTATTAAACTTATTCTCAAATATAATAAATAAGCATGAAAGCATAAACCATCACCACATCAGAAACACACATAGCACCAATATTTTTATGTGGAAACCCTATTAGGGGAAAACCATGGTAGAGGTTAATCCACAAGATTATACTCTATCAAAAGTATAAAATAATTTTAAATGGGAATGCACATGCATTCAGGCACACTTCCTAGATCTCACTTCTCAAATACAAAAGGCTTACTACCCAAAGGAAGACTCACTATCTTACAGAAACATTTGGATTACATCCAAAAGAATTTGAACTGAGAAAATAGTATTTTCTAATGCCTAATTAGAGTTCTTGTTAAGCACATAAACTATACTCACTCTTCTTCACACTTTACTTCTGTGTTCAAAATATTAGAACAATATTCACACACATCACTCACACACTTCATACACCACTTGCATCAAATGGTATAAACAATCACTCATATATATTTGCAACTAGGGATAACATCAACTACATGTCGGCTTTAACAAAATATAAAATGTATAGAAACTCTTAGCCCAAATCAATGAAAAATTATCAATGCACACCAAACAATGTCAGCCAGAACATATTAAGGATCTAAAACATTCTCAAACATGAAACACCTTAAACAATTATGCCTCGAAGATCCACAACATGCTACAATCACCCTATCAGCCATGATCATGCAAAACATGAACACACACAAAAGAAAATCACCAATCGCGAGCACAACGATCATTGTGGATCAACAACATAGATAGAGCATGATCTATCTATGAAACATCCACAAGTATCATGAATCACTACAAAAGCATCCACAAAAATTCAAATTACTAGAATCACATTATCTTCTTTCAGGAACACCAATTGAAGCAATAGAACAACTATTAGAACACATATACTCATAACTCGATCAAAACTTCATGTGAATCTCTAAAAATTCAAGTGGATAAACTAGATACACTCGTCAAAAAACCATTTAATCCACAACCTCTTATCATGAATATACTAAGCTAGCCATACTAAACTTCACTACATGACTGACAACCTATAACTTATTCTGTTACAATTTTCTCAATATCCTCGACATATACATCCTTAAATGACAATAGTGTTGAAATCAATGACAACCATATATCAACAATATGCAAAAATTTACAAGACTTTAATATAGGACTTGATAAAGGTGACATTTAGTTGAATTATAATAAGAAGAGTCTAGAAAAGTATAGAAATGTGTTACAATGCTTCACAGCACCTTCACAAGACTTCTTTAAATACATTTTATTTAGTTTGTAAGGGTCCAAGGCCTAGTGTGGATGTATAAAAACCCTCACAACACCAATGAAAACAAAGCATGTACATTAGTTGAATCCACGATCATGTCTATATTAGGAAGTAGAAATTCATCATTTAAAGAAGCTCTATTCAAGTCACAAAAAATTTGTACAAACCCTAATAGGATTATCGGGTTTAGCAACTGCAACAATGTTTGAGATCCAAGGAGAATAATCAATAGTTTGAATGAATCCTACATCAAGGAGCTTTTCAAGATCTACTTTAACATGTAAGGCTACATTAGGGTGCATTTTTCATATCTTTTGGCGAATGGGTTAACAATTTTCAGCAAGAGCGATGTTATGTGTCACAATTTTCATGTCAATTCCTAGCATATCAAAATATTTCTAAGCAAAAATTTCAAGAACACCATGAAGTAAAGTTGTATTGTCCTCTTATTCTTCATCATCAGGGCACTTTCCAATCTTAGTAACTTTACCTTTATCATCGATGTCCATCGGCACATCAATTGTATCTCCTGATGGGAGTACATTAGATTTAGGAACTTTAGAATCATATGGTTCTTTAGTGATATTGCTATCATAGCACAAATAACCTATTTCATGGGAGTAGTAGAGGATGTGTTATCATAAACTCCTAACATTTGTTTAAGATTTTCATCATTATCAACATACTACCATGATGGTGATAAGTTCATATCAAGCAATTTAGGATTTTTATTGTGATTTTGTGTTTTGGTTGACATGTAATAATGTTGATGTTCAAAGATGGTCGTTGAGTAGATTTTGTCATCTTAGAAAAAGAATAGCCCAATCCTATTTTTGTCTCTTGTGTATTAAGTTATATAGGGACAAAAATTCCTTGTTCATGTTTTCCACATCCTTTTCTTGTATATCCCAATTGTTTCATAGGTTCATAACCTTTTCCATAGAGTCTTTCCATTTCTTTCAGATTAGGCGGAGGTTGGTAATCTATTTCATCAAAATTTATTATGTATGTCGTATTTTATTCCAAAGTAGAGGAAATAGATATTTGAGAAGATTGCTCAGAATTTTGATTTGACATGATGGTTGGTTGTTCTTGTTTCTCATCTTTCTTTTTTGTGGTTATGTATTCACCCATAAATGAAGGTGTGAATTATAAAGAGCCCCAATTATCACCAAATACTTTAGACATTGATTCCTCATCTTGTTGTTCAACTTCTAGAGTGTCTATATTAGATGTAGGAATTAATGTTTTGAGAGGACTTGTAGTTCCTTTTTAAAGGTGCAAGCAACTTTCAGGCTTAGGGTCTATTTCAACTTGATAAATGTTGTTGTTATAGAAATATTTCATTATACGATGAAGGGTCGAAGGCACTACATTCATCTCATGAGTCCATGGTCTTCCTAGAAGAAGATTATATGAAAGATCATAAGGCATGACATGAATAGGATTTTGCATAGTAGCCACCCCAATCATAATAGGTAAAGTGATTACACCAAGTGATTGCTTTTTTGTATTGTCAAATCCTTGAATGGATAAGGAATAATGTTTTCCTTGTGATTTTTCAACACATAATCTATCAAGGAGATTCACACTACACACATTAAGGGAAGAACCATTATCAATGAGGGTTTGTTTAATACCTATTCGATTGAATTGAGAAATTATCATAAAAGCTTCATTTTTCTTTCACAACTCTAAAGGAGGGAGCTCATGTTGATGGAAAGTAATTTTGAGATTAACCTTATTCATTCCATGTATTAAAGCTGCCACATCTTTCAGAGTTGTACCAGGAGGAACCACAATTTGTTGTAAGGATTTTTAAAGAATAGTGTGGTAATTTGTTGAATTCTGGAGTAAATCCCAATGGGAAATATTTGCAAGAGTATTATATAATTTTTCAACAAGATCATACTCATTTTTGTGTGAGGGAAAGCAAGGAGAAATAGGTGGATTAGGTAAAGGTAAAGAGGGTGGTGTTGGTTGCGGTGGTTGTAGATTGTTTCGGGTATTACTGGGTTGCTGCAACACATCAATTTTAGGTGTGTAAAGAGTGAACTCAAGTTTATTGGAAGGATGGAGGTTATGTGAGGGTGAGTAAAGAATGAGTTAAGGTTGAATTAAATTAATGTCCTTATGCTGGTAAACATGCCTCAAGCTTACTGACATGAAAATCCTAAAAAAGCAATATCTATGAGACTCTTAGAAAGTCTTACCGACTAACAGCTATGTTCTAAACTTTTGAAGAGCTCAGATCGGTGTGACTTTGTAACTTTCTTATCAATAGAAGTCATCAGCAGGACATGGCTATCACTGTGAATTTCCTATCTCTTTATGTCCAGGCAGACATCTTTCTGATGAGTTGATTCCTAGTGGTCATCGAGGAGACTCTTGGCGATAGTTGAATATCAGAGTGACTGTCAGACACATTGTGACTGTGTTAGTCCCACCGATAGCTTTATTCATATTGGACATTAGGGAGACTCTCAGACTCTTTCTGAAAGCACCAGTCTCGCCAATGGTTCTACTCTCACTGGTGGGTATACTTTCGGTATGAGCTCTTGCCGATAGTATTCCTCTCACCGATAGTTTTTACACATGAATGTCTTCGGGGTGACATCAAGGCTCGATAAGATTCTAAGCAACAGTGTTGGTCTTGCCGATAGGTCTGTGTTCGGTGAGAACTATTGTCAATGGATGTGGTCTCACCGACAAGTATACATTCGGTGTGAGCTCTTGCCAATAATGTTTCTCTCACCGATAGGCTATGCATTTGGTATGACCTCTTGGTGATAGCATTTCTCTCACCAACTCTTTTGTGATCGGTGTGAACTCTTAGTGATATTGTTTGTCTCGCCGATGGATTTGTGTTCGATATGATGTATCACCGATAGCGATGGTCTTGCTGATAGAGCTACATGAGTTGAACATCAGTGTGAAGTTTTAGCGACAGCGATGGTCTTGTTGATGGTTCTATAGTGGACATTAGTGAGAAGTATTTCCGATGGAGTGAGTTTGGCCAAAGGTTTTTCTTTCTATATGACTCTTCTCGATGGTGGCGACTCTTGTCGATAAGGAAAGTTTGGCATTATGGCATCAAGGAGACATGGTCTGGTGTCTCACTGACATGCAATTCAGTTTGAACGTTTGTCCTACATGGTGTGTTCTAAGCCAATGAGAGAAGAAAAATGTGAACCGTTGGCAGTTGGACTATTGTGACCATTCCTGTGTGGAAGATGAACAGATTGTGAGGAAAATGATTACGCTGCGTAATGGTCGACAATGGTGAACAGTTCGATGGCATAGAGTTGTTCGATTCTGAACATGATTTGATCTGAGTGAATTCATTGTATGTTTTCTGAGAGCTATTTTGTACAAGATTTATCAGTTAATGTTGCTACTATAAATTGACATCAAAAATTTAAGTCTGAACTCTATATGTAATTTTCCTTACTGTAATACAAAGAGGCTTTTCTTGGTGTGGTGGGTTTTCTCCCGTAAGGGTTTTCCCAAGTAAATCTGGTGTCCAATTGTGTATGTGTCTATTTCTCTATTCTGTTATTCTTTTCATGTGTATCTTATTGAACTATAATTGAAAAATTTAAAGTCACTGCTGCATTCTTCCCCAAGGTTTTGACATTAGGAGAGTTTGTTCCACACCTAAGATTTCCTTACACCTTAGTTTTAGATTGTTCACAACAAAACTTAATGGATGAATTGAGTGAGATGAAGTCCTAAAGGGACTCATCTAACAAGTGAAAGTCATCATGTCTAAAAGGTTTGAGGGCTAAGTTATCATCTATTGGTTTAAGCTTTTCAGGGTAAACTTTAGAAGTGTTAGCATTCGTTACTGTAGGTTGGGTACAACAAACCTTAGTATATGACTTAGGTGAGACGAATTTTTGAAGGGATTCATCTAACAAGTCAAAGTCATCACAATAAAATGTTTAAGAGATAATTTATCATTAACTGGGTTAGGCATCTCATTGAAAGCTTTAGAGGATGAAATGAGTGAGAGGAGCTCTTGAATAACTTCATCTAACTTGTCTACATCATCACTACTAAGAGGCTTGGATGAGATGGTGTTTCTAAATTGAATCATTTGTTTGAAAGGTTGGTTTGATGTTTCTATTTTTTTATTTTTATGTATTAACAAATTTGATCTAAAAGAACTAGGAACTAACACTGAAAAGGAAACATGCAAAAATCTAACACTATCCATAAATGCCATGAAAGGAAATGATGCTTATGCAAATGATTGAAATATAACAGAAAGTAACTGAACTAAAATAGAAAAGGGAACTATAGGAAACAAAAAAGTGCAAAGTAATAAACTAAATTTTGGAAACATTGATTCAAAAATTGTAATGGGACTGATTCACCCAAGGTGGCGAATGAGTCCCAGGAGAGGTATTTTTAGGGCAGGTGCATGAAGTTGGGTACCAATTTTCTAGCCACTTATGAATTTTTTTTTAAAAATGCAAGCGTATTATAATGCGCACACATTATTTCACATTAAAAAAAAAAGAAAAAAGTGAAATTATTTGCCTTGGAATGCCAACCCAAAGGCTTGGAGGGAATTCCAACAAGGCCAGAGACGTGTTTTTGCAAATTCTACAATTTTTCACATAATCGGGTCTGTGCTCATCATCAAGATTGCATCTAGTTCAATATTCACAAAATCAAAAACACGGGTAATGTTAGGTTCTCTCTTAGCTATCCAACGATGTAATTTTTTACAATTTTTGACAATGTTAAGCCTTTCATCCATAATTTCTTTTGTTTGTATGTCTGTTTTTTTCCAAAAAGTAGTGTTTAGTGTTTTTTTGTTATAAATTAACCGTTCATCAAAATTTAGAATAAATTACATTTTTAGAAACTAGACTCCATTCTACAAATTTAAAAAAAAAAGAAAAAAAATCAATTATTTTCAAAATTTTGTAGGGGTAGCACAGCCAAAATTCTGCTTTTCAGGAAGTGCCCACTTAGAAAATTAGTAAAAAATCAAATATTCATTAAAAAATTATCAGAAAAATTATGCACCAACTAGATGCTATTAGCTAACTTCTGACTGTAGTGATTTTAAAAATACTACAAAAAATTTCACCATGCTCAGGTCGTACAAGAGTTGCTATGTTATGTTTTTCTGACAAAAACAGCACCAATTTCTGTACATCCCTCTTTTGAACCCCTTAATCTCAACCATTTTCAAAATAAATTAGTAGTTTAGAAAGTAGACTCGAAGTACTTCGATCCTTGTTTTTTTTTCATCTCAAAATTTTGAGTGTAACTATCCTCAATTTCATGTCCAAGGTCAGCATTTCTTGATTTCAGAAAAAAAGTGGCCACTTAAGCCCCCTTTTTGGGAACCATCTTGGTGCACTTACCCTTTAAGTTTTTTCTAATTTTTTTGTCTTTTCTAGATGTGTGCAGGTCTGTATAGTGCAAATGAAGACTGAAAATGTTGAATTTTGGAATGATGTAATGAAATAAGATGCAATAATGAACTCTAAATGATACTTTCACGAATGCAATTTTAAGAAGCCCTAGGATGCAAAAAAAATGAAAAATACAATGCAAATGAGTCCTAGGATGCAAATGCAAGTGCAAATCATAAAGAGAGAATGTTCAATATGCAGGTTCACCAAAATGAATCTTGATGGTTTGATTTAGGATCTTGGATCCTAGGGGCTCGATTTCCTCTGTGATCTTTTTCATTCTTTTTCATGTGCATCTATACACTTGGATCTCTCTTGAATGTCTACTTTAGTGTAAGTTTGAAGCAAGTTCATCCTTTCACTAAAGTGGGGGCTAAATGTACAATAGAAAAAATGAAACTTGCTTGATTTGGGGAATAATTGATGATAAATTAGACTTAAGGAGGTATTGATTTTGTGTTGTGAGGTTTTTTATACATCCACACTAGATTGTGGACCCTTGAAAACTGAATAAAATGGATTTAAAGATGTCTTGTGAAGGTGTTGTGAAGTGTTGTAACAGATTTCTACACTTTTCTAGACTCTTCTTATTATAATTCATCTAAATATCACCTTTTTATCACTTATCAAGTTCTATTTTAAAGTGTTGTAAAGTCTTGTAACAAGATTTCACGCTTTTCTAGGCTTTTTATCATGTTAGGTTCACCAAAATGAGCCATCAATTTTGAAGGTGTCTATGACTTCTCTTGCACTCTTAGGGATTTTCACCTAAAAGGAGAGAGATAGAACCTTGAAATTGAGGTGGTTCAAATAAAGGATTGTATGATGTAATTAAGATGAAATGAAATGGTGTAAATGCAACTAAAGGATGTTATTGACTGATTATGAATACAAAACTAATGAAATATATCATGTTTGAAAATAGAGTGAGGTTTGCAAAAAGCTTAAAAAGATGAACAAAAATGCAAATAAAACTAAATAGAAAGCTATTTCAAAATGTGTGCACCTTAAAGCTTAAGATGACTAGACAACACCTGAGAAATCTAGTAAATTTGACTTTTATGTTGACTAGGTCTCATTCCCCACCTTGGGCGAATCAATCCCAGGACAAAGTTGTCTACCCATAAACTGGTTTCTGCTCACTAGGTATTATGATCTGCATCTAACTCTGAAAGTCACCTCATGAGGGACTCATTTGCAACCCATGGTGAATCATTCCACTTTTAATTTTCTACAAATTCAGGTCTTTGTTCTACACCTTGTGACCTGCACAACACTTTTTGATTGAAACCCGAATCGGGATCTTGGAAATTTTCTACAAAATAGTTTAAAATTTGTTGTCTAATGGGCTGTTTTCCTTGGTCAAACCCCTAGTTGGGTAATCAAACCCTAAATGGACAAAAATCTACATAAAACCCTAGCCTTAAGTGTGTTAAAAACTAGGAAAGTCTGAAGTATGATAAAAACCTATTCTATTGTGCTGGAATAAGATGTGCAAATGTGATTCAAATGATGAAAAACTTCAACCCTAGAAATCCTACAACACATCAAAATGGAGATAATGACATGCAAATCTAGGATGTGAATGAAATGGAAACCTTAATCTAAAGATAGAGAGAAAATGGAAGATGGAATCACTTTGAAAAAAAGTTTTAGGTGTGATTTGATGGCTAGATGCATCTCAACCTAGATTTCTCCATGATTCAACATAGGCATCCTTCAACAACTCTTTGAAATGTTGAATCTTGAATGAAGAGTGAGTTTCAAGATCTACAAAAACCTTAGTTTGCTACCCTAAAACTTCAACTTTGCTAATGAAATTTATTGTGGAAGACTTGAATTTAGAATTTGCTTTGTAAAAATGACTAAGAGAAGTGAAAAATGACTTAAAATGAGTATTTATAAGCATCAACACCTAATTTTCTTGTTATTTATACCTTAGAGGCTGACATCCACCGAAAAATTATGTTGAATGAATTGAATTTTGACTCAAAATTGAAATCTCCCTCAAAAGGGACTCAATCACCACCCTTGGCAAATGGGTCCCACCAAAGGTGACTCACTCACCCAAGGTGGTGAATGGGTCTCGCTAGCAGTTTTTGAAGGTGGGTTTTCAGGGTATGCATGAATTAAGTATTATTTGTTGGGGTTTAAGTGAGTTCTCAAGTGAAACAGGCCTCTAGATCAAAAATAGTTGGTCTTAGGGGCCTATAAATGTTGTTTTGAAGAATGAATAATGCAAGGGTACTCAAAAGTAGGTCTAATTAAGCATTAAATTTTCTCTTTTCTCAAGAGTCTAAATTTCTATGCCACAGTTACTACAAAAACATACAAGAACAACCTATAGAAAAACGTCCTTTCAATTCCTACAAAAGATCACGAGATAATGCAAATGATCCCATTGTACCTCCTAGAATCAAACAAGTTTAGAAAGTTAAAGAGAAAGTGGTTGAACAACCAACTGTTGTTTCTTCTATTCCTCGCAAGGAAGAGAAGGAACCTATGATTGACAAACCCACTCTTACACAAACAAAAATTGAAAATAGATCAAAACATAATTGAAGTGTTAGAGAGCATGGGCATAGACGACCTGTTATTTCTCATATGTTACAAACAAAAGAAGACAAGAAAAAAATAGAAAATAAAAAATTATAACTTATCTAAAGCAATGCATGATGATCCTATAGCCTCACTACAACATAAACAAGAACATTCCATGGAAATTTTCATTTGACCTCCTATTGTGATTAATTAAGATGATGGCATTGACCTTGTAAAGATAGATGAACAAGTACACGATGAATTGAACACATTGTTTTCTTCCTCTATGAAGTTAAATGAAAAATATCCTAAAAAGAGTGTTGAACATGATGCTTCCCATAGTTTGGCACTTACTCTTGTTCCTTTGGCTACTTTCCCACCATTTTTTATACAGACTAAGAATGGGATGTAGATGACCTGCTTTAGGTTGACTCTCATGTGCCTTACTAGTCTTTAGCTTTTTCATATTTCTTTACGTGGTTGCATGTGTGTAATGTGATCCCCTATTATGTTTCATTTGATCTATATCTCTCTCTTTGACATTCCTCTATATGTACCTAAATTCTTCTCTGTCATAAACATTTTTTTGTCTTGTTTTTTGCTTTTGGGGATGATGCAAGGAATTGAGACATTTAGGCCTCTTCCATGTTGACCCAAAAGGATTTTTCTTTATTTTTTTTCTCTGTGTCATTCTTCTTGTTCTATGAGTATTTGGGTAATAATGATATTTTTGAACTCTTAAAACAACAATTTAGCAAAGGCATACTAACCCCAAATCCATAGATCCCTTATGTATTTTTGGGGACAACCCTTTGTTCCTACTTCATGGAATAGATTTATTTTAAGAACACGTGACTTGGAATAGGGTTTTCCAAGAAAATATCTCATGTCTTAGGACAAAAAATTGGCTACTTTAAAGGAATTGCTCACAGTAATGGTGTAGCAACCACTTTAAAGTAGGTACATACATTGATGACATCTTTCAACATATTTCCTAGCATGATTTTATTTTTTCTTGTGATGTGTCCTTTTCTTGGTGGTGGCATTGGGTTTTGATGTCATCCAAGAGCACAATATTTCTAAGCATACAATCTCCCTTCATAGCATGATGTGAAATGAGAGACATCCCATAAGTGGTGATATGATATTCTTGATTTTTCCTCTCTTAGAGACATTAGGCACAATGTTTCCTAAGAAGAAGACCTTACATGAATAGAGCTAAATACCTTTTAAAAAAACTTTAAAACATGACATTCAAAAGCATACAAAGGCATAGAATTGTGGTGACTTATTGAAGTAATCAAGAGGATAGATTTGGTATGGTTAGTATGATGAGAATCCAACACACTGCATGACGTTCTCACTATATGATGAGAAGTTGACACACTTGCATGCCTTTCTCACTAAACCACTTCATTGGGACAACTCACCTAGTGGACAGACTGAGGTTCCACTACCCCAGAGTGAGAATACATGATTGGGATAACTCACCTATTCTAGACAGAATAAGGTTCTGCTACCCTAGAGTGAGTAGTGTATGCTATGGAAAAATAGCCCCATTCCACATTGCGTTGGAATGGTTGTGCTTAAACCTTTTTTTTCCTTAGTTTTTATTTATTTTTCTCAGCCTCTGATAGGGTAGGATTATGTATCTTTTATTGTTGCATACTAAATTGTCTTGAATGTCTACTTTAGTGTGAGTTTATCATGGGGGAAAACTCTCAATATAGTGGGGGAAAAATGTAGTGTCAGAAAAAGTAACCCTTTTCAAACTTAATTTTAGAATAATTGATAAATAATTAACCTAATTATGCCTTGGTTTAATGTTGTAATTTTTTTTACACATTCACATTAATCTAGGGTCCTTCTTAAATAAAATTTACTTAAATTGTACCTTATTTATGGTGTTGTAAAGTCTTATAGTACACTTTCACACTTATCTAGGGTTACATTAATTAATTGTGGTTAATTGAGCTCAATTAGACTATTGAATTGAAATTTAAGCCTTATTAGTGACACCTTCTGAAGGATATATCCTAAGACACAATAATCAAATTGCATAACATTTAATTTGGAAAAATCAATGTCCTAGAAAATGGTGCTAGGACCCATTCACCTTTAGTGGTGAATAGGTCCTCTCCACATAGGACCCCCCTTTCTATGCATTTTTTAGGTGGGATTTTTATGTTATTTTAATCCCCCAAAGCAAGGTCCTAGAAACTTGTGCTAGGGCCCATTTTCCTTTAGTGGTGAATGGGTCCTCCTCACATAGGACACCACTTTTTTAATTTAATTTATACGTGATTCTAATGATTTTAAATTCTAGATTTGGTGTCAGCTTGAATTATTTGAATTTTTTGGTTGATCTATAGATTTAGTATAAATATGGGGTTAATTGACATAGTTTCATTGTAGACTTCAAAATATTCATGTATGATAGCAAGTTGGAGTTCATAACAACATTACAAGAGAATTTCAAAGGCATTCAAAGGTAGATAATTGAATTTTATTACAGTAATTCAAGATCATTTCATCATGTCAAAGGCATAGTGCATTCAAGCATGTTGTTGAGCTAAGATTGTGGATGTAGCATTGAAGATCCATCTTGCAAGCATTGTTACACATTTTATTTCAGATCAAGATCTACATTCTTCATGGACACAACATGTTAGTTTGTAGATTTATACTCCAAGATAACTTCCAAGGTATCTGAAATACTTCATTATTTCATGTTCATGCTTTAATTTCATTATTTTGTCATTTGGTTTAATTACCTAAAAAGGGTTTGACCAAGGAAAAACCCTATCCACTAACAATCAGAAATTTTTTCCTCTATTAAATGTGTGTTTTCATATTTATAGGTTGAAGATAAAGTGGAGAAAAAATTGGAAACAAAATTGTCAAAGTTGAGAAGTTGCAAAGTTGTCATTCATAGTGCAAGAACATGGAAATAAGGCTATAGAATTTGCTACATGTTTTTAGGAGCTGATAACCATGGATATGAGAGTGCAAGAATCAAGGAACAAAACCTAGATCTCAGTTTCAAAAACCCTAACAGGGACCCATTCGCCACTAAAGGCTAATGAGTCCTTTATGACCTAAAAATAGGCTTCTTGCAACAAGGTACACATCATTTTGAGCTATCAAAACTTCCCTCATAGTTGCTATAAATTTTATGGTTAGTTTTTTATTTTTATTTCTACTATATCACACACAAAATTACATGAAGGATAAAATTCTAATTCTTTTGAATTTAGATTCATAACTCTGATATCTAGTGCTTCCACTTGGTTAGATAGTTTTTTATTGAATATTTTTTCTTTAATCAATTTTCAAATTCAAACCAATTATAATTCAAACATAACGCGATTTTATAATGTGTAACATTTTTTGTATGTATCAAAATTCAATTTGATTTTCTTTGTTGGATCAAGGACTTCAATATCTGGTGCACTAGTATTTTTAATTTTTTTTTTAATAATTTTCTATTTTCCCACATGTGTAGAACAGAGAGCTTGATTTTCGGTGAAAAACCTACATTCATGAGAAATAAAAAATAAATATAATAATAAACTTGAATTTATTTAAAATTATACTTTTTGGGAAGCTTATAATAAGGAATACATACTTACAAAAAATAAATTTTAAATGAATTCATTTGATCCCCCAAAAGTTAAGTCAAAAGTGGTTTTCTGTCAGCATTTTGATAGGTGTAAAGGAGATGCCGTTATAGGTATGGTTTAAAACTAGCGGGGTTCTATCCAAGGGGGTTTGATTTAAGGTAGTTTGATGAAACCCTCTTCAATTGGACTTCTTTAAATGAAACCTTTTAAAGCTTAAATCATTATATTTTCTCAAAATATGTGATTTCAGCAAAAATCAGTTCCTCCCAGAAATTGTAAACCAACTTTGTGGGATCAGTCTTGTAAATTTGTAATTTTTTGTTTAATTGAAAATTCTATTTGTATTAAAATTATAATCAAAAGAACTTTATTAGTAAACCTATTAGTTAATCCTAATGTAATAAGTGTGTTTATTCTCAAGAAACATTAATCCTTTTCTTTGTAATAATAAATTTCCATTTGTCACATTTTTTTGATTTTTTTTTTTAATCTTTTATAGATAAAAAATTAAAAATATTTCAAAGGTATTTTACCCTTTATATCTAGATGGTGGTGTAGGATGTGTGTTTTCAACTCTTTAATGTATTTTTCAACCTAATCTCTCTATTTAGACAATGTTATTTAGAGAATCCTTCATTCTTATAACATGGCATAATCAACATCTTTTGCAACATGAATCCAAACTAGTCCTCTTTTTGAGTGAACAATTAACTAATAGGACTCTTCAATCCCATCATCCAAACAATTTATATCCTACTTCACCATCCAAAAATTTCCCTCTTATGGATGAAATATTTGGTTGTGAGGTTTCTCTTCAAGTTCCCATTTCTCAAAATTAATATTTAGATCAAAATTTAAACCACTACTAATATTTGTATCCAAGGACACCCTCACCAAAGTGATTCCTATCCTTGATTTTATTCATAGCATATTGATGTAAAAAAATCAATCTCTAGAATTTCTTAGAGGAATAACACACATTACCTAGAACAGTCTCTAGTACTACAATTCTATTTTAAGAAACACATCATATTCATATTCAAATATTATTGGCACACAACTTTCCATTTAAATACTAATCCCTATTGTTCACATAGTGACTACCATGCACATGGCCATAGTAAGTACACCTTTTATTAGATCATCCTCCAACTTCTTTAGAAGAAACTTTGACACTTCCTTATGCCTAGGCTCCGCTACCTTTATGTCTATAGCTTTGCATACCTCTACAAATTTCAATCATACCATTGATCATGTCATCAACCAACTAATGCAAAATATGTTGGCATAATGTTGTCGTTGATGTCAAAGTGTAGATCAGTGGATCTTTGGATGTCATTGAAATCAAAGGATCAGGTTCTAGAAGAGTTGGTTCAATATGATGGAAAGAAGAGCATATTTTGCAAAATTGCAATGTTGCTAAAAGAAGATGAAAACTTTTGATGGAAATGTTGTCATGTTATTCCAAATGTCATTGGAGAAAATAGGTTGCATATTTGACATGGGTTTTTTGAGAGGATATGATTGGTGTGGTTTGCATGGTCAAGAGACTTGAAATGTGCTTAGAATTGATTTATCTTTAATTTCTAGAAAAATTAGGATTTTGTAGATAAATACTAGGGGTTGCAGTCATGGCGATGAATAGTTTTTATATTTTGATGTTGATAGTGTATAGGTGGTTGTAGGTTATTTAAGTCATATCTTAAGCCATTAGTTTTGTTAAGATTATTGGCCCCTTTTCCTAGTGTTGTTGGTTAGTTGAATGTATGTGTCACGTCAATCATTCACATCACATTTTGTTTATTACTATGGCCTAGTTTTTTCATGATGTGTGATATACTATTGAAAAATATCAATGATGTAGGTTGAATGATTGAAGATCAAACAACTAATGTGATACTCCTTCATATTGTAGATTGGAGTCTATAGTAGCCAGGCCTTTCAGTGATATTTAATGGATTTTGATCAATGGATATGACAAAACTATTTAGATTGAATGACTTCCCTGTAGCCCAGGATGTGTATGGTAGGTCATCATCTTTCCCTTGTGGGATTTCAGGTGAGTGACAAGTGTACAATTGGACCAAAAAAAAGTGGCAAGGTTTTGCTAGTTGAAAGTGACATCAATAAGAACATGTGATAGGTTATTATTGTATCACATCTATGCTTCACACCACTATTTTTAAGCAAAGAGGAGTTAAGAGATATGTGATATGAGAAGTACTTGGAGTATGACATCATCTAGGATAGATGGTAGCATCTCGCTATTCTATTGAAGATTTAGTGGGTCCCTAGTTAGTCCTATGGAAATGCGAGCTAGTGACGTGTTCCTTATGAGATAGGTGGTAGAAGGTGATTACATCACCTCATTTATTTACATTGTTGTTGTGAATAAAATAATACCAAGAAAGATGTGATGGGAATTCAATAGTGGAGATCAAGTGTTGGTGATTGAATGGTAATCGTATTATCTCTTCACATCACAAAAAGCAAGATTAATCTATCAAGTGAAAATGTAATAGACCTAAGTGATGTGATAGTCATATACAAAGTGATGGATATGCAATGATGTTAGTTAAAAGGAGTTAAAATACATGGTTGCATTTTAAAGATAAAAGATTAAATGAGGAATGATGGATTGTGCCACGAAGACAATAAATCAATGAATCAAGTTTAAAGATAAAAATATCCAACAACTATGAGCACAAATAAAGCTTTCAACTATAAATCGACATAGTGCATGAATTTAATTAGTCCAATTGCTCTAGCGACCAATTTGATTAATGTAAAAGTGTGTAGAGTGATGGCACAAACTACACAAGTGATTGAAATCAAAATTAGATTAAATACATGAGGATATGACATTAAATGCATATTAGGTTTAGGGTTTTGTAGGTTGCTATATTTAGAAAATTTAATAAATCATAATTTGGTGAGAATTGTGCATTGCTCAAGGAATCAATGCCTTGTCGAATAAGTCATGAGAAGGAAGATAATCATAATTTGGCTGAGTGTTGATGCATGTTGTAGTGTATGTGTGAGCTCTTGAGGAAGAAAGTGAATGCACTAACAGAAAAAGGAAAGTGCAACTGAGTGGTATAAGTGTCAGCACTTGAGGTGAATAGAGAATGCACTAATAGAAAAAGGGAAATGTGCAAGGTGTAGTGAATGAGTAGAACTGAAACAAAAATTAGAGACCTTTATCAAGGTTTACATTCAAGATGCATAACAGAGAGGTGCAGGGCAAACAATTGAGTAGTTGCAAATAAGGTTACAACATTAAATTGTGTTCAATATAATAAATTGTAATAGCTTTCATTGTAAACCCTATTAGTGGGTAACATTAGATAACTGGGTAGGTGCTTAGTGTAGGGATTTGGTTCTTCCTTGGAGTGGGTGCTCCTAAAACCAGGGGATTGGTGTCTCCTTAGGGTTGGTTCCCTTAAACATTGTACTCAAAAGATATTCATTGTGAGGATAGATTAGGATAGTAGATTCTAGTAGCAATTCTCATCATGGCTTTTCCCATCTTGGGTTTTCCACGTATATCATGTGTTATCTATAATTGTGTGTGTGCTTATTTCTCTACTTGGTTAATTGATTTCCATAGTGTGTTAAGGGGTAAATTTTAATTGATCTACTAATTCACCCCCCTCTTATTGGATTTTTCTATTCCAACAATTGGTATCAAATCCTTAGTTCCATAGGAGAATCTTAATTAGCTCACGTAGATCTTGGACAAGTGAACACAATGGCCAATCAAGAGAGTTAATTTACAAACAAGGCACCTCATTTTGATGGATAATATTATGATTTCTAGAGCATTATGATGGAGACATATTTGACATCCTTAGGGATTGATGTGTGGATGTTTGTTAAGAAAGGATATACACCACCTACTACTTCTCCTACTAATGCTACAAGAAAGAAAGATTATGAAAACAATGCAAAGGAAAAGCATGTTATTCTCTATGGTTTGACTAGCTCAATGTTTGTCAAAGTGATACATTGTAGTGCTACACATTATTTCTAGCATAACTTGAAAGGCATCTACAAGGGAGATGATAAAGTGAAGTTGGTAAAGCTATAAATTCCCAAAGCTAAGTTTTAAGGTCGGAAGATGAGTGAAGAAAAAAATATTGTAAATTATCTTCTTAGGGTTGATGAAATAGTAAAATCAATAAGAGGTTTTAGAGAAGTGAGTGACACAACCATTGTTCAAAAGGTCTTATGGTCTATGCCATCCAAGTATGACTCCAAGATATATGCAATAGAGGAATCAAGAGAACTTGATAAACTACTCTTGATGAATTGCATGGCATATTCACCAAATATGAAATGAGGATGGGAAATGTAGAGTCATCCAAAAGAGAAGTTTCATTCAAGGTTGCGAATAAGGAGAATGTTGAAGTATTTCAGAAGGAAAAGGAAGAAGTCTCCACATCTAAACATGAAGAGATTGATGAGGAAGAGGAAAAGTTCATCAAAAGATTAAGAAGAGTCTTAGACAAGTATAGGGTTAAGTTAAGCTTCAATTCCTTTGACTATGGTAAAGTAGGTCAATTTTCTACTAAATTCCCTTACAATAAGAAGCATAAAACAAAACAATAAGTATGTGGTAAAAAGAAGAAATCCTAGTTTCCTACGAATAAATTTTTTTAGAAGAAGAAGATGTTGAACACTCAAAATACTAAGATGAGGAATGAATCAATATTCTATTAAACCATTCAAAAATTATCCATCCAATTACCAAAGTATATTTATATGCTATAAGGAACAAAAGTATGAAAATGCCAAAAAAATCACATAACAAATGAACACCAAAATTTTTATGTGGAAAATCCAAAATGCGAAAAACAATGGTGAGGGTTAGCTTACAATATATTCTAACTCATTATAGTATATTACAAAAATTCTCACTGCAAGTGGACTCACTATCCACAAAGAAAAGGATAGAGTGATGAAGGGGTGGCTTATAGAAAATTCTGAACTATTACAAATTACATCTACAATATATAGGAATACAGTTCCAATGAAGTATACTATTAATCTTCACACTGATCTTGATCAATGCTTTGCTCTACTATGTATTCGCACAATTTTGGCCTCAATATTCACAACTTATCTTTTCTCTTTATCAAATTTGCATCACACATCTCACAACTAACACATCGCTCATGTCAAAACACCGAAAACAATCCATCATATATATCAGCATCAAGTGTAATATCAACTAGGGTGTTCTTAGATTAAATAGGTAATTACCTAACAATCAATTAGTCACTAATTATTAGGTCACCTCTTATATTATTACACCTAAGATAAACTTAGGATTTCTTTTTATTATTATAAAGGTTATGTTCTTTTTTTCTCATAGAATATGATGATGACACTTGTCATGATAAGACTTAATCCTCACCTAGGGTTCCATCTAGGTTATTTTTTATTTTTCCTTTTCATAAGGATTCATCATTGTAACTTTTATTCATTGAGGATATTATTGCATCAATACAATTCCTAGGTTACATAAAAAATCTATTGATTTTCTCTTTATTTTTTATAGGATTTTGGTTGTAAGTAATTTTTGGGAGATGTTGTGTTCATAAATAAACTCAAACATAGTATCAAAGCAATATAGATACATAATTTCCTATCCATTTATTGAGAGATTCACCCTTGAAGAAAAATGTAGAGTTGTCATTAGACAAGAAACAATATCTAGAACAATTAACTAATGGTTTGAAGTTGAGATTTAACAATGCTAGCCAAAGGATCAAAAGGGGGCTCTCTAGGTGCAAACTAAATTTTTTTTAAATGGATGAGAGCAACTCCAAATGGTCCTCTAAATCAACAATCGAATTTTTAGGGAATGCCATACGATGGTTAAGAAGAGAAATTTTCCAGCAAGTTAAAAGAAGATTACTTACATGAAGTGCATGAACAATATGAGGTCTTCTTTGTAGTGAAGGAACACCTACTTTAAAAAGGAATGCCCTCACAATCAATCAATTGAGACTAGGGCAATCATTAACCTATAAAACAACCTTACATGGTAAAGATTTTTACAAATTATGAGAAACATGAACCAATTTGACATAATATTTGAAGTTGAACATATAGACATTTCTTGCACATTTCTTATCTTGGCTACCTCATAGAAAATAGGTAATATTCTTTTTATTTGCTTGGAAGAACAATCTCTAATTTTATAATACCCTAAATATAACAAGTTACTTGTCGATCTTGTATGTTTACTTGTTAAATAGAAGTTCTATATTGCATTTTATTTATTATGTTTATGTTTACACTTGCTCTCCCTTACAATATGCTTACCCAAACCTCTTTGTAAGGGACCTCAATTCTCTATTTCCCCACATTTTATGATAATAGTGATTGTCAATGCCCAAAATTGCAATTGAAGAAGGGAAGTTTTTTAATAAGATCAAAGAAATTTAAATATATTATTAGATAATGGACATATAGTATGAGATGCATATACTATCCAAATTGATATGTATGTTTAAAACAAAAATATAATTATTTATATTATTTAAACATTTATAATTAATGTTCAATTGAAAAGTAGAAGATATAAAATTCGATTGGATATCCAATTTATTGTACATGCTTCAAATCATTATTTAGTAATTTCCAGTATCGACAGAAATTTTGTTCGAAAGAAGTATGAAACCATTTCGAAAATCTATATGAATTAATTCTGCCTCACGAATAATGAAAATGTTGTGCCCATTATTTATTTTACAACCAACAATGATCTCTATCCGTGATTTATTAAAGTGAATAATGAATACAACATGAAATATGATACCGAAAGGTTCATAATTTTGTTATGGCTATCAATTGGGCATCCTGCAGTTTTTCCGGATTTGTCCATTGCTCCCAGTTACAGGACTGATGTTTCCAATTTTCACCATGGCAGCAGCGAAATATGTGAAGAAGGTGTTCTGATCGGTACTATATGTTATCACCTGAGAATCAGCAGAATCTCCATTAAAAAGCTGCTGGTCAGAGTGTAAAAGTCCTTTCTGGCTTCTCAGATTTTTGTAGTACTTGTTGTCAAATCTCGTGGGAGTTCAAAGATCTAAGGGTGAAAGGTTGTTATCCCCACTGCTGCTTGGACAGTTTGATTTCAGAGAAGCGGCGAATGTAGATTGTATGTTGGATTCATTGTAGATGCGAGCTCTAAAATTAGTGCAGCGAGCTTGACCAATAGTATGACCACCAGAAGTTGGAGAAAAGGAAACATAAAAAAAGAAGTGAGGTGATATAGTTTGTATGCAGTAATAATCGTACAACAATTAGCAGATTGAAATAAAAAAGGTACCAGAAAGCACAATCATGTCTTTGGTAGAAAGACCCTGAGCGCTCAAAGATGAAATGAGTTCGCTGAGGTTTGAGTCTCTTCTTCCCAGGTGCACTTTCCATCTTGGCCCTCCAAGCTACAAGTTAGAATTTATTCATTAGTTATTCAAACTATAGAAATTGATATAAGTTTATTCATATTTCTCATAACATTAATCGAAGAACTGGGAATTACTTCGACAACTGAATCACGAGCAGCGATGGCCACAATGTCGGCGCAAGACACAACTCCACTGCAAATTGCCTCCACCTTGGTCTTAATGGCGTCTATCACATCGAATCCTCTCACTGAGTTATTATTAGGCACCGCAGTCTTTTCTCCTGTTAAAGTCGACAAATCGTCCAATAGAATAGAGCCGTCGCAGCCCTGCAATACCAGCATGTCTTGAACAACCAATATTGAAAACACCATTTTAATGCTTCACAGTCGAGAAATTCTTGTGTACGAACATTAAATACCTCATATTTATATTTATTTTTTCTATTAAAAATTTGATATGGCTAATATGCATATACCTCATATTTATTATGAATAATGTATTAGTGAACTATTTAAACTTGTTTCTAGTATGCTTATGTGTTATTTACTATTATATTTGTAGATATTTATAATGAAATTGGTATTTTTCTAGTGATAAATATATTTAAGTTAAATAATTAGGGTATTAGTGGCATGATCACATTTAAGATTTGAGTTAGAAAAGTAGCACATGAAATGCGTGAAACAATTTGACATAATTTTTGAGGTTGAACTTATAGACAAAAATAGGGGATTGATGAAATTTTCCAAGAAGTTACACATTTCTTACCTTGGCTACTTCATAGAGGATAGGTAATAATTTTTTTATCTCTTAAGCCAAAGCAACTCTAATGTTATAATGTTTAAAATATAAAAGTTACTTGTCAATCGTGTATGTTTACTTGTAAAATACAGGTTCTAGATTCTATTTTCTTAAAAAAATATATGTTTTCATTTACATCATATTATTGGGAGCATCTCTCCCCTATGCTTTGCTTACCCAAACGATTTTTTAAAGGGCCTGAATTCTCTATTTCTTCACATTTTGAGAAAGCAGTGATTGCAAACATCGATGCCAAGATTTGCAGTAGAAAATGAATGTCAGTAGAGAGTAGTACGTGGTTGGAAGAAAATACACCCAAGCCAAGATTTGCAAGTTGACCACAATGAATAGCTTATCAGTGGAGGTACTTTCATGGGCTGACCAATAAGAACCCTGCAAGTTTTTTTTAAAAGAACTTCAACCAACAATTTTGGACTGTGGATATTAAATCCTCACAAATATTAAATCACCACAATTAAAACCTGAATAAAAGTATGTTGACCAAAAACAATCAGTCACCAATATTTAAATAGACACTTCTAAAAAAAAAATGTGACGCCGCCAAATATATATATGTTGACTTGAATTAATATCAATCCCTATGAAATATTTTTCTATAAACTATTGAAAACAACTCGTATACAATTTTTTTTTGAACCTGCAATATGATATAATTCAAAATTAGAGAAGGATATTTTTCTTTTGTAATGAGGGGGGGAAGATTTTGTTTTTTTCTCCAACACTTGCATGATCCATACTTTGCCCACTGAAATAGCTACAAAAAAACCTTTGATGACATCTGGATGTTGGATTTGAATCTCGACGAATGGGTAGGTTATCCTTAGGTTTTCAGACCTTCTAAACACAATGGCAGACTCGAATCTAGCCCAAAGTGCCTCAAAAATTAGTTGTCTCCTAGATGAGAACAACTAGCCCTTCAAGAAAACCCTTCAGCCTTCGATGATCTCCTTAGCTCAACTTCCTATTGTGAGATGGATCTCCTATGGCCTAAGCTCTAGTACCATGTTGGAAATATGAGCAATAACCCAAATGAAGTTGTACACACTTCAAAGGAACAACCAAGAAGAAAACCATCCACACAATAAAGAAGTGTTGCAATAAGAGCAATAAGAGAACTAACATTAAATGATGATCTATATTAGATTGATCTAGAATGATTTACAAATGTACAAGAGCTTTTCTTATATAGGCAAGGATAGAGTTAGTTGGATAACCACCGTAGTTACAATCATTAAATGACTAAGGGCTAATGCAAGAAGTTGGGTACACAAAAAGTTCAAAAAGTGGAAATGTTTTTGTTGTTTTTCAAAATTTGTCACATTTGGACTAAAAATTTGAGGCACTTACACAATGAATATTAAAAAAAGTCAGTAATATTAAATCTAGAATTTTTAATCTCTGAGTTTTCAAATATGTAAATTATTAAAATACCCAGATTATAGAAATTAAATTTTGATAGGCATCTATAAAAACCACTTTTTAAAAGTTTGTTTTTTTACCATACCAAGCAGGTGTACGGACAACACTTTTTGACCCAAATAAAATTATTTTACTAATTCGTTTTGGGAAATGAGAGCTAACAACATGAAGTTTGATGTGGATTTCTTTTTGTAATTTTTGGTTGAATATTTTTTTTTATTAATTTTTTATTGGCCTTAATTGATATTTTTTAAAATCAACGTGTACGGACAACATAATTGGACCTAAACAAAAAAAAAAATTACTCTTTTTTTTTTCATTGTGTAGAGAATTGTCTAAAGTTTGATGTCATATAATTTTTTTTACAAGAAATTTAACCAATAAAAATTTATTAAAAAACAAAAAAACCTGATATTTCAAGTTTAAGGACTAGTTTTCTTAGAAATTAATTAGAAAATAGCAAACATAATCCAATTTTAACAAAACTTATATATTTAAAAATTAGACATTGTGTTCTCTAATGGGTTTTAATTTTATAGATTCATTCAGAAAAAAAGTCCATCAACTATGTTGTCAAAGTTGGACATTCTTCTTTAATCTGCCTTAGTTTTTTAGTTGTAGGTCAAAGGCTAAGGCTCAGATTGCCAAGCCTTTTCCAAGCCTAAAACCAAGGTTAGATGTGGTGTGAAAATTTAGTTTTTAAATAATGCGTACGCATTAAAGAAACGCGTACGCGTTACCCATTGACTTGTTGGGAAAATGTAACGCGTATGTGTTTCTTGAACATAACGCGTACATGTTTCATAAAGCGTACGCATTTCTAATATAGTCATTTTTCCCTAATTTAGAAAATTCTAGTAAAACACAATTTTCCTGCAACATTCCTTTTCTATAGTATGGTCCGAAAGTGTCATTTTCTACGTTTTTTATTGCAAATTTGTCTTGTGCAGGGCATATTGTATTCAAATTGTTGGAAGAGACAAAGTGTAGGTTGAATTTTCTGAAGTGGAATCAAATGCAAGTACTTTTTACAAGAAGATTTGGAAAAAGTGAATTTTTGGATGTACTCATGATATTTTTGTACTTCAGAGTTTATAGAAAAAATGATCTTCATAGTACATAGTTTAATTTGAATATTTGAAGGAGGTGGAAATTTGAAAATAAGTTTCTTGAATTATTGTTTTTGTGATCAAAGAGGGTTTGGTAACCATGGGTGATAAGCAAAGACAAAAGAAAAGATGTAGAAAGTTAATGACACCCGAAGAAGTTCAAGCAAATAAAGATAAGGAGGCAAAAAGACAAAGGAAAAGGAGAGAAAGGAATCGTCAAATGAAAGATTTGGAAGCATCTAGTTCCAAGAATGTTGAAGAGGAAGCCATGAATGATGAAATGAATGTAGATGATGCAAATGTGGAGATGGTGAATATAGAAGAAAATGCAATTACAGAGACAAACCCAACTGTGCCTTCAACTTCAACTATGAATGATAAGCAAACAACTTCGGGTGTGTCTTCAAATCTACCTCCCAATGATAGGGAAAATGCACCTATTGAAACAATCTATCTAGGTATGTGTTCAAACCCAAGTTTTCATAATATTGATATTGCTTGTTTAGATGAAGCTGGATACACCATTGATGAGATCAATAATATTAGGGTTGAAATAATGCAGAAACAAGAAAATGATGAAATTATATCTTATGAGAATGTAAATGAGAATGAAATCCCTCATATTGATGAAAATGATAATGAAATCCCTTTTACATTTGAAAATGAAAATAAAACCCCTTGTATGAATGAAAATGAAACTCCTATGGATGAAGGTGAAAATGTTTTTTTTACAATTGAAACAGATGTGCTAGATAACCTTCGTGGTAAAGTTTCTTAAAGACAAATTAAAAATTATGGAAATAAAATATATAAAATGTTTTTTTATAGAAAGAAATTAGGATTCCAATGTCAACTCATGGTGCAATTGATGAGAATGTTGAAAATGAGAAAAGTGATGAAAAAATTAGGTGTTTTTGTAAAATCAAAAAAGAAAGATGATTCAGTAGAACAAGTCATATCTAGTGTTGCTAATGCTATTGATGTTATTGGTAAGAAAAGTTGATCAAAAGATAAGAATGTGGTTCGTCGTGCAATAACAACTGCTCTAGTTGATAAAACAACTTCAAATAAAAGAATGTTAAGTAAGATTAGTAAATGTGTAAAAGTAAATCCTAGAAATTTGATAAGAGCTACTAAAAGAAGAGAAAGTATTGAAAAGGATCCTATTAATCAATGTTGGAGTTTTAGAGGTAGACTCACAAGATTAGACATGAAATTAACTAGTGAAATTAAATATTTAATCCATAAATTTTGGCATGATAATACAAGAGTATCACCTAACATTAGAGATGTCTTAAAATTAATTGTGGGTTCCAAAATTCGTGAACCTCATCCAAAGCATCTCTTAGATATGACTCAAACTGAATTATATAAAAAAAATTTAGATGTTTCAATCTTACCATTGAATATTAACATAAGTCAAAGATCATTCGAAAAGTGTAAACCTTGGTATGTTAGAATTAATAAGCAACAAATCTCTTGTTGTTGTAAGACTCATGTACAATTTCATTATTATTATGATATATTTCGATATATACGATGCACTTTTCATATTAACCAAATTATGCAGGACATTTGTGGCATTAATATGCCAACTGAAAGAATCAAAGATTTTATAATAGGTTTGTTTTGTGATTCCTCTTTAAATGGAAACTCATTTTTTTTTAAAAGCATGCATTTCTAGAGAATGTGATAGATGTGGTAACTTTTCATTATTAGGAGAATGTATGCATGAAAGTAGTTTAGATGAATTTGGACAACAATTAGTGGATGTAAAAAAAAATTAAAAATGTTGAGTATTCTTTAAAAGATGGAAAAACTGGAAAACGTGTTGAGCTAATTGTGGAAAAAGTTAGTGTGCATGATTTTATTAATGAATTTAAAGATAAGTTTGTACCTAAATATATTCAACACTCTCATAATGCCCATTGGCTTTATAATCAATTTCGTTTATGTAAAAACACATTCCCAATTGGAAGTATATTGTCAGTTGTTGATTTTGCTGAAAATGATACTCTTGCTCCACAAGAAGAAATTCAATCACAGTATTATAATTTAGTGCAAGTAGCTATATTAGTTCACATTGTTTATAGACATGCAGAAGATAGTATAGAAGATAATAGAAATTTTTTGAGAGAGTACCATTTTTATGTAAGTGATAATCGATTACATTCATCTTGGTTTGTACAATATTGTTTTGATATATTTTATAAAAAATTAAAAGAGAGAGGAATTCAAATGCTAGAACATCTCATATGGTCAGATAATTGCACAGGTCAATTCAAAAATGCTAGAATGTTTTATTGGTTATGTAGAGTTCATAAGGAAAATAATATCCAACACATATGGAGTTTTTTTGAAGCTGTTCATGGTAAGGGAGAACATGATGGAGTAGGTGCATGTGTGAAAAGAGCTCTTGCTAGAGAGCAACTAAAATTTGAGGATGCTGTGAAATTTAGAGATGCATGTGCAATTGTAGATTGGTGCAATACCAAATTATCTACAAGAAAAAGTGAGAGCTCAATACTTCAACTCTTCTTTTGGTTATTTGAATAAAATGATATTTTTTCTCGACAAGATTGTGAAACAATTAATGGATCTGCAAAATGGCATTCATTTAAGATTTCAAATACAAACACATGAACAATATGGACAAGGGAGTTGGCATGTTTTTGTCAAATTTGAATTGCAGGTGATTGAGAGGCATGTGAAAATACGGAATAGGTCAAGCAATGGCAACAAAGAGCCTTAATGCCTACATTGACAAATGTTCAACATGGAATGATAATTGAAGATAATCAAGTGTTTGCATCAGATGATTATGATCATGTTTCGGATCTTGTACAAGAAGGTACACTATTTATTGATTTGAATTTTGTATATGTATGGATGTTTATATTTGAATTAAATATAAGTCACTTTTTATTGAATTTTGTATTTATTTTTGCAGGACATGTGTATGTTGTTGTTGCACCTAAGGGGAATGAAGAGGAGACAGATTACTGGTTGGCTAGATGTGTTGAGAGAAAACATAAGTTGGCACATCCTAGAGTGGATGATGACAGCTTTGAGTATCCAACTAGTTTAGTGGTTGTTGTTGGAACTTGGCTTCAAAAATATTTGATGAGAAAGAATGGATTGCATGTATTTGAATATTATGAAAGACACAAGAAGATTATACATTATTCACATTTGATTTTGGCAACCAATATAAAACTAGTTAGATATCAAGGGAGGCCTGCTAATAAAGTTTTATGGACACTTTCAATGGATGGTCACGAGACAATCATAGATGCATTAAAAAAGAGAGAGGATGCAAATGGCACAATAGAATAAATAAATATTGGTAAGTATATCTAGTTGTTTATATAGTTAATTGATATATATATTTGTATTTAATCATTTCCTAATTAAAGTTTTATATCATTTTTTGTTTCAGGTCCCCCAAAATTAGATGCTTTACAAACAAGAGAGGAGATGCACATATATTACAATGGAATTCAAATGTAGAGATAGGTAACTATATATAGTTCTAGATACATTTAATTGATAGTATAAATTCATTATCTCAACTCCCCTTAATCCACCCTCTTGCATCCCTTCAAGTCATTCTATCAACTCCCCTTAATCCACCCTCTTTCATCCCCTTAAGCCATCCTCTTTCATCCCCTTAAGCACCCTTAATTCATATCCTCTTACATCCATGTAATCCATAATCTTGCATTCCTTAAGTCACTCTCATAATTCCCCTTAAGCCATCCTCTTAGGGCCTGTTAACCATATTGTAAGGTTCATGACATGCATCCCCTTAATCCACTATCTTACATCCCTTTAATCATTCTATCAACTCCCCTTAATCCACCCTCTTACATCCCCTTAATCCACTCTCTTACATCCCTTTGAGTCATTTTATCAACTCCCCTTAATCCACCCTCTTACATCCCCTTAAGCCATCCTCTAAAGGACTCTCATAATTCCCCCATCCTCTTAGGGCCTATTAATATCCATATTGTAAGGTTCATGACATGCATCCCCTTAATCCACTATCTTACATCCCTTTAATCCATTCTATCAACTCCCCTTAATCCACCCTCTTACATCCCCTTAATCCACTCTCTTACATCCCTTTGAGTCATTTTATCAACTCCCCTTAATCCACCCTCTTACATCCCCTTAAGCCATCCTCTTAAAGGACTCTCATAATTCCCCTTAAGCCATCCTCTTAGGGCCTATTAATATCCATATTGTAAGGTTCATGACATGCATCCCCTTAATCCACTATCTTACATCCTTTTAATCCATTATATCAACTCCCCTTAATCCACTCTCTTACATCCCTTTGAGTCATTTTATCAACTCCCCTTAATCCACCCTCTTACATCCCCTTAAGCCATCCTATTAAAGGACTCTCATAACTCCCCTTAAGCCATCCTCTTCGGACCTGTTAAGCCATATCCTAGGGTTCATGAGATGCATCCTCTTAAACTATCCTCTTAACTCCCCTTAAGCCATTCTCTTAAGACCCCCCTTAAGCTATATATCCTCTTAGGTCCCCTTAATCCATCCTATGGCAAACATCTTTTGAATTTGTATGGAATTTACTATATACTATTCTTTTCTCGCATGAATTTTTTTCTTAAATGACTCATAAAAATTGTAGTTACATTAATTATTTTTGCAGGTTCTCATCAAGTCGATCTACGAAGTGATTGTTGAACTGAAAAACTATTTTATCAAGAGACTATGTAAATGTCAATTTTTGGTCTTCACCTAAAAGTTGATAAGTTTTAATTGTATTTACATGCACATTTATGTTTCATCATATTATATAGTTGTAATAAACATCTTGATATACATTATATATGTTTTTTCAATGTCACTTTTTAAATATCTTGTTCCAATTTTATATATTATACATTTCATGTCTTGTATTTACCACATTTTATATACTTATTCAATTGTATAGATTATACATTTTATACAGACAAGGAGATGGTTTTTTTGTTTATTGATTCAAATATTTGCTATCTAATTGGAAAATAGTTAAAATTACCTGCCCTTAATTTATTATGAATATGATCTAAACTATTTAAGGAATGTTTTAATTTGTCACCTAACCATGAGATAAATTATATATATTAAATTTGATTCTAGATAAGAATTTATATAGTGCATGTAATACTTGAAAATTAGATAAAATATAAATAGTCTAATGTATGAGTGCATATAATCATGAAAATGAACATAACAAGCTATCATAATTGACTGCATATATAATCATCATATTAAAGTCAACTGATATAAATAAACACAAATATGATAATAACATGTTCAAAGTAAAACTAGAGATAGATAGTCCATAGAATTTATATGTCAAGTCCAACACATATATTTAAATAAAACTAGAGATCTATAGTCCATAAAATATAAAACCATCTAACTTTCAGGCTGATTGGTCAAATCAAGTCTCCTCTTTGTTCCATGTTGACTAGATGCACCCGCAACATGCTGTAAAAGAGTACAAGAAACTTGAAATTAGATTTAAATTTATTTAGAAATTTTGATATAATTAAACATATTTAAACTTGAAAATATAAACTTTTAGATAAAAATAAATTTAATTAAATATCTAGTATTTATATAGTAAAAATGATTTCTAGTATGAATAAATTACCATATGATCATGTGAATCTGTAATTGGCATATTTTCTTCAACGGGTAGCATAACTGCCACTTGAGAAGATGCAAATGCCTGATCTACAATTCAAAATGAATAGATGTATTAATCAAGTATGACAAAATTTAATTAAATCCGAGGACATAAATTGATTTATCTAAATTTTCAAATTTCATGTATATAGATACTATTATAGTTTTTTATATTTTATATATCTTTATTTGTGATTAAATATTCTTAAAGGCTACCTCTAGGAATACTCTCCTAGGTCTAGCTAATCCCAAAGTGAAGGAAAAATTATTCATTCTCAATAATCATAAAAATGCAAGTACAAATATCATGAATCTATAACATGCAAGTACAAATATCTAAAAATGGTAGAGGGTTATCTAGGAAATTTAAGCAACCAAAATATTCCACAACCATCACTTTGTACATCCAAATAGAAGAAAAGGTTTTTTGGGAGCTTCTAGGTCACTAAGAGATCAACTCTACAACTAACATGTAATGAGGGTTCAATAATCCAATTCTTCTATTTAACCATGGATTTAAAGACTGAAACCAACATAAGAACTTCAAATAGTATTCAAAACAACTAGTACTTTCTCATGTAACTAAGAAGCCAAAAGCAAGAACCCAACATGAAAAAAGAGAGAAATAAGAATATATGCAACTATAAGAAGGAAAGAGATATAAATATACTTTATGAATCCTATTTCAAGAATAATTATCCTCTAATTTACCACACAACTCAATGCATTGTTAGATGATTTATGGTTATAATATACTCATAGGGATTCTATAGAATACAACAATGATATCAAAAATCCTAATCCTATTAAAAAAAAGGATAGAATAACTCTATAAGATACATTGCATACATCTTCTACCCCAAGAATCCAATATATAGACATAAGGATTCCTAGGAAATAACAAAATGGCAACACCATAGTCACTAATAATGCATGAAAATACTATGGTAAGTAATTTTTTATGACTCTCACATGTGTTGACCCATCCTAAAATAGATAATAACTCTTACACAATCTCTTTATTTCAACTTCACTATACAAGTTGGCCTAACTAACTCTCAAGAACTCATCTAAGAGACACAAGATCTCTATAGTGGGACAAAGTAGTTAAGAAGAAATTATAAGTTTAACACTAACATTAAAATTTATAATCTCATTCATTGTTTTCAAAGAATACTAAAGATAAGAATGAAAAATTAATAGAATACATTCAAAGGGACACATAGATATATGCTAGTGACCTAATTACAATGTACAAAATAAACAAAGATGAGCTTGAGCTCTACTCACCAAATTTTGAGAACTTCTTTGATCCCCTTAAGAAATGTCATAGTAGGACCCCTTAAGACATCGATTTATGATTTAGGGTGATAGGATGGCTTAAGGGGATCTATGTATAGTAAGGTGGACTAGGAAAAAATGTTCCATGGCTTAAGGGAATAAAATTTGGTGGAGTTGCCTAAGGCAACCAAATTTAATTTTAAGGTCCTACAACAAAATGAATGCTAAATAAGGATTTAGGGTTTAGATTTAGAGATTTGATGACATGAAAACATATAGAAGACACATGATGGATTTTGAACCTATTTGGACCTCCAAGCACTCTTGGATGATTTAAAAAGGAAGAGGAGATCTAAACCCTAAGCCCTAGACCCAATTTTTTTTCTAATCATATATTTTTTGAAACGTTTCTATGACATAGACTCTTCCTTTGACTATTTATATAAATTCTAGATGTGCATGGCTTTTCAAAAAAAGAACCTAACTACCACTAAGTTAGGAATCAATTAATCAATTCAATAAATAAATAATCTTAGAAAATAAACCTTTCGTTATAGAATTGAAAGGCAACCAAAATTTAATTATAAGGTCCTACAACAAAATGAATGCTAAATTAGGGTTTAGGGTTTAGATTTAGAGATTTGATGACATGAAAACATATAGAAGACGTGCATGAATAAATTTTTACAAGTAAATGAGAAACCCTACACCTAAACTTATTGCTTTGAATAAAATGTGTGACATTCTAGGAATAGCTTCAATATATCAACAATTGGGAATTTTAGATTTCAATTATAAGTAAGTTGTTGAGTTATGATGGATTTTGAACCTATTTGGACCTCTAAGCACTCTTGGATGATTTAAAAAGGAAGAGGAGATCTAAACCCTAAACCCTAAACCCTAAACTACAAGTTTCTCAAAAAAGTAATTTGAATTAAATTCCAAATTGAAATGTTCATGCTACAAGTTAGCTTTGATACACTAGTTTAGAGAAAGTACAACAAATTTAGTTTTCCTAATCTAGAACAATGCCACTACACATGAGAGTTAAAATAGGAATTAGATTACAAACTTGTCCTATAGATCTTATGAATAACATCCTATAAATTAAGGCTTAAATATGATCATAATGCATCCTTACATAATTCACAAAGGATCTCATCCAAATAAGAGAAATGGGTAGAAATCATTCATGTTTCACATTTTAATATTTATTTGATTTAATAACATTTATGTGTCTAGCTCTATCCATATTGCACATAGTCTATCTATAGCCCATTTTAGTTTTACGTAAATTAGGGTAAATAGTCCATTTTAGGTTTATGTAAATTAGGGTAAATAGGGTTTTAGGTTTACGTTTTAGGGTTTATGTCCAAAGATTAACCTATGTAAATTTTGTAACCTAGGGTTTCTAGGGTTTTGAAATTTCTAAGTTTTAAATGTGTTCAATTTAGGTTTAGCTTTTATGGTTTTCAATTTACAATTTAAATTTATTTGTTTCATTGACGTTTTTGGTTTTTTAAATGCAATTAAAAATAATAAAACATTGAACTAAAATACACTAAACAAACAAAAATTCAATACTAATTAAAAAAGAAAAAAAAAGATATAAAGCAAAAAAAATGAAGAATTCAACTTACCTGGAGGTCGACGAGGTCGCTAGTGTCGATGGGAGGAGGTGGCAATAAAATTTTTGTGGCCTCTAAAATATGTATGCGCTCTCCTTTCTCCTACTCTGTCTCAACTCAGAATGGTGGAAAATGAATTACAATCATTTATTTTAAAAAAAAAACTTTCCTGAAACACGTACGTGTTTCAAAACGCATACGCGTTATAAACGCATACACATTTCATAACAAGTACACATTTCATAACACGTACACATTTCATAATGCATACATGTTTCAAAATGCATACACATTTTAGGTTCGCGTACCTGAGTCTGAATGCATACACGTTCGGATCCAGGCTCGGATACCCGATCCATAACGCGCACTCATTTATTTGAAAATGCGTATGCGTTTCTTGCAAAGTTTTTTTTTTCCTGAGATTTCCCCTCTTCATGTACCCAACTTCTTGCTTTTACCCCTAATGCATAATTATAAATGCATGAGAGAAATATTAAATGCCTAAACAACTACATGCCTATTAATGAGATATGGTCATATTAAATACTATTTTCTAGAATTCCATCTAAGAAAATAACTCCTAAGTAAACTTATAAATGATATGAATAGGTCCTCACTAATGTCTAGTTAGGAAATAATCTCATTCACACTAACACCACACACATGGCCATACTAACTCCACCTTCTATTAGATCATCCTCCAACTTCTTTAGAAGAATCTTTGACACTTCCTTACCCCTAGGATCTACTACCTTTGAATGTCTATATCTTTGCATACCTCTAAAAATTTCAATCATAACATTGATCCTATCATCAACCATCTAATGCAAAATATATTGACATAATTTTGTCATTGATGTCAAAAGGTTTCATTGATGTCAAAAGGCAGATTAGTGGATGTTTGGATGTCATTGAGCTAAGAGGATCAAGATCTAGAAGAGTTGGTGCAATATGATGGAGAGAAGATCATGTTTTAAAAAATTGCGATGTTGTAAAAAAAGATGCAAATTCAAGTCTTGAAAATGTTGTCATGCTATTCTAGATGTTAGAAGAGAAAAAAAGTTGCATATAAGTATGTACAGGATCATGATGGGCCAAAAAGTGGCGATATGATGGGTATGTGTAGGATATATGGCTGATGACCTACTTTTTATCCAGAATTGATGAAACGAAAAGGGTTTTTAAAGGAGATTCTCAGCTTTCCACCAATATAAATTATGCTTTACTTTGAATTTAATAAATAATTATTATTCATTTTCTATTGATTTTCTCTTTATTTTTTATTGGATTTTGGTTGTAAGTAATTTTTTGGAGATGTCGTGTTCATAAATAAACTCAAACATGTTATCAAAGCAATAGATATGTAATTTCCTATCCATTCATTAAGAGATCCATCCTTGAAGAAAAATGTAGAGTTGTCATTAGACAAGAAACAATCTATGGAAGAATTAACTAATGTTTTGAAGTTGAAGTAAAAATAGAAAAAATAGAAATAGGTTGTTGAGCTTTAACAATATTAGCCAAAGGATGAAAAGGAGACTCTCTAGGCCCAAACTAAAATATTTTTGAATGGATGAGAGCGACTTGAAATCCTCTAAATCAACAATCGAAGTTTCAAGGGATGCCATAAGATTGTTAAGAAGAGAAATTTTAAACCAAGTTAAAGAAGATTACTTACATGAAGCACATGAACAATATGATGTCTTCATTGTAGTGAAGGAACACCTACTTTAAAAGGGAATTCCCTCACAATCAACCGATAGAGACTAGGGCAATCATTAACCTATAAAACAACCTTACTTGGTAAAGATTTTTATAGATCATGAGATGCATGAACCAATTTGACATAATATTTGAAGTTGAACATATAGACATTTCTTGCACATTTCGTACCTTTCCTACCTCATAGAAAATAGATAAAAAAAATTTATCTGCTATGAAAAACCATCTCTAATTTTATAATGTCCTAAATATAACAAGTTACATGCTAATCTTGTATGTTTACTTGTTAAATAGAGGTTCTAGATTGCATTTTACTTGTTATTTTTATATTTACACTTGCTCTCCCTTATAATATGCTTACCCAAACCTCTTTGTAAAGGGCCTCAAATCTCTATTTCCCCACAATTTGTGATAATAGTGCTTGTCAATGCCCAAGATTTTAATCGAAGGGGGGAAGTTTTTTAATAAGATCAAAGAAATTTAAATATGTTTATACTATCCAAATTGATATGTATGATTAAAACACAAATATAATTATTTATATTATTTGAACATTTATAATTAATGTTCAATTGAAAAGTAGAAGATATAAAATTTGATTGCATATCCAATTTATTGTACATGCTTCAAATCATTATTTAGTAATTTCCAGTATCGACAGAAATGTCAGTCGAAAGACGTATGAAACCATTTCGTAAATCTCTATGAATTAATTCTGGCTCACGACCAATCAAAATGATGTGCCCATTATTTTATTTTACAACCAACAATGATCTCTATCTATGATTTATTAAAGTGCATAATGAATACCACAACAAATATGATACCGAAAAGTCCATAATTTTGTTATGGCTATCAATTGGGCTTCCTGCAGTTTTTTCGGATCTGTCTGTTGCTGCCAGTTAGAGGACTGATGTTTCCCATTTTCACCATGGCAGCAGCGAAATCTGTGAAGAAAGTGTTCAGATCGGTACTATATGTAGTCACCTCAGAATCAGCAGAACCACCATTAAAAAGCTGCTGATCAGAATGTAAAAGTCCTTTCTGCCTTCTCAGATTTTTGTAGTACCTGTTGTCAAATCTGGTGGGAGTTTGAAGATCTAAGGGTGAAAGGTTGTTATCCCCACTGTTGCTTGGACAGTTTGATTTCAGAGAAGTGGCGAATGTAGATTGTATGTTGGATTCGTTGTAGATGAGAGCTCTGAAATTAGTGCAACGAGCTTGACCGATAGTATGACCACCTGAAGTTGGAGAAAAGGAAACAGAAAAAGGAAGTGAGGTGCTATAGTTTGTAGGCAGTAATAATCGTACAGAAATAGCAGATTGAAATAAAAAAGTTACCAGAAAGCACAATCATGTCTTTTGTAGAAAGACCCTGAGCGCTAAAAGATGAAATGAGTGCACTGAGGTTTGATGTGGGAGCAGGAATATTGCTATTTGCACCGCTAAGGCTTGCAGTTGTGGAGTCTCTTCTTCCCAGGTGCACTTTCCATCTTGGCCCTCCAAGCTACAAGTTAAAATTTATTCATTACTTATTCAAACTATAGAAATTGATATAAGTTTATTCATATTTCTCATAACATTAATCGAAGAACTGGGAATTACTTCGACAACTGAATCACGAGCAGCGATGGCCACAATGTCGGCGCAAGACACAACTCCACTGCAAATTGCCTCCACCTATCACAATGGCCACAATGTCTTAATGGCGTCTATCACATCGAATCCTCTCACTGAGTTATTATTAGGCACCGCAGTCTTTTCTCCTGTTAAAGTCGACGAATCGTCCAATAGAATAGAGCCGTCACAGCCCTGCAATACCAGCATGTCTTTAACAACCAATATTGAAAACACCATTTTATTGCTTCAGAGTCGAGAAATTCTTCAATACAAACATTAAAGGAATATAAACTATCCTTACAAAACTAGGAAGTGGAACATAATTGTGGAAAATTCAAAATATTAAAGATATTTGCTATCCAAATCTATAATTCAAATGTATTGAGAACCTTCGAATACAATCTTAGCAAAGCCTTTACCATGGAGATTATTATAGAGACAAACCTCTATGCAAAAATCTTACTTTTATCTGCCAAATTGACTAGGTTTTAGACAGTTTAGAGAACAATATATAGAGTATACAGACCATAAAAATTCAGAACAAAGAGCTGTAAATTCTTACATTGACGAAAAAGTCATGGAAGTGAAGACGCAGAAGCGATGCCCCCATTCGTTTCTCATTGGCGATGGCCTGTTTCACTACAGACTTAACAGTCGATAATAGATTGGGACACGACGAACTGTAATACGTTGGGCTAAGCTGGCCATATACAACAGTCGAACATAACGCCAAAGCAATGCAGGCAATACAGAAGTGTATCTCATTGTTCCAAACTGTGACATTTTTCTCAGCAGAGAAACCTTTGCAACGCAATCGATAGCTTGTCGATTACTTTTACTCTAAACTCTAATCAAGCAAATCTATCCATTTTGGAGGAAGGAGTGACGGGCTTTTATAATCGAACATAACAAAGTTCTGCATGCAACATAAAGTTCACCTGGAAATCGCATGCAGACAAAGTTCTTCTATAACTTTTTCAACCACGACTGAACACGCGAAATGCACAGGATGTTCTGAAATTGTCGAATAGCAAAGTCAACATTTCTTGTCGGACTCAATCATTGTACGAGTCCACATATGTAATGAGCCGAAGACTAATGGAAAAATCTAAGAAGTAGAAACAGAGAAATGGTAGCAATATCAAACCTGCAAAGAGTGCTAACAAATAGACGCCAATAGAAGATGTCAAATTGATTTTGATACTTTAGTCAAGAACTTGAAAGAATCAAACGCTAAACGTAGCAAGCAAACACTAGACGTAAACCATCCTTTAGTCAAGAACTTGAAAGAATCAACACTACATTTGCTAGCGTTTTGTTAAGATGGTGGTATTTACTACATTTCATAAGAAATGAGTAAAGCATTGTAGAGGAAATGCCATGATTCCAACTGGTGAAGCTGAATCTAGTTGGAGCAATTAAAAAGAGTCCTCGTCTAATACGTCCTCGACAGTTTCAATCGTTCGCTCTATATATCAAAGCTAGACAGGACTTTTAGCCCACAATAATGAGTTCTGATTAGAATGGAAATATTATGGATTTATGCGTAGCTAAATATAAATCTATTTCACTTTATGTTGGTTTTGTAAGTTTTAGGTCTTTATATTAAATTAGTTATATAAATTTGATAGAATTATTTTATGATAAATATAAATATCAAGTGTTAATATTTATTTAAATTATTATAAATATATTAATATATAAGTAAATAAATGAAAAAAGAGACAAAGCTATTTTATTTACTTTAGAATTATTTTATTTATACTTTGAAACTATTTTATACTACATATCATAAGTATAAAGAAATTGGTATAATATTGACAATGGTATGTCATTTAAAAAACATGAGTATTTGGAGATGTCTATATATAAATATATATTTATAAAAATATTTTTTTGATAAAAAAGTAAAAAATATGAAATATGAAATATATAATTATAAGTTATAAATATTTAAAATTTGAATAACTTTAGACAATTCTAAACATTTAAAATTCATGGATATTTAAATAAGTTTTACTCTATTGACAACTTTTTGAGTATAGTACAAAGTAACTTAGTAAGTTTGTAATCTTTTAATTCCATGAAAAATACATATTTGAATATTGTAAACTACATTGATGAAAGAATTTAAAACTTGGTCATAGTCATTCCTTGTAAATAGTTAACTTCATTGCACAATTTCCTACAAATTAAATTGCTTCTCTCCACTTTCCTATGTTTTCTTTGAAGTCCACAACAATCATGACACTTTTGGGGATTTTTTTCTTTTTAATTTTTAGGGTTATTTCATGGCAGATGTTTGGAGATTTTGCAACTAGGGATGTCTTTGTATCAATCTTCAATAAAAAGACACATCCCAATTTTTAAGATGTTTCCTATGAGCTTCGAGATGTGCATCATTACTATCTTGCTGCCTACATACATGCGCACAAATTTTCTATTTTCAATTTATTTTAGCCAAAGCGGATAAAATGATTTTACTTAATATTCTAGAAAATATTATGAAGGAAATAACAAACAATAATAGCTATCCCTAAAGTTAAAAGAATAAAAATATAAGGATTCCTACCACTAAATGCCTAACTCTAAGCCCCAAAGGGAAATATAAAACTCACAAACCAAATAATACTAAAATAATGACTCAATTGTCGATCCATATATTCTCAAAGATGAAGATATCATGAATATTGATTAGGGGATAAGGACTCCTAATCTAAAAATTTCCATTTACAATCACCTTGAAAAGACATTTTGTAAGAGGTTATTAAACCATTAAATTTTCTTAGACACCCCCTATTTTAATTTTTTGTGAAGAATTCTTCAATGTGGAATCATATCTCTAGAATTAGTTTAATTTGTGGATGCAACCATTTATTACAAAGTATATTTGAAATGAATAAATGGTTGACAAATACATGGTGACTACACATGTAAGAAATAAAAAAGTGTCCTTATGCACATTGCTTCTTTATTGATATGTTTAACTTTATTAAGGCTAGATATATTATTTTAATAATGAGGTTTTGTTTTTTGTTTTTGGGAAAGCACCCAATCCTCGTGAATCCTTTTCCTCTTTCAAGTTCAACCATTCTAAATAATCTCTTAAATCCATTCCATATGGATCAAGGTATTTAACCTCCCTCTTTATTTTTGGTTTTATTTCTATTTTTCCATAATAGGAAAGTCAAAAGCACCATACCAATTAATAGGAAAACTTCTACATTTACCCAAATAGCATTTTCCAATATATAATTTGAGTCAAGGATAATTTGAATAGCCATCTAAAAGATATTATGTTAAAAATATAAGGATCACATACAAAATCACCCTATGGATTATGAGGTTGTTACATTTCGATGTCAGATATGCTATGAAATGATCCATATTGTAGAGAAGTGTTTGATCTAATTCTACATGGTGGACACATTTTTAACCCAACATCTAATTTTATTGAGTTCATTAATTGAATCTTAGATTCTATATTATCCTTCTAAGGTTAATAATGGTCATAAATTAGCTACCATTGGGTTTCTATAGCTCCATCATTAGTTTTTTATTGAATCAAAACATTAAAAGAATGAAGCTCCTAATAGGTAGTTGAAATTTTTTTACAAGATCTACAAAAAAATATTTCGTCAGCTAAGCATATAGCAAAAAATAATACATGGTAAATAAAAGCACATCCCAAGAGGCTACAAAAACAAAATTGCATGAGGTACAAAATAGTAAATTACATTGGTTGAGCTTGTTGTGGAGCTGAAACTTTGAGACTTGTTCCTTTACTTGTCAAAACTGATCTATGACTCTAGGATTCTACTTACCCAAAACTTGGAGTTGTTAAAACAAGAAAAACAGCTAAAGAAATATGTCAGAGTAACTCTTTAGAGTGCTAACTACCTAATGATAATTGATAGAAAAATAGTAGCACATCAATTCCATCATATATGCTTTAAAATAACTTTTATAATAGAATCAACAATCACATCATTTTGCATACCAAAACCTAAAATATCTAAAGATTATAGTTCAAATTATGATTAAAGATCATAGGGAAGTCTATAAACACAACAAACCATTGTTTCCTGCATGTATGCAATCTTAGAAAGTATGTTTCATATTTTCATCCTATTAGAAAAGCGACACTTAGTTGGTTCAACCATTATACATTTCAACCTATCCCTAATAAATATCTTGCAATGTAGGATTTTCCAAGACAACACTAAAGTACCAAAATCATGTTTACGTCTCCATATTTGAGTATTCATTTTGGACCTAAATTTAGAATTGAATCTACATTTACACTTTTGATTTTAAAAGCAAGTAGTAAGAGGCCAACTAGGAGCTATAGCTAAATAAACCTTTTTAGAGTAAAATGATTAAAATGATTGAAGGACATCCATTTGCAATCTTTAAAAATTGCACATCCTAGGAGTGAAAAGTTCCATAGAAATGTCAATAGGAATTAATGATTGAACAAAAATTAAGAACTGTTTGTACATATTACTCATCCCAAATTGTTCCTTGATACTTATCTAAGGGAAGCATTCAAAAGTATTAAAGTTTCAAATATCTTTAAATTGATGAACCCCCTTTTTTAAAAGATAATGAGCTTGTCTTGGAAGATAATAGCCAATGGTTGATCATGATAGTTTATCCATTTATTCCACTATATTTAATTTGAAGCAAAATTGAAACCATACTGCAATAAAGAGCCATTCTATTTTAAAAAAATATAAAATATTTTCCACACATTCCAAATTGTTTGAAGAGGAATTGAAGCCTTGATTTTAAAAAATGGATACATTAGAATTTTATCTAGCCAATTAACATTTTTCCACTTCTTTTTAACTATGCTTTCCGTGATTCAATGATGAACTAAAATTTTTCATGGAAATCATCTTCATTAGTAGCTCTAATGGTCTATTTAGTAACAAGACATATTTTTTGGGTTTTAGGATCAATAAGCCCAATGACTCCATTACATTATGGTTGAATACAATGAAACCAAGAAGAAGCAACAAATCCAACATTACCATCCCATTTTGACCAAATTTTTTTTTGAGTGATTTTGTTTAACTCTTCATAACCTTACATGGATGGAATCCAATAGGATGAGTAGTGAACATGGGTAGCAATGAGGATTCTATTAGCAGCTTGAATTTTTCCAACTAGGGAAAGGAAATTTATACCCTAGTTAAACAACTTATTCATAAGTCTATTGAAAAACCAACCTCACACATCAGAAAGAGAGACCCCCAACCCAAAAGGAATGCATAAATATCTATAGTTATCTCCCAATGTTTGATTTGTTTCCAATATCTAGGAATCCACTGAGGGATAGAGCCAATCTTAAACATAAGGGATTTAATCTTGTCATGAGTTGATTGATAACTTAAAATAGAACAATACAAGTTCAAAATTCCCAAGGTATTATATACTTCTTCATAATAATTTCTAAACAATAGAATACTATCATCAAAAAAATGGGAGTTGATAATCATTTTTCTTAGAGGAATAGAAATTTCTTTAATAAGCTTCATCTTATTAGCTCTTTGAAGAAGATATCCCAAGGTATGATCAACAACAATAACATATAAGAATGGATCTAGATGGTGAACCTACCTTAAATAGAGTGTTGTAGCTCAAGGGAATTTGGCATAGTCTTGTTGATAATAAGATAAGAATGAGCATCGTTGAACAATATTTAAACATTGTTCCTAATTTGTGGTCCAAATCCCATCAATTATATCATTTTAAGAATGAAACTCCAATAAATTCTATCATATACTTTATCAAAACCTAACTTGACCACCAAAGCATTTTACCTTGTTTGTTGAGCCCATTCCATAGTCTCCCAAGCAAACATTAGGTCATCCAAAATATATCTAGCTTTCATAAACCCACTTTTCTCACCTCTCATAATACCTTGCATAACAAGTTTAATTCTAAGAGCTAAAGCCTTTGCAATGATTTAATAAGAGGTGCTTAATAAGGTGATAGACCATCAACTAGCAATATAATCTTCAATTTCTTTCTTGGTGATAAGTTTAATTAGCCCTTTTATTGATATTAGGTCCCAAGGATCCATTTTGAAGAGACTCTAAATAAAGCATATTTAAAAATCATCTTTAATATGATTCCACATTATTTGATAAATTTTATCTCGAAGACCATGAAGGCCATAGCTTTTATCAATTTTGATGGAGAAAAGAGCACATTAAATTTCTTCCAAAGAGAATGTGATACAACTACCTACTATAGCTTGGAATAATTTTATTAGGTATAAAATCTTGGATGCTTTCCTCCAAGAACTGTTGAATATCTATCTAATTGCATTCTTCTTTAAACAATTTTTCATAAAACTTATAAAAGAAGTTGATAATTTCTAAATTATCTATGTGATGTCCACTTTCATCTACTATAGTACCAATTCTCTCCTTATTGTGTTTATAGTTGAGGTAGTCAAAGAAAAAATTATATCCTCTATTCCCTTCCTTTATCTGCTATAGTCTTGCTCTAAGTTTGGCCCCTTGCCCTTTGTAATTTTCTAATTTGTGTAGCTGAATTTCAGTAACTATAATGTAATTTTTAGTATTTTCATTGTAATGATCAACATTTAGTTGTTTTCTAACATGTTCTATGTCCTTGGAGGTATTTTTCTTTAAGTTTACATCTATGTGCTATTCTCCTTCCAAATTATTGATGAAATTCAACAAATTGATTGAGTAGAACCCCACCAATCAATTCATGATTCACCTTCTTGAGGTTTAGGAATATAATTCCAAATACTCATTAAAAGAGAAACACAATCTATGTTTTTCATGTGAGAGGTATTAAGTTTAAAGGGCAACATAGATAGAGGATCTTATTCTTGACTAAAATAAATGGAATAAATAATTGTAAAATAATCAGATAAGGTTGTTGAATAATCCACTTGTACAAAAGCACTAACAAAAATTTCTAAATGGATGTTCCTAGAGAAGTAAAAATAATCCAGTCTACTTGATTTCTTATCTCCTCTAGGTCTACGATTTGACCAATTAAACCAATTATTAGTGTAGTTTCAAACTTTAATATGAATGGGATAAAAACTCCAATCATGTTTGGACAATAGATCCATTTTTCAAATTCATCTTGGCTGAGTTTAGAGTGACTAAACCAAATTTTGTCCTCTTTATTTTCCGCAATGTTAAAATCCCCTCCCAACACTCAAATAGCATTAGGAAGACTTCTTGACATCTAACGCCAAAAAAATGATCTTTCTTTTGGATTGTTAGGAGCATAAATGGAGAAAAGTCCATTGATAAAGGAATGAGCCTAAACACAATTATGTGATGGGTCCTATCCTCTATCAATTACATGTTTGGAGATCCAAGGAGATAATCTAAGAACAACTATGCCCCTATGAAGACATAAACTTCTTTCCAAAGGATAAAAAGAGTCATATATAAACATTCATTATTAATTTCCACTTCCTATAAAAATACCACATTTGGTTTCCACTTTAATATATTTTCCTTGACTTTATGTTTCTGATGAGGGTGATAAATCCCTCTCACATTCCAAGACAAAATCTTGCGATTTATCATGATCCAACAAGAGAGTTATCATCCTCTTGTGGTAATAGTCTCAAATTATTAGAGGAAATTTATTTAAACCAGGAAATTATCTAGTTTAGGGTGAACTCTTTACCGATTTGGGCTATGATGTCCTTAAGAAAATATTTGAAGGATAAATTCAAAAATGAGAAAAGGAATATGAGATGTATTTTCTAGTAGATGAAATTTCCTCTTCAACCCATCTATTAGGGTTCTCGAGACAATAAGGCAAGCATCATTTAGGATGGAAAAAGAAGGCACATATTCCCTCAATATACTTAACAAGGAAATTTTTTATTTGTGGAGAGTAGAGATAAATAAAAATATAATTATATAGGTGTGAAATAAAAAATTCAGCAAGGCGACGGACTCTTGTAACCAAACAGAAAGAAAATAAGTAAAATACTTTCCTCAAATTTTTATCCTACGATCTTGTATTATAAAATCAAGTGGAATGTGAAATTAAATTATTGAAACATAATGTTTATAATCATTTTTTATTAGAGGTCCTTCTCGAGTCATATCAACTCAACTCTATTAATTATTGACATAATATTTTCAAAATATTTTTTTCTTATTTGAATTTAATATGTTAGCATATATCTACAAAATGCGTCATTTTTTCCTCTTTAAAATATAATGGATTACTTTCAAGGTGGATTGTTCCAATAGAACCCTCTCTAATTAATTAAAAACTAAAACTGGTCAAGTTTGAAGTTTTTATTTTTTCTATTAAAAGTTTGATATGGCTAATATGCATATACCTCATATTTATTATGAATAATGTATTAGTGAACTATTTAAACTTGTTTCTAGTATGCTTATGTGTTATTTACTATTATATTTGTAGATATTTATAATGAAATTGGTATTTTTCTAGTGATAAATATATTTAAGTTAAATAATTAGGGTATTAGTGGCATGATCACATTTAATATTTGAGTTAGAAAAGTAGCACATGGAATGATGTGAAACAATTTGACATAATTTTTGAGGTTGAACTTATAGACAAAAATAGGGGATTGATGAAATTTTCCAAGAAGTTACACATTTCTTACCTTGGCTACTTCATAGAGGATAGGTAATAATTTTTTTATTTGTTAAGCCAAAGCAACTCTAATGTTATAATGTTTAAAATATAAAAGTTACTTGTCAATCGTGTATGTTTACTTGTAAACTAAAGGTTCTAGATTCTATTTTCTTAAAAAAATATGTTTTCATTTACATCACATTATTAGGAACATTTTTTAAAGGGCCTGAATTCTCTATTTCTTCACATTTTGAGAAAGCAGTGATTGTGAACATCGATGCCAAGATTTGTAGTAGAAAATGAATGTCAGTAGAGAGTAGTATGCGGTTGGAAGAAAATACACCCAAGCCAAGATTTGCAAGTTGACCACAATGAATAACTAATCAGTGGAGGTACTTTCATGTGCTGACCAAGTAGAACCTTGCAATATTTTTTTAAAAGAACTTCTACCAACATTTTTTTACTGTGGATATTAAATCCTCACAAATATTAAATCACCACAATTAAAACCCAAACAAAAGTATGCCGACAAAAAAAAATCAACCACCAATATTTAAATAGACACTTCTAAAAAATAAATGTGATGCCGCCAAATATATATATGTTGACTTGAATTAATATCAATCCCTATGAAATATTTTTCTACAAATTGTTGAAAACAACTTGCAGACAATTTTTTTTTAAACCTGCAATATGATATAATTCCGAATTAGAGAAGGGTATTTTTTTTGTAATGGGGCGGGTATATTTTGTTTTTTTCTCCAACACTTGCATGATCCATACTTTTACCACTGAAATAGCTACAAAAGGCCTTTGATGGCATCCAGATGATGGATTTGAATCTCGATGAATGGGTAGGTTATCCTTATGTTTTCAGACCTTCTAAACACAATGGAAGACTCAAATCTAGACTAAATTGCCTCAAAAATCATTTGTCTCCTAGATGAGAACAACTAGTTCTTCAAGAAAACCCTTTAGCCTTCGATGATCCCCTCAGCTCAACTTCCTATTGTGAGATGGATCTCTTATGGCTTGAGCTCTAGTACCATGTTGGAAATATGAGCAATAACCCAAATGAAGTTGTACACACTTCAAAGGAACAACCAAGAAGAGAACCATCCACACAATAAAGAAGTGTTGCAATAATCACAAGAAGAGAACTTGATCAAATGATGATCTATATTAGATTGATCTAGAATGATTTACAAATGCACAAGAGCTTTTCTTATATAGGCAAGGATAGAGGTAGTTGGATAACCACCGTAGTTACAATCACTAAATGACTAATGCATAATTATAAATGCATGAGAGAAATATTAAATGCCTAAACAACTATATTCCTTTTAATAAGATATGGTCATATTAAATACTATTTTCTAGAATTCCACCTAGGAAACTAAATCCTAAGTAAACTTATTAATGATGTGAATAGGACCTCACTAATGTCTAGTTAGGAAATTATCCCATTCACACTAACACCACACACATGGCCATAGTAACTCCACCTTCTATTAGATCATCCTCCAACTTCTTTAGAAGAATCTTTGACACTTCCGTACCCCTAGGCTCTACAACCTTTGAATGTTTATATCTTTGCATACCTCTAAAAATTTCAATCATAACATTGATCCTGTCATCAACCATCTAATGCAAAATATGTTGAAATAATTTTTTCATTGATGTCAAAAGGTTTCATTGATGTCAAAGGGCAGACCAGCGGATGTTTGGATATCATTGAGCTAAGAGGATCAAGATCTAGAAGAGTTGGTGCAATATGATGGAGAGAAGATCATGTTTTGAAAAATTGTGATGTTGTAAAAAAGGATGCAAATTCAAGTCTTGAAAATGTTGTCATGCTATTCTAGATGTCAGAGGAGAAAAAAAGATGCATATAAGTATGTGCAGGATCATGATGGGCCAAAAAGTGGCAATATGATGGGTATGTGTAGGATATATGGCTGATGACTTATTTTTTATCCAAAATTGATGAAAAAAAAGGGTTTTTAAAGGAGATTCTCAGCTTTCCACCAATATAAGTTATGCTTTACATTGAATTTAATAAATAATTATTATTCATTTTCTATTTGAATTACGACTAAAGTCCTGATTGATAGTCTCATTGAAAAATATCTATAGATTTCAAACAATATCGCTTTTTTTGAATCCAAAACATGTGTCACATTCTATGCTTCACATACTATAATATTGAAAAAAAGAAAAGTAAATTTCATGAAGTTTTGACAAAGTTAAGGTGGTTAGACATACGAGTTTTAATAATTTTTAAAAGTTGTAACTAAAAAATCATAGTTAATTATTTACTTGGAAAAAAATTACAAAAAAATATGCATCACATCGGGACATGAGTCCCCTACTTATATCTAAAATCTTATAAAAAATATTATCATTTTATTGTGGTTAGGGTGGTCAGACAGACACCTACTTATTTTTTCCCTAAAATTTAATTACTACTGCATAGAAATTTCAAATTTTCACCAAATAGATTTTTTTAAATAAACCTATTAGTTTAGAAACTACATTCAATTCTTACATATTTTCAAAATAATATAGATAACTTATTCAAATTTTTACGTCAACTTGTCTAACTCATATTTTTTTTTATTTTTTGCCAATTAAGGGCCTGCTTTTTCCATGATGATCCTGCACATACCCATATTTGACATGGGTTTTTCAAGAGGATTTGATTGGTGTGTTCCACATGGTTAGGATACTTGAAATGTTCTTAGAACTAAATTATCTTTTCTCTTTATAAAAATTAGGGTTTTGTAAATAAACCCTAGGGGTTGTAGTCATGGAAATGAATAGTTTTTTATATTTTAATGTTGACTATGTCTAAATGGTTGTAGGGTGTTTAAGTTATATCTTAAGCCACTAGTGTCATCAAAATTATTGGCCCCTTTTCCTAGCACTACTAGTTAGTTGAGTGTATGTGTCACGTCAATCCTTCACATCACGTTTTGTTTATTATTGCGACCTAGTGTTTGCATGATGTGTGATATGCTCTTCAAGAAGATCAACGATGTAGGATGAAGGATTGAAGATCGAACAACTATTGCGATACTCCTTCATATTGCAAATTGGAGTCTATAATGACCAAGCCTTTGAGTGATATGTGATGGAGTTTGATCAATGGCTATGATCAAACTGGTTAGATCGAACGGATTCCCACTAGCCTGTGACATGTATGGTGGGTCCTTTTCTTGCCCTTCTGAGATTACAAGAGAGAGACAAGTGTACAATGGGACTGAAAAAAAGTGGCAAGGCATCGGTAGAGGAAGGTGACATCAGTAAGAACACGTGGCAAGTTATGATTGTACCACATGTCTACTTCACATCATTATTCTGAACCAAATAGGAGTTAAAATATATATGATATGTGAATTAAGTGGAGTGTGAAATTAGCTAGGATAGGTGGCAGCATCTCACTGTCGTGTTGAAGATTTGGTGGGTCCCTCATTAGCCTTGAAGAAATGCAAGCTAGTGACATGTATGCCTTGTGAGACAAGTAGCGGAAGGCGATTACATTGCCTCATTTATTCACATCATTGTTGTGAATAAAATAGTTCCAACCAAGATGTGATGGGAATTCAACATCAAAGATCAAGTGTTTGTGATCAGACGCTAATCACATTATCTCTTCACATCACAAAAATGAAGATTAATGTCTCAAGTAAAATTGTAATAGACCTAAGTGATGTTATGCTCATATACAAAGTGATGGAGATCAAATAACATCAATTAAAGGAGTTAAATTGCATGGTTACATTTTAAAGATAAAGGATTGAATGAGCAACGATGGATTGTGGTGTGAAGACAATAAATCAATGGCCCAAGTTTAAAGATGAAAATTTCCAATGGCTATGGTAGTGTGAACAAGAGTTTCAACTATAAAATAAAATAGTGCATGAATTTAATTGGTCCAACTACTCTAGTGACTAATTTGATTAATGTCAGGATGTGTAGAGTGACAACACAGATTGCATAGGTGATTGAAATCAAAATCAAATCAGATACACAAGGATATGGCATTAAACGTATATTACGTTTAGGGTAATTGAGGTTGCTATATTTAGCAAATTCAATGAATCAAAATTAAATGAGAATTGTGTGTTGCTTGAGGAATCAATTCCTTTAAAACTAAGTCATAAGAAGGAAGATAATAAGAATTTGGCAAAGTGTTGCACGTTGCAATGTATGTGTGAGCTCTTGCGGAAAATAGAGAATGCATTAATAGGAAAAGGAAAGTGTAAAAGAGAAGTGTAATTGTGAGCTCTTCAGATGTACACGAAATGCACTAAAAGAAAAAGGGTAAGGAGCAAGGTGTAGTGAATGAGTAGAACCCAAACAAAAATCAAAGACCTTTATTAGGGTTTACATTAACATTGAATTGTACTTAGTAGAACCAATTTTAATTGCTTTCATTGTAAATTTGATTAATGGGTGCAATCAAATAACCAGGTAGGTGGTTAGTGTAGGGAGTTGGCGCTTCCTTGGAGTGGGTGCTCCTAAAACCCAGGGATTGGTATCTCCTTAGGGTTGGTACCCTTAAATATTATACTCAGAAGATATTTATTATAAGGATGGATTAGGATAGTAGATTCTAGCAGCTATTCTCACCGTGGTTTTTGCCATCTTGGGTTTTCCATGTATATCTTGTGTTATCTACAATTATGGGTGTGCTTATTTCTATTCTTGGTTAATTGATCTGCATACTGTGTTAAGGGTTAAATTTTAATTCATCTACTAATTCACCCCACCTCTCTATAGATTTTTGTGTTCCAAAAATTGGTATCAAATCCCTAGTTCCTTGGGAGAAGCTTATCCAACTCTGGTAGATCTTGGACAAGTGAACACAATGGCTAGTCAAGAGGGTTCATTTACAAACAATGGACCTCATTATGATGGATTAGATTATGCTTTTTGGAGCGTTATGATGGAGATATATTTGGCATCCTTAGGGTTTGATGTGTAGATGTTTGTTAAGAATGGATATATGCCTCGAGCTACTACTCCTATTGATGTTGCAGGAAAGAAAAACTATGAGAACAATGTAAAGGAAAAGCATGCTATTCTTTGTGGTTTGACTAGCTTAGTGTTTGTCAAAGTGATGCATTACACATTTGCTGCACATGATCTTTGGAATAAGTTGAAAGGAATCTATAAAGGAGATGCTAAAGTGAAGTTGGAAAAGCTACAAATTATCAAAGCCAAGTTTGGAGCTCTAAAGATAAGTGAAGAAGAAAAGATTGCAGAGTATCTTCTCAAGGTTGATGAAATAGTAAACTTAATTAGAGGGTTTTGAAAAGTGAAAGATACAATCATTGTTCAGAAGTTCTTAAGGTCTATGCCATCCAAGTATGACTCCAAGATATCTGTAATAAAGGAAGCAAGACAACTCCATAAACTTCTCTTGATGAATTGCATGACATATTCATTGCATATGAAATGAGGATGGGAAACAAAAATTCATCCAAAAGAGAATTTGCATTCAATGTTGCCAATAAGGAGAAGGTTGAAGTATCAAGAAATGACAAGGAAGAAATCTCCACATCTGAACATGAAGAGATTGATGAGGAAGAGGTAGCTTCATCAGAAGATTAAGAAGAGGCTCACACAAGTATCTAGAGGTAAGTTACCCTTCAAGTACTTTGACTGTGGTAAAGTAGGTCAATTTTATGCTAAATTCCCTTATAATAAGAAGCATACCTCATAACAAGATGTAGATGGTAAAATGAAGAAATCCTACTTTTCTAAGAAGAACATTTTTTAGAAGAAGAATATGTTGAACACTCAAAATATTGAGAGGGTGGGGTGAATCAGATTTCTATTAAACCATTTAAACATTAGCCATCCAATTACCAAAGCATATATTTAACTATTATAAGGAATGAAAGCGTAAAAACATCAACAACATCACATAACACATAAACAGAAGGATTTTTATGTGGAAAACCAAAACTGGGAAAAACCACGGTGATGGTTAGCTCACAATATATTATAACCAATTATAGCATATTAAAAAAATGTTCATTGCAGGTGGACTCACTCTCCATAGAGAAAAGGATAGAGTGAAGAAGGGGTGTCTCACAACCAATTTCAAACTATTAAAAATTGCATCTACAATAAAGAGGAATACAACTCCAATGAATTACAATAGCAATCTTCAAACTGATCTGGATCAATTCTCTGCTTTTCTCTGAATTCACATAGTTTTGATCTCAACATTCACAACTTATGTCTACTCTTGATCAAATTCACATCACACATCTCACAACTAACACATCAATCATGTCAGCACATTGAAAACAATCCATCATGTATATCGGCATCAAGTGTAACATCAATTAGGGGATTGTTAGAGTAAATAGGTAATTACCTAACAATTAATTAATCATTAATTATTAGGTCACCTTTTAAATTATTATACCTAAGATGAACGTAGGATTTCTTTTTACTATTCTAAAGGTTATGTTCTTTTTGTCTCATAGAATATGATGATGACACTTGTCATGATAAAACTTAATCCTCACCTGGGTTCCATCTAGGTTGTTTTTTAATTTTTCCTTTTCATAAGGATTCATCTTTGTAATTTGTATTCATTGAGGATATTATTGCATCAATACAATTCCTAGGTTACATAAAACATCTATTGATTTTCTCTTTAATTTTTATTGGATTTTGGTTGTAAGTATTTTTTTGGAGATGTCGTGTTCATAAATAAACTCAGACATGGTATCAAAGGAATAAATATGTAATTTCCTATCCATTTATTAAGAGATCCATCCTTGAAGAAAAATGTAGAGTTGTCATTAGACAAGAAACAATCTATGGAAGAATTAACTAATGTTTTGAAGTTGAAGTAAAAATAGGAACAATAGAAATAGGTTGTTGAGCTTTAACAATATTAGCCAAAGGATCAAAAGGAGACTCTCTAGGCCCAAACTAAAATATTTTTGAATGGATGAGAGCGACTCGAAATCCTCTAAACCAACAATCGAATTTTCAAGGGATGCCATAAGATTGTTAAGAAGAGAAATTTTCCACCAAGTTAAAGAAGATTACTTACATGAAGCACATGAACAATATGAGGTCTTCTTTGTAGTGAAGGAACACCTACTTTAAAAGGGAATTCCCTCACAATCAATTGATAGAGACTAGGGCAATCATTAACCTATAAAACAACCTTACTTGGTAAAGGTTTTTACAGATCATGTGATGCATGAACCAATTTGACATAATATTTGAAGTTGAACATATAGACATTTCTTGCACATTTCTTACCTTGCCTACCTCATAGAAAATAGGTAAAAAAAAATTATCTGCTATGAAAAACCATCTCTAATTTTATAATGTCCTAAATATAACAAGTTACTTGCTAATCTTGTATGTTTACTTCTTAAATAGAGGTTCTAGATTGCATTTTACTTGTTATTTTTATATTTACACTTGCTCTCCCTTATAATATGCTTACCCAAACCTCTTTGTAAAGCGCCTCAAATCCCTATTTCCCCACAATTTGTAATAATAGTGCTTGTCAATGCCCAAGATTTTAATCGAAGAAGGGAAGTTTTTTAATAAGATCAAAGAAATTTAAATATGTTTATACTATCCAAATTGATATGTATGATTATAACACATATAATTATTTATATTATTTAAACATTTATAATTAATGTTCAATTGAAAAGCAGAAGATCTAAAATTTGATTGCATATCCAATTTATTGTACATGCTTCAAATCATTATTTAGTAATTTCCAGTATCGACAGAAATGCCAGTCGAAAGACGTATGAAACCATTTCGTAAACATGTATGAATTAATTCTGGCTCACGACCAATCAAAATGTTGTGCCCATTATTTTATTTTACAGCCAACAATGATCTCTATCCAAGATTTATTAAAGCGAATAATGAATACCACAGCAAATATGATACAAAATTTCATAATTTTGTTCTGCCTATCAATTGGGCTTCCTGCAGTTTTTTCGGATCTGTCCGTTGCTGCCAGTTAGAGGACTGATGTTTCCCATTTTCACCATGGCAGCAGCGAAATCTGTGAAGAAAGTGTTCAGATCGGTACTATATGTAGTCACCTCAGAATCAGCAGAACCACCATTAAAAAGCTGCTGATCAGAGTGTAAAAGTCCTTTCTGCCTTCTCAGATTTTTGTAGTACCTGTTGTCAAATCTGGTGGGAGTTTGAAGATCTAAGGGTGAAAGGTTGTTATCCCCACTGCTGCTTGGACAGTTTGATTTCAGAGAAGTGGCGAATGTAGATTGTATGTTGGATTCGTTGTAGATGCGAGCTCTGAAATTAGTGCAGCGAGCTTGACCGATAGTATGACCACCTGAAGTTGGAGAAAAGGAAACAGAAAAAGGAAGTGAGGTGCTATAGTTTGTAGGCAGTAATAATCGTACAGAAATAGCAGATTGAAATAAAAAACTTACCAGAAAGCACAATCATGTCTTTTGTAGAAAGACCCTGAGCGCTAAAAGATGAAATGAGTGCACTGAGGTTTGATGTGGGAGCAGGAATATTGCTATTTGCACCGCTAAGGCTTGCAGTTGTGGAGTCTCTTCTTCCCAGGTGCACTTTCCATCTTGGCCCTCCAATCTACAAGTTAAAATTTATTCATTACTTATTCAAACTATAGAAATTGATATAAGTTTATTCATATTTCTCATAACATTAATCGAAGAACTGGGAATTACTTCGACAACTGAATCACGAGCAGCGATGGCCACAATGTCGGCGCAAGACACAACTCCACTGCAAATTGCCTCCACCTTGGTCTTAATGGCGTCTATCACATCGAATCCTCTCACTGAGTTATTATTAGGCACCGCAGTCTTTTCTCCTGTTAAAGTCGACGAAATATTGAAAACACCATTTTATTGCTTCAGAGTCGAGAAATTCTTGTGTACAAACATTAAAGGAATATAAACTATCCTTACAAAACTAGGAAGTGGAACATAATTGTGGAAATTTCTAAATATTAAAGATATTTGCTATCCAAATCTATAATTCAAATGTATTGAGAACCTTCGAATACAATCTTAGCAAAGCCTTTACCATGGAGATTATTATAGAGACAAACCTCTATGCAAAAATCTTAATTTTATCTCCCAAATTCTTACATTGACGAAACAGTCATGGAAGTGAAGACGCAGAAGCGATGCCCCCATTCGTTTCTCCTTGGCGATGGCCTGTTTCACTACAGACTTAACTGTCGATAATAGATTGGGACACGACGAACTGAAATACGTTGGGCTAAGCTGGCCATATACAACAGTCGAACATAACGCCAAAGCAATGCAGGCAATACAGGAGTAAGTGTATCTCATTGTTCCAAACTGTTTTTGTCAGCAGAGAAACCTTTGCAACGCAATCGATAGCCTGTCGATTACTTTTACTCTAAACTCTAATCAAGCAAATCTATCCATTTTGGAGTAAGGAGTGACGGGCTTTTATAATCGAACATAACAAAGTTCTGCACGCAACATAAAGTTCACCTGGAAATCGCATGCAGACAAAGTTCTTCTATAACTTTTTCAACCACGACTGAACACGCGAAATGCAGAGGATGTTCTGAAATTGTCGAATAGCAAAGTCAACATTTCTTGTCGGACTCAGTCATTGTACGAGTCCACATATTTAATGAGCCGAAGACTAATGGAAAAATCTAAGAAGTAGAAACAGAGAAATGGTAGCGATATCAAACCTGCAAAGAGTGCTAACAAATAGACGCCAATAGAAGATGTCAAATTGATTTTGATACTTTAGTCAAGAACTTGAAAGAATCAAACGCTAAACGTAGCAAGCAAACACTAGACGTAAACCATCCTTTAGTCAAGAACTTGAAAGAATCAACGCTACATTTGCTAGCGTTTTGTTAAGATGGTGGTATTTACTACATTTCATAAGAAATGAGTAAAGCATTGTAGAGGAAATGCCATGATTCCAACTGGTGAAGCTGAATCTAGTTGGAGCAATTAAATAGAGTCCTCGTCTACTACGTCCTCGATAGTTTCAATCGTTCGCTCTATATATCAAAGCTAGACAGGACTTTTAGCCCACAATAATGAGTTCTGATTAGAATGGAAATATTATGGATTTATGCGTAGCTAAATATAAATCTATTTCACTTTATGTTGGTTTTGTAAGTTTTAGGTCTTCATATTAAATTAGTTATATAAATTTGATAGAATTATTCTATGATAAATATAAATATCAAGTGTTAATATTTATTTAAATTATTATAAATATATTAATATATAAGTAAATAAATGAAAAAAGAGATAAAGCTATTTTATTTACTTTAGAATTATTTTATTTATACTTTAAAACTATTTTATACTACATATCATAAGTATAAAGAAATTGGTATAATATTGACAATGGTATGTCATTTAAAAAACATGAGTATTTGGAGATGTCTATATATAAATATATATTTATAAAAATATTTTTTTGATAAAAAAGTAAAAAATATGAAATATGAAATATATAATTATAAGTTATAAATATTTAAAATTTGAACAACTTTAGACAATTCTAAACATTTAAAATTCATGGATATTTAAATAAGTTTTACTCTATTGACAACTTTTTGAGTATAGTACAAAGTAACTTAGTAAGTTTGGAATCTTTTAATTCCATGAAAAATACATATTTGAATATTGTAAACTACATTGATGAAAGAATTTAAAACTTGGTCATAGTCATTCCTTCTAAATAGTTAACTTCATTGCACAATTTCCTACAAATTAAATTGCTTCTCTCCACTTTCCTATGTTTTCTTTGAAGTCCACAACAATCATGACACTTTTGGGGATTTTTTTCTTTTTAATTTTTAGGGTTATTTCATGGCAGATGTTTGGATATTTTGCAACTAGGGATGTCTTTGTATCAATCGTCAATAAAAAGACACATCCCAATTTTTAAGATGTTTCCTATGAGCTTCGAGATGTGCATCATTACTATCTTGCTGCCTACATACATGTGCACAAATTTTCTATTTTCAATTTATTTTAGCCAAAGCGGATAAAATGATTTTACTTAATATTCTAGAAAATATTATGAAGGAAATAACAAACAATAATAGCTATCCCTAAAGTTAAAAGAATAAAAATATAAGGATTCCTACCACTAAATGCCTAACTCTAACCCCCAAAGGGAAATATAAAACTCACAAACCAAATAATACTAAAATAATGAATCAATTGTCGATCCATATATTCTCGAAGATGAAGATATCATGAATATTGATTAGGGGATAAGGACTCCTAATCTAAAAATTTCCATTTACAATCAGCTTGAAAAGACATTTTGTAAGAGGTTATTAAACCATTAAATTTTCTTAGACACCCCCTATTTTAATTTTTTTTGAAGAATTCTTCAATGTGGAATCATATCTCTAGAATTAGTTTAATTTGTGGATGCAACCATTTATTACAAAGTATATTTGAAATGAATAAATGGTTGACAAATACATGGTGACTACACATGTAAGAAATAAAAAAGTGTCCTTATGCACATTGCTTCTTTATTGATATGTTTAACTTTATTAAGGCTAGATATATTATTTTAATAATGAGGTTTTGTTTTTTGTTTTTGGGAAAGCACCCAATCCTCATGAATCCTTTTCTTCTTTCAAGTTCAACCATTCTAAATAATCTCTTAAATTCATTCCATATGGATCAAGGTATTTAACCTCCCTCTTTATTTTTGGTTTTATTTCTATTTTTCCATAATAGGAAAGTCAAAAGCACCATACCAATTAATAGGAAAACTTCTACATTTACCCAAATAGCATTTTCCAATATATAATTTGAGTCAAGGATAATTTGAATAGCCATCTAAAAGATATTATGTTAAAAATTTAAGGATCACATACAAAATCACCCTATGGATTATGAGGTTGTTACATTTCAATGTCAGATATGCTATGAAATGATCCATATTGTAGAGAAATGTTTGATCTAATTCTACATGGTGGACACATTTTTAACCCAACATCTAATTTTATTGAGTTCATTAAGTGAATCTTAGATTCTATATTATCCTTCTAAGGTTAATAATGGTCATAAATTAGCTACCATTGGGTTTCTAGAGCTCCATCATTAGTTTTTTATTGAATCAAAACATTAAAAGAATGAAGCTACTAATAGGTAGTTGAAATTTTTTTACAAGATCTACAAAAAATTATTTCATCAGCTAAGCATATAGCAAAAAAGAATACATGGTAAATAAAAGCACATCCCAAGAGGCTACAAAAACAAAATTACATGAGGTACAAAATAGTAAATTACATTGGTTGAGATTGTTGTGGAGCTGAAACTTTGAGACTTGTTCCTTTACTTGTCAAAACTGATCTATGACTCTAGGATTCTACTTACCCAAAACTTGGAGTTGTTAAAACAAGAAAACCAGCTAAAGAAATATGTCAGAGTAACTCTTTAGAGTGCTAACTACCTAATGATAATTGATAGAAAAATAGTAGCACATCAATTCCATCATATATGCTTTAAAATAACTTTTATAATAGAATCAACAATCACATCATTTTGCATACCAAAACCTAAAATATCTAAAGATTATAGTTCAAATTATGATTAAAGATCATAGGGAAGTCTATAAACACAACAAACCATTGTTTCCTGCATGTATGCAATCTTAGAAAGTATGTTTCATATTTTCATCCTATTAGAAAAGCGACACTTGGTTGGTTCAACCATTATACATTTCAACCTATCCCTAATAAATATCTTGCAATGTAGGATTTTCCAAGACAACACTAAAGTACCAAAATCAAGTTTACGTCTCCATATTTGAGTATTCATTTTGGACCTAAATTTAGAATTGAATCTACATTTACACTTTTGATTTTAAAAGCAAGTAGTAAGAGGCCAACTAGGAGCTATAGCTAAATAAACCTTTTTAGAGTAAAATGATTAAAATGATTGAAGGACATCCATTTGCAATCTTTAAAAATTGCACATCCTAGGAGTGAAAAGTTCCATAGAAATGTCAATAGGAATTAATGATTGAACAAAAATTAAGAACTGTTTGTACATATTACTCATCCCAAATTGTTCCTTGATACTTATCTAAGGGAAGCATTCAAAAGTATTAAAGTTTCAAATATCTTTAAATTGATGAACCCCCTTTTTTAAAAGATAATGAGCTTGTCTTGGAAGATAATAGCCAATGGTTGATCATGATAGTTTATCCATTTATTCCACTATATTTAATTTGAAGCAAAATTGAAACCATACTGCAATAAAGAGCCATTCTATTTTAAAAAAATATAAAATATTTTCCACACATTCCAAATTGTTTGAAGAGGAATTGAAGCCTTGATTTTAAAAAATGGATACATTAGAATTTTATCTAGCCAATTAACATTTTTCCACTTCTTTTTAACTATGCTTTCCGTGATTCAATGATGAACTAAAATTTTTCATGGAAATCATCTTCATTAGTAGCTCTAATGGTCTATTTAGTAACAAGACATATTTTTTGGGTTTTAGGATCAATAAGCCCAATGACTCCATTACATTATGGTTGAATACAATGAAACCAAGAAGAAGCAACAAATCCAACATTACCATCCCATTTTGACCAAATTTTTTTTTGAGTGATTTTGTTTAACTCTTCATAACCTTACATGGATGGAATCCAATAGGATGAGTAGTGAACATGGGTAGCAATGAGGATTCTATTAGCAGCTTGAATTTTTCCAACTAGGGAAAGGAAATTTATACCCTAGTTAAACAACTTATTCATAAGTCTATTGAAAAACCAACCTCACACATCAGAAAGAGAGACCCCCAACCCAAAAGGAATGCATAAATATCTATAGTTATCTCCCAATGTTTGATTTGTTTCCAATATCTAGGAATCCACTGAGGGATAGAGCCAATCTTAAACATAAGGGATTTAATCTTGTCATGAGTTGATTGATAACTTAAAATAGAACAATACAAGTTCAAAATTCCCAAGGTATTATATACTTCTTCATAATAATTTCTAAACAATAGAATACTATCATCAAAAAAATGGGAGTTGATAATCATTTTTCTTAGAGGAATAGAAATTTCTTTAATAAGCTTCATCTTATTAGCTCTTTGAAGAAGATATCCCAAGGTATGATCAACAACAATAACATATAAGAATGGATCTAGATGGTGAACCTACCTTAAATAGAGTGTTGTAGCTCAAGGGAATTTGGCATAGTCTTGTTGATAATAAGATAAGAATGAGCATCGTTGAACAATATTTAAACATTGTTCCTAATTTGTGGTCCAAATCCCATCAATTATATCATTTTAAGAATGAAACTCCAATAAATTCTATCATATACTTTATCAAAACCTAACTTGACCACCAAAGCATTTTACCTTGTTTGTTGAGCCCATTCCATAGTCTCCCAAGCAAACATTAGGTCATCCAAAATATATCTAGCTTTCATAAACCCACTTTTCTCACCTCTCATAATACCTTGCATAACAAGTTTAATTCTAAGAGCTAAAGCCTTTGCAATGATTTAATAAGAGGTGCTTAATAAGGTGATAGACCATCAACTAGCAATATAATCTTCAATTTCTTTCTTGGTGATAAGTTTAATTAGCCCTTTTATTGATATTAGGTCCCAAGGATCCATTTTGAAGAGACTCTAAATAAAGCATATTTAAAAATCATCTTTAATATGATTCCACATTATTTGATAAATTTTATCTCGAAGACCATGAAGGCCATAGCTTTTATCAATTTTGATGGAGAAAAGAGCACATTAAATTTCTTCCAAAGAGAGAATGTGATACAACTACCTACTATAGCTTGGAATAATTTTATTAGGTATAAAATCTTGGATGCTTTCCTCCAAGAACTGTTGAATATCTATCTAATTGCATTCTTCTTTAAACAATTTTTCATAAAACTTATAAAAGAAGTTGATAATTTCTAAATTATCTATGTGATGTGCACTTTCATCTACTATAGTACCAATTCTCTCCTTATTGTGTTTATAGTTGAGGTAGTCAAAGAAAAAATTATATCCTCTATTCCCTTCCTTTATCTGCTATAGTCTTGCTCTAAGTTTGGCCCCTTGCCCTTTGTAATTTTCTAATTTGTGTAGCTGAATTTCAGTAACTATAATGTAATTTTTAGTATTTTCATTGTAATGATCAACATTTAGTTGTTTTCTAACATGTTCTATGTCCTTGGAGGTATTTTTCTTTAAGTTTACATCTATGTGCTATTCTCCTTCCAAATTATTGATGAAATTCAACAAATTGATTGAGTAGAACCCCACCAATCAATTCATGATTCACCTTCTTGAGGTTTAGGAATATAATTCCAAATACTCATTAAAAGAGAAACACAATCTATGTTTTTCATGTGAGAGGTATTAAGTTTAAAGGGCAACATAGATAGAGGATCTTATTCTTGACTAAAATAAATGGAATAAATAATTGTAAAATAATCAGATAAGGTTGTTGAATAATCCACTTGTACAAAAGCACTAACAAAAATTTCTAAATGGATGTTCCTAGAGAAGTAAAAATAATCCAGTCTACTTGATTTCTTATCTCCTCTAGGTCTACGATTTGACCAATTAAACCAATTATTAGTGTAGTTTCAAACTTTAATATGAATGGGATAAAAACTCCAATCATGTTTGGACAATAGATCCATTTTTCAAATTCATCTTGGCTGAGTTTAGAGTGACTAAACCAAATTTTGTCCTCTTTATTTTCCGCAATGTTAAAATCCCCTCCCAACACTCAAATAGCATTAGGAAGACTTCTTGACATCTAACGCCAAAAAAATGATCTTTCTTTTGGATTGTTAGGAGCATAAATGGAGAAAAGTCCATTGATAAAGGAATGAGCCTAAACACAATTATGTGATGGGTCCTATCCTCTATCAATTACATGTTTGGAGATCCAAGGAGATAATCTAAGAACAACTATGCCCCTATGAAGACATAAACTTCTTTCCAAAGGATAAAAAGAGTCATATATAAACATTCATTATTAATTTCCACTTCCTATAAAAATACCACATTTGGTTTCCACTTTAATATATTTTCCTTGACTTTATGTTTCTGATGAGGGTGATAAATCCCTCTCACATTCCAAGACAAAATCTTGCGATTTATCATGATCCAACAAGAGAGTTATCATCCTCTTGTGGTAATAGTCTCAAATTATTAGAGGAAATTTATTTAAACAAGGAAATTATCTAGTTTAGGGTGAACTCTTTACCGATTTGGGCTATGATGTCCTTAAGAAAATATTTGAAGGATAAATTCAAAAATGAGAAAAGGAATATGAGATGTATTTTCTAGTAGATGAAATTTCCTCTTCAACCCATCTATTAGGGTTCTGGAGACAATAAGGCATGCATCATTTAGGATGGAAAAAGAAGGCACATATTCCCTCAATATACTTAACAAGGAAATTTTTTATTTGTGGAGAGTAGAGATAAATAAAAATATAATTATATAGGTGTGAAATAAAAAAATCAGCAAGGCGACGGACTCTTGTAACCAAACAGAAAGAAAATAAGTAAAATACTTTCCTCAAATTTTTATCCTACGATCTTGTATTATAAAATCAAGTGGAATGTGAAATTAAATTATTGAAACATAATGTTTAGAATCATTTTTTATTAGAGGTCCTTCTCGAGTCATATCAACTCAACTCTATTAATTATTGACATAATATTTTCAAAATATTTTTTTCTTATTTGAATTTAATATGTTAGCATATATCTACAAAATGCGTCATTTTTTCCTCTTTAAAATATAATGGATTACTTTCAAGGTGGATTGTTCCAATAGAACCCTCTCTAATTAATTAAAAAACTAAAACTGGTCAAGTTTGAAGTTTTTATTTTTTCTATTAAAATTTTGATATGGCTAATATGCATATACCTCATATTTATTATGAATAATGTATTAGTGAACTATTTAAACGTGTTTCTAGTATGCTTATGTGTTATTTACTATTATATTTGTAGATATTTATAATGAAATTGGTATTTTTCTAGTGATAAATATATTTAAGTTAAATAATTAGGGTATTAGTGGCATGATCACATTTAATATTTGAGTTAGAAAAGTAGCACATGGAATGATATGAAACAATTTGACATAATTTTTGAGGTTGAACTTATAGACAAAAATAGGGGATTGATGAAATTTTCCAAGTTACACATTTCTTACCTTGGCTACTTCATAGAGGATAGGTAATAATTTTTTTATCTATTAAGCCAAAGCAACTCTAATGTTATAATGTTTAAAATATAAAAGTAACTTGTCAATCGTGTATGTTTACTTGTAAAGTAAAGGTTCTAGATTCTATTTTCTTAAAAAAATATGTTTTCATTTACATCACATTATTAGGACCATTTTTTAAAGGGCCTGAATTCTCTATTTCTTCACATTTTGAGAAAGCAATGATTGCGAACATCGATGCCAAGATTTGTAGTAGAAAATCAATGTCAGTAGAGAGTAGTATGCGGTTGGAAGAAAATACACCCAAGCGAAGATTTGCAAGTTGACCACAATGAATAACTAATCAGTGGAGGTACTTTCATGTGCTGACCAATTAGAACCTTGCAATATTTCTTTAAAAGAACTTCTACCAACAATTTTTTACTGTGGATATTAAATCCTCACAAATATTAAATCACCACAATTAAAACCCAAACAAAAGTATGCCGACAAAAAAAAAATCAACCACCAATATTTAAATGGTCACTTCTAAAAAATAAATGTGATGCCGCCAAATATATATATGTTGACTTGAATTAATATCAATCCCTATGAAATATTTTTCTACAAACTGTTGAAAACAACTTGCAGACAATTTTTTTTTGAACCTGCAATATGATATAATTCCGAATTAGAGAAGGGTATTTTTTTTGTAATGGGGCGGGTATATTTTGTTTTTTTCTCCAACACTTGCATGATCCATACTTTTACCACTGAAATAGCTACAAAAAGCCTTTGATGGCATCCAGATGATGGATTTGAATCTCGATGAATGGGTAGGTTATCCTTATGTTTTCAGACCTTCTAAACACAATGGAAGACTCAAATCTAGACTAAATTGCCTCAAAAATCAGTTGTCTCCTATATGAGAACAACTAGTTCTTCAAGAAAACCCTTTAGCCTTCGTTGATCCCCTCAGCTCAACTTCCTATTGTGAGATGGATCTCTTATGGCTTGAGCTCTAGTACCATGTTGGAAATATGAGCAATAACCCAAATGAAGTTGTACACACTTCAAAGGAACAACCAAGAAGAGAACCATCCACACAATAAAGAAGTGTTGCAATAATCACAAGAAGAGAACTTGATCAAATGATGATCTATATTAGATTGATCTAGAATGATTTACAAATGCACAAGAGATTTTCTTATATAGGCAAGGATAGAGGTAGTTGGATAACCACCGTAGTTACAATCACTAAATGACTAATGCATAATTATAAATGCATGAGAGAAATATTAAATGCCTAAACAAGTATATTCCTTTTAATAAGATATGGTCATATTAAATACTATTTTCTAGAATTCCACCTAGGAAACTAAATCCTAAGTAAACTTATTAATGATGTGAATAGGACCTCATGAATGTCTAGTTAGGAAATTATCCCATTCACACTAACACCACACACATGGCCATAGTAACTCCACCTTCTATTAGATCATCCTCCAACTTCTTTAGAAGAATCTTTGACACTTCCTTACCCCTAGGCTCTACTGCCTTTGAATGTTTATATCTTTGCATACCTCTAAAAATTTCAATCATAACATTGATCTTGTCATCAACCATCTAATGCAAAATATGTTGAAATATTTTTTTCATTGATGTCAAAGGGCAGGCCAGCGGATGTTTGGATATCATTGAGCTAAGAGGATTAAGATCTAGAAGAGTTGGTGCAATATGATGGAGAGAAGATCATGTTTTGAAAAATTGTGATGTTGTAAAAAAGGATGCAAATTCAAGTCTTGAAAATGTTGTCATGCTATTCTAGATGTCAGAGGAGAAAAAAAGATGCATATAAGTATGTGCAGGATCATGATGGGCCAAAAAGTGGCAATATGATGGGTATGTGTAGGATATATGGCTGATGACTTATTTTTTATCCAAAATTGATGAAAAAAAAGGGTTTTTAATGGAGATTCTCAGCTTTCCACCAATATAAGTTATGCTTTACATTGAATTTAATAAATAATTATTATTCATTTTCTATTTGAATTACGACTAAAGTCCTGATTGATAGTCTCATTGAAAAATATCTATAGATTTCAAACAATATCGCTTTTTTTGAATCAAAAACATGTGTCACATTCTATGCTTCACATACTATAATATTGAAAAAAAGAAAAGTAAATTTCATGAAGTTTTGACAAAGTTAAGGTGGTTAGACATACGAGTTTTAATAATTTTTAAAAGTTGTAACTAAAAAATCATAGTTAATTATTTACTTGGAAAAAAATTACAAAAAAATATGCATCACATCGGGACATGAGTCCCCTACTTATATCTAAAATATTATGAAAAATATTATCATTTCATTGTGGTTAGGGTGGTCGACAGACACCTACTTATTTTTTTTTCCCAAAAATTTAATTTCATCAGATAGAAATTTCAAATAGATTTTTTAAACAAACCTGTAATAGTTTAGAAACTACATTCACTTTTGCTATTTTCTCAAAATAATATAGATGAACTTATTCAAATTTTACCAACTTGTCTAATCCCTTATTTTTAATTTATTTTTTGCCAATTAAGGGCCTGTTTTTTCCATGATGATCCTGCACATACCCATATTTGACATGGGTTTTTCAAGAGGATTTGATTGGTGTGTTCCACATGGTTAGGATACTTGAAATGTTCTTAGAAATAAATTATCTTTTCTCTTTATAAAAAATAGGGTTTTGTAAATAAACCCTAGGGGTTGTAGTCATGGAAATGAATAGTTTTTTATATTTTAATGTTGACTATGTCTAAATGGTTGTAGGGTGTTTAAGTTATATCTTAAGCCACTAGTGTCATCAAAATTATTGGCCCCTTTTCCTAGCACTACTAGTTAGTTGAGTGTATGTGTCACGTCAATCCTTCACATCACGTTTTGTTTATTATTGCGACCTAGTGTTTGCATGATGTGTGATATGCTCTTCAAGAAGATCAACGATGTAGGATGAAGGATTGAAGATCGAACAACTATAGTGATACTCCTTCATATTGCAAATTGGAGTCTATAATGACCAAGCCTTTGAGTGATATGTGATGGAGTTTGATCAATGGCTATGATCAAACTGGTTAGATCGAAGGGATTCCCACTAGCCTATGACATGTATGGTGGGTCCTTTTCTTGCCCTTCTGAGATTACAAGAGAGAGACAAGTGTACAATGGGACTGAAAAAAAGTGGCAAGGCATCGGTAGAGGAAGGTGACATCAGTAAGAACACGTGGCAAGTTATGATTGTACCACATGTCTACTTCACATCATTATTCTGAACCAAATAGGAGTTAAAATATATATGATATGTGAATTAAGTGGAGTGTGAAATTAGCTAGGATAGGTGGCAGCATCTCACTGTCGTGTTGAAGATTTGGTGGGTCCCTCATTAGCCTTCAAGAAATGCAAGCTAGTGACATGTATGCCTTGTGAGACAAGTAGCGGAAGGCGATGACATTGCCTCATTTATTCACATCATTATTGTGAATAAAATAGTTCCAACCAAGATGTGATGGGAATTCAACATCAAAGATCAAGTGTTTGTGATTGGACGCTAATCACATTATCTCTTCACATCACAAAAATGAAGATTAATGTCTCAAGTAAAATTGTAATAGACCTAAGTGATGTTATGCTCATATACAAAGTGATGGAGATCAAATAACATAAATTAAAGGAGTTAAATTGCATGGTTACATTTTAAAGATAAAGGATTGAATGAGCAACGATGGATTGTGGTGTGAAGACAATAAATCAATGGCCCAAGTTTAAAGATGAAAATTTCCAATGGCTATGGTAGTTTGAACAAGAGTTTCAACTATAAACTAAAATAGTGCATGAATTTAATTGGTCCAACTACTCTAGTGACTAATTTGATTAATGTCAGGATGTGTAGAGTGACAACACAGATTGCATAGGTGATTGAAATCAAAATCAAATCAGATACACAAGGATATCGCATTAAACGTGTATTACGTTTAGGGTATTGGAGGTTGCTATATATAGCAAATTCAATGAATCAAAATTAAATGAGAATTGTGTGTTGCTTGAGCAATCAATTCCTTTAAAACTAAGTCATAAGAAGGAAGATAATAAGAATTTGGCAAAGTGTTGCATGTTGCAATGTATGTGTGAGCTCTTGCGGAAAATAGAGAATGCATTAATAGGAAAAGGAAAGTGTAAAAGAGAAGTGTAATTGTGAGCTCTTCAGATGTACATGAAATGCACTAAAAGAAAAAGGGTAAGGAGCAAGGTGTAGTGAATGAGTAGAACCCAAACAAAAATCAAAGACCTTTATTAGGGTTTACATTAACATTGAATTGTATTTAGTAGAACCAATTTTAATTGCTTTCATTGTAAATTTGATTAATGGGTGCAATCAAATAACCAGGTAGGTGGTTAGTGTAGGGAGTTGGTGCTTCCTTGGAGTGGGTGCTCCTAAAACCCAGGGATTGGTATCTCCTTAGGGTTGGTACCCTTAAATATTATACTCAGAAGATATTTATTATAAGGATGGATTAGTATAGTAGATTCTAGCAGCTATTCTCACCGTGGTTTTTTCCATCTTGGGATTTCCATGTATATCTTGTGTTATCTACAATTATGGGTGTGCTTATTTCTCTTCTTGGTTAATTGATCTGCATATTGTGTTAAGGGGTAAATTTTAATTGATCTACTAATTCACCCCACCTCTTTATAGATTTTTGTGTTCCAAAAATTGGTATCAAATCCCTAGTTCCTTGGGAGAAGCTTATCCAACTCTGGTAGATCTTGGACAAGTGAACACAATGGCTAGTCAAGAGGGTTCATTTACAAACAATGGACCTCATTATGATGGATTAGATTATGCTTTTTGGAGCGTTATGATGGAGATATATTTGGCATCCTTAGGGTTTGATGTGTAGATGTTTGTTAAGAATGGATATATGCCTCGAGCTACTACTCCTATTGATGTTGCAGGAAAGAAAGACTATGAGAACGATGTAAAGGAAAAGCATGCTATTCTTTGTGGTTTGACTAGCTTAGTGTTTGTCAAAGTGATGCATTACACATTTGCTGCACATGATATTTGGAATAAGTTGAAAGAAATCTATAAAGGAGATGCTAAAGTGAAGTTGGAAAAGCTACAAATTATCAAAGCCAAGTTTGGAGCTCTAAAGATAAGTGAAGAAGAAAAGATTGCAGAGTATCTTCTCAAGGTTGATGAAATAGTAAACTTAATTAGAGGGTTTTGAAAAGTGAAAGATACAATCATTGTTTAGAAGTTCCTAAGGTCTATGCCATCCAAGTATGACTCCAAGATATCTGCAATAAAGGAAGCAAGACAACTCGATAAACTTCTCTTGATGAATTGCATGACATATTCATTGCATATGAAATGAGGATGGGAAACACAAATTCATCCAAAAGAGAATTTGCATTCAAGGTTGCCAATAAGGAGAAGGTTGAAGTATCAAGAAATGACAAGGAAGAAATCTCCACATCTGAACATGAAGAGATTGATGAGGAAGAGGTAGCTTCATCAGAAGATTAAGAAGAGGCTCACACAAGTATCTAGAGGTAAGTTACCCTTCAAGTACTTTGACTGTGGTAAAGTAGGTCAATTTTATGCTAAATTCCCTTATAATAAGAAGCATACCTCATAACAAGACGTAGATGGTAAAATGAAGTAATCCTACTTTTCTAAGAAGAACATTTTTTAGAAGAAGAATATGTTGAACACTCAAAATATTGAGAGGGTGGGGTGAATCAGATTTCTATTAAACCATTTAAACATTAGCCATCCAATTACCAAAGCATATATTTAACTATTATAAGGAATGAAAGCGTAAAAACATCAACAACATCACATAACACATAAACAGAAGGATTTTTATGTGGAAAACCAAAACTGGGAAAAACCACGGTGATGGTTAGCTCACAATATATTATAACCAATTATAGCATATTAAAAAAATGTTCATTGCAGGTGAACTCACTCTCCATAGAGAAAAGGATAGAGTGAAGAAGAGGTGTCTCACAACCAATTTCAAACTATTAAAAATTGCATCTACAATATGCAGGAATACAACTCCAATGAATTACAATAGCAATCTTCAAACTGATCTAGATCAATTCTCTGCTTTTCTCTGAATTCACATAGTTTTGATCTCAACATTCACAACTTATGTCTACTCTTGATCAAATTCACATCACACATCTCACAACTAACACATCAATCATGTCAGCACATTGAAAACAATCCATCATGTATATCGGCATCAAGTGTAACATCAATTAGGGGATTGTTAGAGTAAATAGGTAATTACCTAACAATTAATTAATCATTAATTATTAGGTCACCTTTTAAATTATTATACCTAAGATAAACGTAGGATTTCTTTTTACTATTCTAAAGGTTATGTTCTTTTTGTCTCATAGAATATGATGATGACACTTGTCATGATAAAACTTAATCCTCACCTGGGTTCCATCTAGGTTGTTTTTTAATTTTTCCTTTTCATAAGGATTCATCTTTGTAATTTGTATTCATTGAGGATATTATTGCATCAATACAATTCTTAGGTTACATAAAACATCTATTGATTTTCTCTTTAATTTTTATTGGATTTTGGTTGTAAGTATTTTTTTGGAGATGTCGTGTTCATAAATAAACTCAGACATGGTATCAAAGCAATAAATATGTAATTTCCTATCCATTTATTAAGAGATCCATCCTTGAAGAAAAATGTAGAGTTGTCATTAGACAAGAAACAATCTATGGAAGAATTAACTAATGTTTTGAAGTTGAAGTAAAAATAGGAACAATAGAAATAGGTTGTTAAGCTTTAACAATATTAGCCAAAGGATCAAAAGGAGACTCTCTAGGCCCAAACTAAAATATTTTTGAATGGATGAGAGCGACTCGAAATCCTCTAAACCAACAATCGAATTTTCAAGGGATGCCATAAGATTGTTAAGAAGAGAAATTTTCCACCAAGTTAAAGAAGATTACTTACATGAAGCACATGAACAATATGAGGTCTTCTTTGTAGTGAAGGAACACCTACTTTAAAAGGGAATTCCCTCACAATCAATTGATAGAGACTAGGGCAATCATTAACCTATAAAACAACCTTACTTGGTAAAGGTTTTTACAGATCATGTGATGCATGAACCAATTTGACATAATATTTGAAGTTGAACATATAGACATTTCTTGCACATTTCTTACCTTGCCTACCTCATAGAAAATAGGTAAAAAAAAATTATCTGCTATGAAAAACCATCTCTAATTTTATAATGTCCTAAATATAACAAGTTACTTGCTAATCTTGTATGTTTACTTCTTAAATAGAGGTTCTAGATTGCATTTTACTTGTTATTTTTATATTTACACTTGCTCTCCCTTATAATATGCTTACCCAAACCTCTTTGTAAAGCGCCTCAAATCCCTATTTCCCCACATTTGTAATAATAGTGCTTGTCAATGCCCAAGATTTTAATCGAAGAAGGGAAGTTTTTTAATAAGATCAAAGAAATTTAAATATGTTTATACTATCCAAATTGATATGTATGATTATAACACATATATAATTATTTATATTATTTAAACATTTATAATTAATGTTCAATTGAAAAGTAGAAGATCTAAAATTTGATTGCATATCCAATTTATTGTACATGCTTCAAATCTTTATTTAGTAATTTCCAGTATCGACAGAAATGCCAGTCGAAAGACGTATGAAACCATTTCGTAAACATGTATGAATTAATTCTGGCTCACGACCAATCAAAATGTTGTGCCCATTATTTTATTTTACAACCAACAATGATCTCTATCCAAGATTTATTAAAGCGAATAATGAATACCACAGCAAATATGATACAAAATTTCATAATTTTGTTCTGCCTATCAATTGGGCTTCCTGCAGTTTTTTCGGATCTGTCCGTTGCTGCCAGTTAGAGGACTGATGTTTCCCATTTTCACCATGGCAGCAGCGAAATCTGTGAAGAAAGTGTTCAGATCGGTACTATATGTAGTCACCTCAGAATCAGCAGAACACCATTAAAAAGCTGCTGATCAGAGTGTAAAAGTCCTTTCTGCCTTCTCAGATTTTTGTAGTACCTGTTGTCAAATCTGGTGGGAGTTTGAAGATCTAAGGGTGAAAGGTTGTTATCCCCACTGCTGCTTGGACAGTTTGATTTCAGAGAAGTGGCGAATGTAGATTGTATGTTGGATTCGTTGTAGATGCGAGCTCTGAAATTAGTGCAGCGAGCTTGACCGATAGTATGACCACCTGAAGTTGGAGAAAAGGAAACAGAAAAAGGAAGTGAGGTGCTATAGTTTGTAGGCAGTAATAATCGTACAGAAATAGCAGATTGAAATAAAAAAGTTACCAGAAAGCACAATCATGTCTTTTGCAGAAAGACCCTGAGCGCTAAAAGATGAAATGAGTGCGCTGAGGTTTGATGTGGGAGCAGGAATATTGCTATTTGCACCGCTAAGGCTTGCAGTTGTGGAGTCTCTTCTTCCCAGGTGCACTTTCCATCTTGGCCCTCCAAGCTACAAGTTAAAATTTATTCATTAGTTATTCAAACTATAGAAATTGATATAAGTTTATTCATATTTCTCATAACATTAATCGAAGAACTGGGAATTACTTCGACAACTGAATCACGAGCAGCGATGGCCACAATGTCGGCGCAAGACACAACTGCACTGCAAATTGCCTCCACCTTGGTCTTAATGGCGTCTATCACATCGAATCCTCTCACTGAGTTATTATTAGGCGCCGCAGTCTTTTCTCCTGTTAAAGTGGACGAATCGTCCAATAGAATAGATCCGTCACAGCCCTGCAATACCAGCATGTCTTTAACGACCAATATTGAAAACACCATTTTATTGCTTCAGAGTCGAGAAATTCTTGTGTACAAACATTAAAGGAATATAAACTATCCTTACAAAACTAGGAAGTGGAACATAATTGTGGAAAATTCAAAATAGTAAAGATATTTGCTATCCAAATCTATAATTCAAATGTATTGAGAACCTTTGAATACAATCTTAGCAAAGCCTTTACCATGGAGATTATTATAGAGACAAACCTCTATACAAAAATCTTACTTTTATCTCCCAAATTGACTAGGTTTTAGACAGTTTAGAGAACAATATATAGAGTATACAGACCATAAAAATTCAGAACAAAGAGCTGTAAATTCTTACATTGACGAAACAGTCATGGAAGTGAAGACGCAGAAGCGATGCCCCCATTCGATTCTCATTGGCGATGGCCTGTTTCACTACAGACTTAACAGTCGACAATAGATTGGGACACGACGAACTGTAATACGTTGGGCTAAGCTGGCCATATACAACACTCGAACATAACG